>CM060194.1:30531170-30963670 GCA_030549335.1 Pontederia crassipes | reverse complement strand
ATATATTTATTATTATACTTTTCGATGACATATTAATCTATTTAAAGAGCCCCAAGTAGCATAAAGAGCAATTGAGGATATTACTAGAGACACTACGGTAGCATAAGCTATATACAAAGTTGTTGAAGTGTGAATTCTGACTAGAATATGTTGTATTTCTTGTGCAAATAGTCTCCCAAAAGATATTTTTATGGATCAATGAAAATGAAAGCAGTAACAAGTTAGTTAAGTATAATAATACTATAGATATTCGTAGTTTTATTAGATTAATTAGTAGGTCATTATTGACAGTTTATTAGAGATTTCTTGAAGATAGCATCCACCTTTACGAACCTAATGACGAAAGGTGAAAAAATTTATATAATCACAGAAATATGATGATAGTTTACATGAACTGAACATCGATACTTGTCATCCTTACGAGTAGTGGTGGGTATGTGATGTATTATGACACTTGTGGTACAAGATTGGGATGCATACTAATTTAACATTATAAGATCGTCATTTATATAAGACAATTGAACAAACATGAGGTGAACTACTCGACTCATGCTATGGAATTGGCAACAATAATGTTCGAATTGAAAATATTGTATGAAACGAAGTTAGATGTGTTCACTGATCATAAAATACTCAAATATATTCTCTCTCAATAGGATCTCAATATGTGATAATGAAAATATATAAAATTTCTGAAAGATGATAAGTTCATTATAAATTACCATTCTAATAAGGCAATCTCTACTATAGATGAACTCAACTGCAAGTGGGAGAGTTCACTAACCTTTTTTAGGCTTCGTGAGTTCAAGATAATGAAAGAATTAATCATGTGGAATTCGAAGCTTAGCAGCAATGTTGATGATTCACCAAAGACAATTGAATCTGGTGGAAAAGAAGACTTAATATGAAGATGCAGTGAACGTCAAGATGGTAAGTAGATGTCAGAAGAAAATAAATGACTACATGTCTCAACGTTTGTGATGAGACTCTCAAAAGAAAAGTACTCGATAAATGCCACAAGTTTGAATTTTATGATAAATTCTAATAGTACAGAAATGTATAACATGCACATGGAATGATATGCAGCGTGAGATTTCTAAGTGTGCATACAAGTGTTGGTATGCTAACAAGTAAACATCAAAAGCAATATGGAAATCTTACGTCCATAGCAAAAATGGAAGGAAATATCAATGAACTTCGTATCATGCCAACCCCATGCTAAAAAGGGATATGATGTCATAGGGTAGTAATTGACCATTTGATCAAACTCACATGCTTTTTGTCTATCAAATGAAGATAATTAGTAGAAAACTTGATTGATCAATATGTGCATGAAATTATTAGGCTTCATGAGATTCCATTATCCATTGTATCATATACAAATCCCATCCTCAAATAGATGTTGAGAACTTGAAAGAATTATCAGGCTTCATGAACTCCCACTATGAGAGGATCATCAAGATAGTCAAGGATATGTGGAGAACTTGCATATTAAATTGGAAAAAAAGATAGGATGATCACCTACCTTTGATTGAGTTCATTTATAATAACATTTACCATTCTAGCACCAACATAACTCCCTTTAAAGTCTTGTATGGGAGATCTTGTCGTTCACCTACATGCTAGAATGAGTTGATGAAAGGAAGTTCTTGGATGCCAAATAGTGAAATAAATAGAATAATATATTGAAAAAGTGAAACTGATATAAAGATGATGGAAGCAGCTTAGTCATGACAAAAATTCTACGCTAGTAAGGGCAATGTAGGTATATTAAGATCAATATGTGCATACTTCAGAGATCTCATTATCCGTTGCATCATATACAAATCCACGATTCACAATGAGGTTCTAAAGCAATTTGTAGAATTAGAAAACTAGATTATAGCATGATATTCCATTCTCATTCAGATGGAGAGTATGAAAGGATCGTCCAAATGGTTAAGGACATGTTGAGAGCTTGCACTCTAAACTAGCAAAGCAAATGGGATGATAATCTATCTCTGATTGAATTTCTTCCTTTGAGGCTCTATATGAGAGATCTTGTCGTTTACTTGCATGATGGAGTAAGTAGACAAAAGGAAGTTCTTGGAAAGAGTGAAACAAATGAAAGAATATATGAGAAAAGTGAAACTGATATGAAAAGGATGGAGGCATACATGACAAAAATCCTATGCTAGTAAAGGACACTACGAGTAGATTTTAAGTTCAGATGATCATGCATCATTGAAAGCTCCCCAGTTATGAGGCTTAACAAAAGAGAAAAACTCAATCCAAGATATGTAGGCCATTTGAGATATTGGAGCTAGCTAGTCAGTGATAGTGCTTGCAAGCTAGCATTACCTCCTTATTGACGGGTACATAATATTTTCCATGTATCAATGCTCTAAAAGTACAAATACAATGGCGCTAATCGAACCTCAAAAAATCGTAAAATATTGAGAAATAATTTGTACTAATTTTGGAGTTTAAGGTGCAATGTCATAATAACATGAAAGTACCAGTGATTAATGTGGTATGGAGGAGCCATCATTAAGGTAACAAGGGAACATTGGAGCTTGAATCGAAAATGCGCAAGGAGCTCACTCATCTTTTCAATAAACTCCACCTATAATTAAATTCGAGTAGGAATTTAATTTTAAAGGATTTACAATGTAATGACTGATACCTTTAGAAAATGGGGAAAAAATAAAAAAAAGATTTAAAAGAGAAGAAGATTAAAATAAAAAAGAGTTTGGTCTTTTAGTTCAACTAAAATTCTATCTCTTTTAACTTATAAATTAAACCCCACCTGGCTTCCCATCTCCCAAACATATTTTCTCTATATCTACTGATGCGTTGTATTTGTAACAATTAAAATTTGCTAGCAAGTGCACTAGTCGCTCAAGTAATATAGTAAAAAGGAGTAAGAGTGTCGAACCCACGAGGAATATTATTAATTCAATATCTGGATTTATAAATTAATAAGAGAGGAAAAACATGAATTTTTAGAAAGAAGTTTTATGAAATGAAATAAAGAAAATAAGATAATGATAAGATAATGGTGTTGAAGTTAGGCCTTAGGATGAAAATAGATTAGGATAAATATTTGAACCGTAAAAGATAAATTTAATCTTTAAAGAAGGATTAGGAATTTTCCAAGTTATTAATTTACAAGATTAACATCACAGAGTCCACAAACTGGTAATTCTGCTATTTAATCCGGTAAATCAAACTATCTTAAATTTAATCAAACCTAAAGTCCCACAAACTGGTATTCGTCAGATAAGATTAAAATTAAGATGCATTAATATGAAAATCCTAGATTATTAATCACTCCACAAACTGGTTAGATTAACAGACCACATAAACTTGATTCTCCACACACTAGTTATCAAATTTATGTCAATTATTAATTTCCCATAAAATCAATTAATTTAATTAATGAATTCTGAAATTAAATAGTCCACAAACTGGTAAGTACTCAACTCCAAATAATTAAATCAAAAGCATTAAGCACAATTAACTAATTGATCAGAAAAGATTAAAACAAATAATATAGGGTCCAAATAGTTTCCTTTCAATAATAATCTCCTAAAATGAAATAAATAGAAAATATGGAGTTCATCCTAGAAATTCTGGAGAGATAATAACAAAATAATAATAATTGGAAGAATTACACCCAAATAGATAAAAGTCGAAGCTTCGGATCACGGGCAGACAGTCGGGCAGCCTCTCGGACTTGATCAGGGTCACGATCAACTTCCAGCCGTCTCACCTCTCTCCTCTTGGTCGTAGCCTGCAGAGCTCACGACTCTCCGTGGAAGAAACCTGAACTTCAGAGCACACCTTGGAACGACGGATTCTTCACGTATTTATAGGGTGCGGACGGCCTTCAATTTGATCTCGGCCGTAACATCGTACGGTTGACTTTAAAATTATAAGATAAACTCGGCCAAAGATAAATCCTTTTATCATTACGCCCAAAGATAAATCCTTTTTATCTTTACTCCCTTAGAATCTCGGCCGTAATAAAGAATTAAATCTTTACTCCCAAAGAGATAAAATTCCTTTTACTCCCTCCAAATCTCGGCCGTAAGGAAGGAATTTAATCTTGTTACGCCCAAAAGATAAAATCATTCAATTGTTACTCCTTTTGAATCTCGGCCAAATTCATCTTCATGCCATTACGCCCTCCAAATCTCGGCCAAAACAGAGAATCAAATCTTGTTACGCCCAAACAATTTTATCTTTACACCTTCATATATCGGCCAAACGGATGATTTCATTGCCATTACCCCCTCCAAATCTCGGCCGTAACATCTTCATCTTCATGCCATTACGCCCAAAAGATAAAATTCCATTTATCTTTACCCCCTTTAAATCTCAGCCGTAACAAAGAAGATTCCTAATCATTACCCCCTGGAAATTTCGGCCGTAAGGAACTCTTTTATCTTTACTCCTTTCGAATCTCGCCCAAAACGACTTGGGTGTAAAGCCAAATCTCGGCCGTAATGATGAATTCTTCATCCTAATCTCGGCCGTAATGATAAATTCTTCGAAATTTTGGCCGATACAGCACAATCCATTTAAATCTCGATTTTTCCTGCAAAATAATTATCAAAATTTAGTTAATCCATCCACAATTAAAATATTTAGAGAATTTAACAATTAAAATTGATAAATCCGAAATTACGATTAAAAGTGACTAAAAATAATGCATGCCATGATCAAATTACAAAAAATTTAATTAAAATAATTAACTAAAATATGTTATATTTTGCATGCATCAAACTCCCCCAAGCTTAAAGTCTTGCTTGTCCTCAAACAAAAATTCAAAGCAAGGCTCAAGAAAGTTCCATCATAGCCGCCACATTGTCAACTGACTAATTTTCTCACAAAATTCTTCTGCACACCTACTACTCAGCATCTTATCATTTTCCATGCTCTTAGCTTCATAGAGGTTCTGAATGCTACACAAATTTAAACAATCTCAAATTCAGCCTTGTGAAAAAATAAATTGTCTATCAAATAATAGCATTAATATTGAACATATAAGTACTAATTGAGTTTAAAACTTTTTCTTTTTCTTTTCATTTTTCAACTTTATTTTCAATCATTTAAAAGTTCTAATCTTCAAGCAGGATTGCACAAGGAAGTCCATGTAGCGGGCTTTAGACTGATGACTCCCAGACCAGATGACCTTAGGGCACCAGGTGACAAAGCACCCCTCGAGTTTACTTGCCCGAACAACCAAGGTTCTGAATGAAGAGTTCGAACTTAGCCATGGTTCAGTACTCATGTGCTTCTCCATATTCCACAAGATGGTCCATGTAGCAGGTTTTCGATCGACGGATCCCAGAGCAGTTGCCCTTAGGTCACCAGGCATGAACCCCTACGGATCTAATTACCCGAACACACCTTGGTTCCGGATAACACTTTTGTACCTACACATAACTTTATTCAACTTTTTTTTTATTATTATTTGTTGGGGTTTAACTAACCCTTCTTTTTATTCATTTTCAATTTTTATAAGCTCAAAAAGTACTTGATATGGTCAATAAGAATGCTACTATTATCAAGACTTAAAAGAAATAAAAAGGCATGAATATGATTTTGTCGTCTAGTCATTCATAATTCTACTTAGCATAGGCACATAGTCCATAAGTTTGATACTAAAATAGCAAGTGATAAGAAGAAAAGTATTCAAATTTCATCAATTAACAATATGTCTTTGAACTTCTACTAAAAGATAATTAAAACAGTAAGACAAGAGTTTGTAAGATGGTAGCAAAAATAAATGCATGCAATGGTATTTTTTAGAAAATTTTCAAATTTTTCAATTTTTTTGGATTTTTTTTAGATGCAAACATAAGCAAATAAAAAGAAAGAAACATGCAATGCATGAAATGCAAACTCCCCCAAGCTTGAACCAGACACTGTCCTCAGTGTTAAGCCAGCAAGGGAAAGTGAAAAGATAATATAGAAAAGCTAAAGAAATAAGAATAAAAAAGGAAAAGATACAACCGGATTTATTTTCGGTGGAGAGATGCTCGGCCTTATATATATCGATGAAGGTGTCGGCCGCAAATGGTTGGTTCGGTGTGGTGCTTGATCTGCAAGGATGCGGAAGGGGTAAAGAATTTAAAGGAAACTTTAGGCGTAAACTTACCTTTCCCACGTGATGCGCGCAGTGAAGGGTCACATCAAATTCAAGGAGCGCAGCGATCGACCGATTCCAAGGTGATTTTTCCTTTCGCCTTGTCATGTCCGAGATGAACCCGACGTGTTAATTCATGTATCGCTCAGTCCACGTATCCGAAGAAATGATTAGTCGAGTTCCTCTCCATGCACAAAAAGAAATATCGATTAGATGACTCCTTAAACTATTAATTAAAATGCCAAACAACTAACTAATTAAATAAAAATAAAAAAAATTAACTTAATAAAAAAAATAGAGAGAATTGGTTGTGATTAAATATTCAATTCGTCACTGCAACAACCAAGTGTCAGAAAAAAATAAAAAAAAATTTATATCTGATCAAAATGTGTGACATATAAATTTATCCAAAGGATTAACTTAGTTGTGATTAGATTTTCACTCAAGTCCTGCAACAACTAATTTTCAGTAAGATAAAAAAAATCATACATTTAATCTTCATCTAATTAATTAAAGAACTTTAGCATTAATCAGATAACTAACTAAATTAACTTTAAAAAACTAACTAACAGAAAAAATAGTAGAATAATAAAATTGGTTGTGATTAAATATTCAATTCATTACTGCAACAACCAAGTGTCAGGAAAGAAAAAAAATTATTTACATATATAACAATTTAATACAGAGCGGAGGTCACGGACCAATGAAAAATATCAATTAAAAATATGATCAAATTAAGATATGTCGAGTAACAAGAAAAAACAATTATGCGTGATCAAAACAAAATCCATTCTCAATCCGAAAATCGGTTAGCCCTATACAACAAATAAATTAACGAAATCACGGGCCGAGTCAAGTAATAATAACTTGGATTCCAAAATCATCAATTGTTGCAGATGGATTTAAGACTTAATCGGGATGGCCTAACCAGTAATTAATCAGCATTAATTATACGTTTGGGTCCAATATCAGGAGACTAAAATAAATCCAGAAATCATGGCACCATATCAGCCTGAAAAAAAAAATAAAAATCTTGAGTTATCAATTAACAGAATAATCAGCAATTAATAGGATTTGAATTGGGCCATAGCTTGAGAGACGAAAATTGGGGCACAAAATCTGAAAAGATAAATTCCGTGCAATTAATAGAGTCTCAATTTGACGCAATCAGATGCCGCAAGGCGTAACAGGAAAAATCATGGTAAGGAAGGCGTAATTAGGGGGGCGTCAAGAATTATGAAATTATATCGGACGGCGCAATCAGGGGCGTAATATCAATGATAAACAAATCCGACTTATAAGAATTAATGAGCGCCAAAGAAGGAAAATCTGGCAATATGGGTGTAATACCATGGAGAGAGAAAATTGAAGTGGCAAACATCCAGATGCAAGGCGTAATCAGGGGTGTAATATGATAGACAAAATTGAGCGATGGAAGGCGTAATATGATAGAAATAAATGAATTGGGTGGCAAATGCAAGGCGTAATAGGAAATGAATTGGGCGACAAATGCTAGGCGTAATAGGAAATGAATTGGGCGATGCAAGGCGTAATAGGGAATGAATTGGGCGACAAATGCTAGGCATAATAGGAAATGAATTGGGCGACAAATGCTAGGCGTAATAGGAAATGAATTGGGCGACAAATGCTAGGCGTAATAGGAAATGAATTGGGCGACAAATGCTAGGCGTAATAGGGAATGAATTGGGCGACAAATGCTAGGCGTAATAGGAAATGAATTGGGCGACAAATGCTAGGCGTAATAGGAAATGAATTGGGCGATAAATGCTAGGCGTAATAGGAAATGAATTGGGCGATGCAAGGCGTAATAGGGAATGAATTGGGCGACAAATGCTAGGCGTAATAGGAAATGAATTGGGCGATGCAAGGCGTAATAGGGAATGAATTGGGCGACAAATGCTAGGCGTAATAGGAAATGAATTGGGCGACAAATGCTAGGCGTAATAGGAAATGAATTGGGCGACAAATGCTAGGCGTAATAGGAAATGAATTGGGCGACAAATGCTAGGCGTAATAGGGAATGAATTGGGCGACAAATGCTAGGCGTAATAGGAAATGAATTGGGCGACAAATGCTAGGCGTAATAGGAAATGAATTGGGCGATAAATGCTAGGCGTAATAGGAAATGAATTGGGCGATGCAAGGCGTAATAGGGAATGAATTGGGCGACAAATGCTAGGCGTAATAGGAAATGAATTGGGCGATGCAAGGCGTAATAGGGAATGAATTGGGCGACAAATGCTAGGCGTAATAGGAAATGAATTGGGCGACAAATGCTAGGCGTAATAGGAAATGAATTGGGCGATGCAAGGCGTAATAGGGGCGTAAACCAATCCACTGACGCAAACCAAATATATCGGCCGAAACAAATCAAGGCGTAAAACACGTTCGAAAAATTCATGGAAATTTTGAGACAATAAGGAAGGAAATCTCGACGGAAAGAGAAATTAATTGATGGAAATCACGTCCAGAAGTCAAATTAAAAAGTTCATAGAGTAATATGACATGGGCGAAATTGCAGGCGGATCAGAATTTGCGGCCGAAATCGGAAATTGCATGTATTAGCGTAATCAGTGCAGAGTAGAATATAAGATGTAATAAGGGTCATATGAGAAAAATAGAAACGCTGATAGACCAATTCCGAAACTTGGGCGCCAAATGAAATCAATAGGCAATCAAATCAGTGGGGCGCAAATCAAAAAAATTAATCCGGCCGCAAAATCGGGGGCAAAAAATCAGGAAATGATGGCAACTTGCGGGGATAAAATAAGAAATCAATTTCGGACGTCAATTGCGAACAAATTACGGGCGTCATATCAGAAGTTGCCACCAACATGATGAATACATCTCCGAATTATAGGATCACATATAGAAGGAAAAAAATCCAAATCAATTCAAAAATTGGATATCATGATAAAAAGATCTGCAGAGAAAATTTAAAGGCGCCAAATATGAATAAATAAACCCCAAAATTATAGGATAGATAAAATCAAATCAGCATAGCAGATACATCAACTGGAATTACGGGGCAAATCGGACATTGGATTTGAGGCGATAAGAAAATCCGGCAAATTAGGCTTTACAGGCGTAATATCTGAAAGGTAAAATTTAGTGTAATAAACTGAATTGGGCACAATACAGATTCATATTCATTCATCGGCCAAAATCATAAATGAATCAGCAACTCAAATATTTAACCAACGTAATCATTCATAGGACAGATTTGCTTGGCCGCCAAATTAAAAACTTTTCATATCTCGGCCGAAATGAGAACTTTCCATATCTCGGCCGAAATGAACTTGGGCGACATTGCGGGCGTAAGAGTGCCAAACAAATGCAAGGCGTAAAGAGGAAAAAAAATAATAATCGAAAGCGCCAACTCCCGGGCGAAGCACCATTAACAGCATGAATCACGTCAGAAAATTCAATAACGAGAGATAATTCTTCACACATAATTATGCAATAAATCACATCAGAAAATTATAAAAAGAAAACCTGATAGTCTTAATCCGATATGGGCGTGATAGATCAAATTTTTAAGAATTTCAAACCAAAAAATCATCAAGAGAACTGAACCATTATAACAATTAATTAGATAAGATGCCAAAAGAATAATTCCAGCTGCGCAAAAAAAAAAAAAAAAAATTCCGAAACTTATCTCTGCAACAAGAAATTATTTACAAAATAACTCATTATTTACAGAAAAAAAAATACATACAACTACAAAGAATTTCACAGATAATTTACATATACTACAAAAAATTATGGCCATAAAGTGTCACTTTTATCATATATGATCAGAAAATTTTGTCAAATTGTGCTTGTGAGTATAAAGGTTGTCGCAAGAGTTAAAAGTTGAAATTTGACCACAAGTTTAGTCACAAATTCTTTTCATAAAATAAATTCAGTGAATTCGGTGCAAAATTTTCTTGACGGGATGTATCAACTTAATCTCAAACTAAGCGCTGAATACAAAATATTAAAATTTTTCCCGAAGGTGTCCAGCCAGAAACGACAGAAAAGCTCCAATAAGATATATCAAATTGGATAATGATTGTAGGTGCAAAACTTCAAAACTTTAATTAACTGTGATTTGATCAGAATTATCAGAGCGCAAAAACTGAGAGAGATAAGACACCGGGCGTAAAAGATTTTTCGAAGTCATTGAAGTCGAAACGAGGTCAAATCCAGCTTATACGTTCAGAAATACATTACGGCCGAATTGAAGTCGACCGCCTTTGGCCGTAATGCAGAACTGGTTTCGGCCGAAACAAAAAGAATAGAATTAAACTTATTCTTATGTCAACAGATCAGTCGTTACGGCCTAGAAAGAGTGAAATTCATGTTGAGTGATCCATTACGGCCGAAAAAGAATAAACCACTTTGGCCAAAACAAAGTCAAATCAATATGAATATAGCATGGCGTAAACACAAAGTTTAGACAATTAAAACATTACGGCCGAGAAACAGAAAGTTTTCAGAAGATTTCGGGCACCCATAAACAGGCTCAAATCATATAAAGCCGATAAAAATTAATTACGGTCTCTTTATCCAAATAAAAAAATCCACTCGACGTCAAAATTCTCAGATAGTGGCCGAAAGACAAACGCATTTTAATCCAAACTCAATTATAATCCCGTGACTTTTATCTACAAAAAGAAAAATGTTAGTTTATTCACGATAATTAAAACAAATAGTACATATGCACAGAGAATTATTTATAATTTATTTACATCTCCTAATAATTCATAAAAATCAGAAAGTAATTAATAAAATATTCCCCGGTAGCGGCGCCAAAAACTTGATGTGTTGTATTTGTAACAATTAAAATTTGCTAGCAAGTGCACTAGTCGCTCAAGTAATATAGTAAAAAGGAGTAAGAGTGTCGAACCCACGAGGAATATTATTAATTCAATATCTGAATTTATAAATTAATAAGAGAGGAAAAACATGAATTTTTGGGAAGAAGTTTTATGAAATGAAATAAAGAAAATAAGATAATGATAAGATAATGGTGTTGAAGTTAGGCCTTAGGATGAAAATAGATTAGGATAAATATTTGAACCGTAAAAGATAAATTTAATATTTAAAGATGGATTAGGAATTTTCCCAAGTTATTAATTTACAAGATTAACATCACAGAGTCCACAAACTGGTAATTCTGCTATTTAATCCGGTAAATCAAACTATCTTAAATTTAATCAAACCTAAAGTCCCACAAACTGGTATTCGTCAGATAAGATTAAAATTAAGATGCATTAATATGAAAATCCTAGACTATTAATCACTCCACAAACTGGTTAGATTAACAGACCACATAAACTTGATTCTCCACACACTAGTTATCAAATTTATGTCAATTATTAATTTCCCATAAAATCAATTAATTTAATTAATGAATTCTGAAATTAAATAGTCCACAAACTGGTAAGTACTCAACTCCAAATAATTAAATCAAAAGCATTAAGCACAATTAACTAATTGATCAGAAAAGATTAAAACAAATAATATAGGGTCCAAATAGTTTCCTTTCAATAATAATCTCCTAAAATGAAATAAATAGAAAATATGGAGTTCATCCTAGAAATTCTGGAGAGATAATAACAAAATAATAATAATTGGAAGAATTACACCCAAATAGATAAAAGTCGAAGCTTCGGATCACGGGCAGACAGTCGGGCAGCCTCTCGGACTTGATCAGGGTCACGATCAACTTCCAGCCGTCGCACCTCTCTCCTCTTGGTCGTAGCCTGCAGAGCTCACGACTCTCCATGGAAGAAACCTGAACTTCATAGCACACCTTGGAACGACGGATTCTTCACGTATTTATAGGGTGCGGACGGCCTTCAATTTGATCTCGGCCGTAACATCGTACGATTGACTTTAAAATTATAAGATAAACTCGGCCAAAGATAAATCCTTTTATCATTACGCCCAAAGATAAATCCTTTTTATCTTTACTCCCTTAGAATCTCGGCCGTAATAAAGAATTAAATCTTTACTCCCAAAGAGATAAAATTCCTTTTACTCTCTCCAAATCTCGGCCGTAAGGAAGGAATTTAATCTTGTTACGCCCAAAAGATAAAATCATTCAATTGTTACTCCTTTTGAATCTCGGTCAAATTCATCTTCATGCCATTACGCCCTCCAAATCTCGGCCAAAACAGAGAATCAAATCTTGTTACGCCCAAACAATTTTATCTTTACACCTTCATATATCGGCCAAACGGATGATTTCATTGCCATTACCCCCTCCAAATCTCGGCCGTAACATCTTCATCTTCATGCCATTACGCCCAAAAGATAAAATTCCATTTATCTTTACCCCTTTAAATCTCAGCCGTAACAAAGAAGATTCCTAATCATTACCCCCTGGAAATTTCGGCCGTAAGGAACTCTTTTATCTTTACTCCTTTCGAATCTCGCCCAAAATGACTTGGGTGTAAAGCCAAATCTCGGCCGTAATGATGAATTCTTCATCCTAATCTCGGCCGTAATGATAAATTCTTCGAAATTTTGGCCGATACAGCACAATCCATTTAAATCTCGATTTTTCTTGCAAAATAATTATCAAAATTTAGTTAATCCATCCACAATTAAAATATTCAGAGAATTTAACAATTAAGATTGATAAATCCGAAATTACGATTAAAAGTGACTAAAAATGATGCATGCCATGAACAAATTACAAAAAATTTAATTAAAATAATTAACTAAAATATGTTGTATTTTGCATGCATCATCTACCTTCCTAATTTCCTATCATATCTTTTCTCTCAGTTGGAAGAAGGGTAGACGGACAAGTTATAAGAATGAAGGACAATGCCATCATGGTTAAAAAGGAAAAGTCATAACTTGAAAGGTATGTAAATAGACATTTTCCATACCCATTGTTGTTAAAGTTGTACCATGAGCAACCATTGTTCCTTTCGAAAAAGTACAACTTGTCTTTCACACAACATGACCTCTGTTTGGAACAACCTGGCCCATGCATGTTCCAAGCAACATGACTTGTGTTAAGATTATAATATGTTTGATTAAGGAGAGCACAGACCATATTCATGCAACACAAAGTTGTTATCACAAGAGTGTCATAATTATCCTTGAAGTTGTCATGATTATGTTGAAATTGTCACGATAGGGATGAAAATTGTCTGTATTTGAGTAGCACCACATGTATTGTAAACAAGATATTGTAACCTTGATGCAGATGTCATATATAGGTCAAGCATGGTCCATGTCAATGCACCATGTTCCGCATTATTGTGACAAGACCCATGTTAGTTGAACAAGTCCTATGTTACTCGTCCATATTTTATTAATCCATCTTTTATCTAGATTATTATAAATAGTGTAATGATCCTTTGTATGAAAGTCTGATTATGTATTACTGTGATTACACTCTTATGATCAAGTCCAATGATCCTTGTTCTGAAAATTGTATGATAACCGATGATATGATTTCATATTGATTGCTTTAAAAAGATATTGTTAAAGCTTACAAGATAAAAGATAAAAAAATATAGGTGAAGAATTCTTATGATGATAGGTTGATGAGGATCAATTGGTAATGAGTTTTTTTTTCTTTCCATCATGTGTTAAAAGACATTTCCTTCATATGGAATTGAAAGATACTCTATAGATTGAATGATACCATATTTATAAATCAAAGATATAATATAATGATGAAGATGAAGAAGAAGCACATTAATAAGAAATGTCTCTTCCATATGGCTATGATCATATTTATCATGATCTTAAGAAGATGTTTCCATTATATTTTTCACAAAATGTTTCCAATGGGCTAACTAAAGAATAATAAACAAGACAAAAATATGAAAATGCTAAATTATTTTCACAAAAGATAATAAAATTGTCTCACTATTATTTTAATGATATTTATCCATATCTCTTGTGAATGGGCATAGGCATGCAAAGAATATATTATTCTATCTCGAAGTTCACTTCTAATCTAATTAGAAATTACATAAAAACATAAATAATTATGATTTATAAATATAAAAATAAAATTGTCTGGTTAATTATTTCAAAATTTTATTTGAGCTTCTCATATTTACATGTAAATAATAACATAATAGCAATATGGAAAATTATTTATTGTCCTATTATCAAATAAGTATTTTAATCTCAATAAACTCTTAAAACTAAATAAGAAAAAAAATGACATTAATAAATAACATATACATTGAACAAAAAATGACATTAATAAATAACACATACATTGAACCAAAATCACATATATATGTAAAAATAATATAATTGCATTGAAAATAATAAAAAATGGTACTTATGAAGATAGCTTATGAGCCTATGTATATAACATAAATTCAAAATATGATACAAAGGTAAATAAAAGTTAAATTAAAAAATATGTAAATATCCGTGTAAGTTTTTTTATAAAATCATGGTGCATTAGTGAAATAACATAATGTGGGCACTTGATAGCTTCTCAACAACATGTCACTGACAGAGCAAGAGTATACTTGTGTACATGTAATATATTTAGTTTGTATTTCATTGCCTCCACTTGAACCAATAAGTAAGGCACCAAGCTTCACCCCTAGCTATGAATAACGATTTTGGTTATGACATCCTTTTTTTTGTACTGGCTCGGGTCTACGGGAAGCCTTCGGTATCTAGGGCTATTAGCACCTGACTAATTTGGAGCTGGGGTGAAAGAGCAGTAAATGACATTCCCTTGGTCAAAGTGGTGGCTCCAAGGATCGATCCTGATGCTACTAGCACCCGTCGAATTACTTGGGATGCAGATCCGCTAGCCAACTGCGCCAACCAACCTTGGTTGATTTTGGTTATGACATTCTTATAATGATTAAGGGTGATGGAAATAATCATTATTTTGGTTATGACATTCTTATAATGATTATTTTGGTTATGACATTCTTATAATGATTATTTCCTTCACGCTTTTATATGATGATCTCCTTTTGATCATCATGTCCCAATGTTTTTAAAAAATAAACATAATTTTTGTAATTAAATAAATCTAAAAATTAAATATTAGGTATGATTAAGTTTGAAAGGAAATAAAAGAATAGTTGGGCAAAAGATAGAGAAAAGAAAGCTAAATCCTAATTGAATTAAGAGTTGTGATTAGATAAATATTAGATATTTAAAATTGAATCCAACTTAATCATATGTTTAACATATAAAGGACTCCTAGTAGATATGATTAGAATTAAAATAATAATATGTTATGATATTTAATTTTAAAAATTAAGATATAAATTATTTAATTCTAAAAATTAGTAAAAATAAAAGACAAAGTATGATTAAGATTTATAGTTAGATTTGAATTTTGAGACTTCTTCCCTATAAACAAAATAGTAAGATCCTCTCTTCTCTCACCTTCTCCTTCTTTTAAACTTGAGTTTTTCCTTATGTTTGTCTTCTCATTTCTCTCTCCTTGATGAGTGTATGCAATTGCAACTAAAGTCCATTCACTCTCGATTATTCCCTGAAAGATAGTGTGAAAGTCGATTAATGTAGTTTTACAACAAAAGTACGTACAAATTTTTAATTCACCTTTGGATTTGTTTTCTTAATGTTGTAATCAAGTTAAAGAAAAGTTAAGGTTATGATGAATGATCTCTTATGGTACTTGATGCGTACACTATTCGACATTGACTATACAGAGCCCAACTTGGTTTCGATGTCAACGAGGCCCAGATCTTGGATAACTAGGCTTGTGTTTAGAATTAAAGTAAGAAAAATGAGTAAGCACGGTTTGTCTTAACTACTCAGCTCTATTGTTGTCATAATCAATTTGGGTTTCGAACATGAAAAGGTAATGTTTATTGTTTTGACACACCTAATCTGCACTGCCACCATGGTCCCCAACCCAAGTTGTCTATAGGGTTACGAATGAGAGTTCGATAAAGGAAACTAGACTAAGATGACTTCTACTTGGCTCAGGTTTTAACCAACTCGACCCAGGTTCCAATCCCTTCAGACCAATTTTATTATTCATTAAATGATTATTATTCAATTAATTATTTTATAGTTAAATGACCTTTTTTATCTTGATTATGTAAAAAAAGTCTACGAAGATAATTAAGTAGGCTAATCATATAAAAGTTATAATCGAGGGATTCACCATGTCTACTTATTGTAGTATTGATCATAGTTCATGGATTAACGGCTTCCCTCGGGAGTGACAAATACTTCTTACATGTTCATCGATTGTTATCCCGAGTAATGGATACTTCTTAATTGTTCATGAGCCCAAGTGCCTGGCTAGAAAATGGTGAATACTTCTCAATTGTTCATGGGTCAAGAATCCTACTTGAGAATTGTGAATACTCCTTTCATAACAATCAATTAATAAAAGAAGACAAGCGTGCTTAGGACAACACACATAAATGTTCCTAAGATATTTATTTTTAAAGTAAAAGAAGTGATGCAATGCATCAGAAAAAAAAAGAACAACTATATCTAATAAAGAAGAAATGAAGTAAATCATTGGTCAAAGAAGAAAGTTCATTTACAATTGACGAAGTTCATTTGTATTTGATAAAGTATAGTTCATTGACAAATGATAAAGTTTACTAGTAATTGATGAAAAAGTAAAGTTCTATGACTAAAGTTTATTCACATTGAGGAAGATTATTATTACTTGCAATTGGCTTAACTGTTTAAAATATATTTTTTCTTCTATTAGGAATGCATTTTCATTTGTCTTATTTTACGTACTAAGCATTATTGCTAACAAATTTTTTATTTTCATGTGTTTAATGCAGGTAGTTCAAAAGATAAGTAACAACGGAGGCATGTGTGACAATAATGTTCATGGTGATGCAAAGGTCCACATAAGGATCAAGTCAGAACTCTTCATTGTAACATTATGTGATAGTTTATTTGCCTTTGGATAACTATTAAGAAGAGAAAGATTGAAAGTTATTTCGCTTCCACATTTCAAATAAGATAGTTATTTTTTTATTAAGTTGATCAATCAAAGTCTAAGAAAAAGAAATTATAGATAGCGTTGAGTTAAAATAAGATCAATTCCCATGTGACATTAGAGTAAAATTTTGTGTGATACGATGTCTATATTTTTATTGATTCTATGAGAGATTTGTCTTCCTTACATATGCGACATTGCAGGTACGCTACTAATTGTGAAAGTGGCTAATGTTGATGGATCTTGCTAGCCATGGCAACACATGAATGTCTTGGGTGTTTAGTTTTCTTTGATGCATTTTAGTTCTCTCACATATTATTTAAACAATGTAATGATTAAGTTATTCAAGACTTGATTCTTATTATTAAATTTTACATGCTACTATTATTTTTATTTTATTAATCAATCAATGATGTTATGTCTTCTACACATGATTTTATTCAATGAGTGTTGAAAATTTATGTTTGATCAAGTAGAACTATAGTTCTTTTGAATTCTATGTAAATAGTTGAATTAAGAGCTTATTGCATGGAGTGGAATGTAACGATGAGAAACTAAAAAGTTGATGTGATAGATTAATTTTAGTGAGTGATTGAATAAAATATAAGTATTATAAATAAAAATAAAAATAATAATTTTATTAATTTTTTTAATGTATATTTAAGTATAATAAATTATATTTAAGAGAATATGATTTTTTTATGAAATGATAAGTAATAAATAATATTAGATTAATCATTTTATAATAAATTTATTATATTTAATAAATAGATTATTTTGTGATGAAATGTTAGAGAGAGAAAATAAGGAAAAATGGAATTAAAAAAGAGCGGTCACATCAAAGAAAAAAATTGAAAGAGGTTAAAAGGTGTTACAATGTTCCACCAACAAGTGAAACAGAGGGTGGAACTGGCATCGTCGATTTTCACCTCGGGTTCCATCTTAAATTTCCGCAAACATCATATATCGCTTGACAGAACTAACGAGAATTAAACCTTAGTTTCAGCCTATAAGTTCAAATTGTCAAATAATTGGTAATTTAAATAACATGTAATGTATGTGTACTACTCCCAACGTATCCTATCTCGAAGTAAGCATTTGGACGGTGGAATCAGATAGAATTGAAGCTTAATTACAATTGGTTCCGTCAAAGGATGTGACATTTGGCAGAACCGATGCTAAATCCGACGTGGGAACCAACAGTCGAGCGATGCTAGTTCCTATGGGCTAGTTTCACCTTTTTTGTGGAACCCGTCACTATTTACACGTTTTTTTGTTTTCAACTTTTTATGTGATGTTTCTTTTTTTCAAACCCATTTTTTACTATTTTCTCTCTCTTACTTTACACAAAATTTATATTTATTATAAAAGTATTTATTTAATATTATTTTGTATTTTTCATTTTGAACAAAAAATAATATTTTTGTTGAATATAATTTATTTATTTTATTAGTATATTTTTAACACAAATTTTTATAAAAAATAATTTGTAGTCAATATTATTAATTAATAAAATTATATCAGATTTAATGGGGTGCTCCCAACTTAAGTTGGGATGACCTTGCTCCCAAAATATCCACCATCGGATGGTCGATCGACGACTCATAATGCACGCGTGTTTATAGCCGTTTGATGGTCTATTGACTGTTCAAATTGATCAATTTTTTTCCTTCCTCTGAACCCTAATGCACGCTCCTTGACAATTCTCCCGCAAGTATACGGAGTCAATGTCGTAGTATATAAAATATCGTCCCACAGGGAAGAGTTCAAGTATTAGAATTATATGATTCTAATTGATATCTAAATGGTTAGAGAGAGTTGAAATAATAATAAAAACTAAATAAAAATGAAATGCCGAAATTAGTGCAGAAAATGACGAGAAAGGACGAGAATTGATTATGAGAAATAAATGAGAATAAAAGTTCTCGGGTTTTGAATCCACCTAGGGTATTGATCAAAGGGAGTTTAGAGATAATAAAATCATTAGTGTCCTACTCAATCTTCAAAAGTCATGCATCTCCTTTTCAGGCAAACACAATTCTAATTAAAATAATAAACGCCTACTTTCATGGTCATTTAGATTATTTTAATTGCATTATAAGCCAAGATTTATAAGTAAAATGATTATCCTTATTTCTAATAAACAATACATTTCATGTCATTCATTTGAACTAATCTTGATGAAATACTTTCGAATCAGGAAAATCTTCG
Organism: Pontederia crassipes; assembly: GCA_030549335.1. Lineage (NCBI taxonomy): Eukaryota > Viridiplantae > Streptophyta > Magnoliopsida > Commelinales > Pontederiaceae > Pontederia > Pontederia crassipes. The sequence goes on along the minus strand of CM060194.1, from coordinate 30,944,363 downwards.
ATCGCTTAACTAGATGGCCAATCTAACATAAGCATTACATGAAGCACATGAAAGACAAAGAACACATCAGATCCAATTAAAATATTGCATAAAGAACAACCCTAGGTTTCATCAAACCCGAGAAAAGAAGTTTAGCCATGCATAGAGAAAGAAGTCATCATTGCAACGTAAGAGTTCATGAAAAGAAAATGATATTTAGTCTAAGAAAAGTACAGAAGTGCAGAGAAAAAAATGCGTACTTCCCAGCCATTTTGATCCTCTCAAAAATAAAGTATGGATCCCTATTTTCGTCTTCAAAAATTCTTTTTATAGTCCCCTCAAATTAGGATTACAAGAATGCTCAAAATACTCCAAATATTAGCCCAATATGGCCAAAATAGGTCCAATACGGCCTAGAATGAAGCATTACGATCTGTTGGATCAAGCCATATTGATTCTGGAGCGCGATATGGTCTAAAGGGCTTTAATACTGGCAAACTGGCTTAAATACGACCTGCCCGTATTTTGTGGTGCGCAAACAATATGACATGACTGGCTTTAATACGGGCAAGATGGCAAAAATACGGCCAGTCCGTATTTTTCACTACGAGTTCAATATGACCTGAAGGGCTTTAATACTGGTTGGAAGGCTTTAATACTGGCTGCCCGTATTGAGTGTCTATACATGTGTTTTTGCCAAACTTTTGCCAGATGTTCACGGTTCCTGAAATAAATCAAACAATAATGTAGATTCCGAAATCTTTGATGGTTAAAGATGAAATAATATAAAACACATCAATCTTGACGATAATTATATTAAAATAATTGAATAACTTCACGATTATCAACTCCCCCAAACTTATTTCTTTGCTTGTCCTCAAGCAACAATTAGGAACTAAGAGGCCGTTTGGCGCATTACCGATTTAAGTGACCGGTAATTTAGATCACAACTTAGATAGATTACCACTATTTAAATTACCGATAATATTACATTACAGTGTTTGGTAAGTACTAGTAATCTAAATAATAATCAAAATGGATAGTGATAAAATTACCAAAATACCCTTAAAAATTATTTTAGATTTTAATAACATATTATTATAAATAAACAAAAAAATAGAAAAGTGAATATATATAAAAAAAGATGAGACAAATTAAGAGTTATTTGAAAAATATTTCAAATAATAAAAAAGATGAAGTTAAATGATATTTATTTATTAATAAAATATTTGAAATAAAATATTTCGTCAAAATGTATTCCCACCTGCCGGTAATCTGGAAAGACACCTCCCCTGCCTGCTATCTAGATTATCAGTGAGGTGGTAATCAAGATTACCAGAGCAATTAAAATTATCGGTAATCGATCGCAACCAAACAAGGTAATGTGGTGGACCTTGGGAATTTTAAATAAAATAACCGGTAATCTAAATAGATTACTCCATACCAAACGATCCCTAAGGGTCAACAAAAAAATCTTTAGATTTTCCTAACCACATTATAGATAACATTATATCTCCCTAGCCCTCAGACTTCTCTACTTGAACATTATTTACGCATTAAAAACTTGTTAAACTCTTGACTGGGAACCACTGAAGCATGTACTCTATGGACGTTAAAAAAAAGATCGTCCTGCAGACTGACCTCTCACATAATTACCTCTTAAGACCTTGCACTAACCCACAACTTACATTAACACTCAAAGTTGATCTACACATGTGGAGGACAATTACCCATCCTTGGGTTCAACTAACCCTCTTTTCATTTAGTCCATATTTGTCACTTCTTTTCTTTTGTTATTTGGGGAACTGAAATTAAAAAGAAGACTTCCACTGGGCACGAGCCTCGCTTTTCTTCCGAGAATACTTGGCTTGGGTGCTAGCGGTGCCATAAGTGGCATACTCATGTTTTCCTTAAGTGATGGGACATAGGAGTAGTTATTTATATAGAAGAGAAGTTGCCCGCGATTTTCCTCACCCTTTTCTTTTTTTTTTTCATTGGACGAGGCACTTGGGACCTTTATTAAATAAAGAAAAAAAACATTCCCCAACTTACTCAAGAAGAGAAGTACAATTATGAAGCATGTATTAACTACATAACTTATTATATCTACAATGTAACAGGTCAAAATTGAGCATCATATAAGTGGGTGCAAATGTAAGATCCCAGACAAAGTTATGTGCAAGGTCAGACTACATGTCACTCGCTTTGGTTCCAAGTCAAAGACATTTTTGTTTTTATGTTCTTCTTCAGGAATGTTCAAAATAAATCAATCATGCGGATTAGAGGATCAACATTGTCATGTATAATGTTTCCTAATTCATACTTGATGACATGCACTATTCTTTGGCGATATGAGAAAATACAAACAAATATATATATATATATATATATATATATATATATGATAAGATACATTAACTCATGCATATTTAAAACATGCCAACAACATGGATTAAAAGATAAGGGGCTCATACATGACAGCTGGTTTGACCCGACACATGCAAAAGTAAATACTTAACGACACAACTAAACTCACTACTGACCAGTAACACTCATAACAACACACCGACTCATGCTAACATTAGCTAACCTCCTTTTCCCCCAAACCTGAAATAAACATTGTCCTCAATGTTTCTAACATGTCAAAACATAAAATTATGATTGAGGTAGAGAAAGCTCACATGCCATGTGGTGGAGGTGGGAACGCCGACCAATCACTATGCTCAATGTGTTAATCATTAATATTGTAAACCATGGTCCAATGGCCTCCTAGCATGTCGATATCCTACAATGAGCATACATGCGTTGATGAGCGACTATTTATTCCAAAAGCACAATTCAAAGAACAAAATGATAAGAGAAAAATCTTGGGTTGCCTCCCAAGAGGCGCCTCTATTTAACGTCGTTGGCCCGACACATTGAAGGATCATCCAGGTGATGGATCAAGTGGTTTCCTCCTTTCAAATTCATCAACCAATAAGTGCGGCTTCAGTTTTTTGTCTGTCTTTAATAGTCTCATAGCGTGATTAGGGTGAACTCCTAATGTGACACTTAATTCATGCAATTCTTTACATCCGGCATCAATTGAGTTCAGTAATGGGTGTTCGAATGTGTTCTTCTGCGGCATGTCTTGCAACACTTTTTGCTCCTTCTCATCAATGTAATCTATAAAGAAAATTTAATTAGTAGGAGTTCGAAATTTGGGAGATTGTGAAAGGTCAAATTCCACTTTTTCTTCTCCAATGGTGAAGGTCAACTTTCCATTCTTGACATCAATGAGGGCACCAGCAGTGGCCAAAAATGGTCATCCCAAGATTATGGGTATTTCTCTATCCTCCTCCATGTCCAAGACAATGAAGTCTACTGGTATAAAGAACTTATCCACCTTCAGCAGTACATTTTCTATAACTCCTATTGGATAGGTGATTGAACAATTAGTCAATTGTAGTGAGATAGTAATAGACTTCAATTCGTTCAATTCTAATCTCTTGTAAATATAAAGGGGCATCAGATATACACTTTCACCTAAATCACACAAAGCTTTGTCAATGTTCAGATGACTAATAATACAAGGGTTTGAGAAGCTACCTGGGTCCCTTAGCTTTGGTGGCAACTTTCTTTGTATCACTGCACTACACTCCTCCGTCAAAGAAATGATTTCATATTCCTCAAGAGCCCTCTTCTTTGACATAATCTCCCTAAAAAACTTTGCATATGTAGAAATCTGAGCAATGGCATCTGCAAAAGGAATATTTATATGCAGTTGTTTAGATAATTTTACAAACTTTTCAAATTGTTGATCCATCTTGGGCTTTTGGAGTCTTTGAGGGAATGGAATTGGTGGCACATATGGTGGTTGAGGCTTGTAAGGAGGCTCTAGTGGCTCTGTACTGTTGTCCTCCACAACTTGCTTTCCTTTGTCTATGATTTTCTTCAAAAGTGGCTCCAATGCTTTGCCACTTCTCAATTCCATTGCAATGCTCGCGAGGGCTCACCTAAGTCATGCTCGGAAGGCTACCCTCTTGATACGATGCTCAAGAACAATGCCTTGAGTGACTGGAATAATATATGATAATCAAAGAAACGATATCAAATAAATTTTCAAGGCAGCGGAATATCAACCTTAATATTACAATGAACCAAGCAATCGATATTATAAATAGATGGATTTAATCACAAGATAGCCAACCTTGTAATTAACGGTGGAAGTTTACGAAGAATGGGTTGCAGGAGTTCCCTCACAGCAAAGCAATTAAGCCATAATTTTCATAGATTCAAAGATTTCTAAAATAACAATGAGTATCAGTATTTATAAGCCCTAGAAATAGAATTTAGACTGAAAGAAAATGCCCTAACTTAGCCCACAAGTAACCTAATTAATTTAGTAAAATAACAAACTCAATTTCTGTTACAATACTCATCAGCATTTTCCATATTTAATTAATTCCAAAAATTCTAAATAAATATGGTTAAACCATGATTTATTTGGCCCAAGTTATGCTGACTTTTCATACGGCCCAATTTATAACCCATTGAGAAGTTGGATCTGATCTAACTCAATCTTGTAATGGAACAATTGTAAATTCCAAACATTCTTGATTATCTTCAATTTTCTTATGCCTGAGATCCACACCATTATCTTGATCATCCAACTTTGCTAGAACATTTTTCTATTGCCGGCTGCAATTGTATGCGTTTCCTGGTTCATATCATTCTTCTCCTCTTAAAAAGGATTCGTCCACGAATCTGCATTCACAATAAAAGAGTATATCCAGATTCATATCATTTCCCTCCTCTTCAAAAGGATTCGTCCTCGAATCTACATGCACAATAAGGAAAATATAACCTATCACATATTTGAATTTGTTAAATAATTTAGGACACGCATAATGAGAATATTGATACTTTCCTTTCATGTGTCTGATGACCAGCATGATGCATCTCAATGATAATTGCAAGCACAATTTCTCATCCATACCATCAAGTTAAGAGCCTGCAAGTACAGAAAAAGAAGACACAAGTATTATAAAAAGTAATGTGACTCTCATACTCACCTGGATGAAATATCTTATTCCCATGAGATGATGGTATTTTATGAAACAAAGTGCGAAACTTTGGAGACCTTCCCTTGTGCATAAGGATCCTATCAAATAAAATGTGCAATGTATGCCACGGAACTATAAATCTAACATGAAAATTGTCAAGTAATTCCAAAATAAGGACATCTTTTCCCTCAAAATAAAACAGATCCTTAAAATATGCAAGTAAAATATCATAGGATCTGTAATGCATCAAACAACTTGGCTTATAAAGGGAATCATGCAAGTCCTTGCAACAAACCAAAACATCATCAAAATTACTTTGCAAATAACTGCTATTAATCAAGATATCTCCAAAGAAGTCGCTCTCAAATCTTTGATGAAAATTGCACAAAAGTCCAACTAGTGCAAATGCAACGAATTTTCGAATCATGATATGAAAATTAGATGAAAGATTGCAACCATCATCAACAAGAATGATCTTAGGAAAGCACAAAGATGAATGTAAAGAAATGAATAAGATTCTAGGCTCATCAGAAATCTTGAAATCGTAATCAACCAATCAAATGTACTCAGGACTATAAAATATTCATTCCAAAATTTCACCATATGGCTCAAATAAAGTGTTTCAGCACTCAATGAAGAACAAAGTGGAATGGAAAACTCAGATCTAATGTTTGCATGCCACTCAATTCTTCTCTCAATTAAAACCTCAGACACATCCAGCAAATATAAACTTTGAAAAGTAAGAACTGGTCTTTTCAAACTAGTTGTCATAAACTCAATACCTCTTTCAAATCCTTGCAAGAGAGAATTTATAACTTCATGTACTCCACTCAAATGATCATGTAAATTATTACTATAAATCAAAATACCTCCTAAGAAAATAATCACAGATCTTTTGTGGGAAACACACAAAATTCCAATGGATGCAAATTTCTCATTTGTGATGTAAAAATCATATGACAAACTGCAATAATTATTTGAAGAAATGCTTTTACTAAGACACAATGGTTGGTTCAAGGAGATGAATAAGATTATACTCTTATCAGAAAATCTAAATATCAAAATAAGCCAATCAAAGATGCTCAATATTAGAAAAATATTCATTCCAGAAATTCATTGTAAGGCATAAATAAAATGAGCCAGCACCCAACAAATATGAAAATGAAAAGGACGGATGGCATTGAACACCTCTCTCAATTAAACCTTGCAAACTAGTCACATTAAATAAATATAAAGTTTCAAAGTAAGTAGATGGACCTTTCAAACATCTTGTCATATACTCACTACAGCCTCTTTTAGATCCTTGAATGATAGGAATTATAACTTCATGTATTTCACTCCAACACGTCTGCATGGAGAAATCAGAATCAAAAGACAAAAGATGGTTAGTATTAGGAGAAACATTACTGAACTCTCTTTCTTTTGCCTCAACACTCGAGTCTTTTTGCTCATATCTCTCTGGCGGTGGCCTTTCTAAACACTCAAGATCTAATTTTCTCTCATTCTCACAACTCTCATAATACTCAACATCTAAATACTGTATCTCAATATTTTCAGAAGGTGGTCTTTCTAAACACTCAAAAGTTATGTGGCTATCATTTTCATCATTCAAGTTGTGACACTTATATTTTTCATCTTTGTCTTTCTCACAACTCTCAAAATTATTTGGAGTTGTTGTACAATCATCTTCATCTTTCTTCAAGTGATGTTGTGCAACCAAATTTTTCCTCTCAATGTTGTAGGCTGCTACACGCTCTTTAAGTTGCACATGCTCTTCATATGCTTCCTGAGATGGCAATGGTGCTAAAGTGTATTTTCTCCCATCTTTGCGACATTTATAACGATTGGTAGAACCATCATGTGTCACGCATCGATCATATTGCCATGGTTGCCCCAAAAGGATAACAAACATGCATTGATACAACATCACATAATACTTCATCAGTGAATCTTCCAATTTTAAATGACACAAGCACCTGTTTGGTCACTTGACTTCTCCTCCATCGTTTATCCACTGAAGTTTGTATGGTTGTGGGTGCTTTAAGGTTGGTAGCCCCAACTTCTCCACCATGTAATGGCTAGCAATATTAATGCAACTTTCACTATCAATAATCAGTCCACAAGTTCTGTCCAAAACATAACAACGCGCATAGAAAATATTTTCTTGATAATGACTTCTTCCTCCAATCTGAACACACCTATGCTTTCTCCAACTTCCATCATCTTTCTGTTTCATCTCTTCATCATGTTCATCAGGAGCAAGCTATCTTTGACAATCTCTTCTTTGATTTGGTAGTATAACTTGTTGTAGTTGTGCAATTGTATGTGTTTCCTGGTTCATATCATTCCCCTCCTCTTTAAAAGGATTCGTCCACGAATCTGCATTCACAATAAGAAGAGTATATCCAGATTCATATCATTTCCCTCCTCTTCAAAAGGATTCGTCCTCGAATCTACATGCACAATAAGGAAAATATAACCTATCACATATTTGAATTTGTTAAATAATTTAGGACACGCATAATGAGGATATTGATACTTTCCTTTCATGTGTCTGATGACCAGCATGATGCATCTCAATGATAATTGCAAGCACAATTTCTCATCCATACCATCAAGTTAAGAGCATGCAAGTACAGAAAAAGAAGACACAAGTATTATAAAAAGTAATGTGACTCTCATACTCACCTGGATGAAATATCTTATGCCCATGAGATGATGGTATTTTATGAAACAAAGTGCGAAACTTTGGAGACCTTCCCTTGTGTACAAGGATCCTATCAAATAAAATGTGCAATGTATGCCACGGAACTATAAATCTAACATGGAAATTGTCAAGTAATTCCAAAATAAGGACATCTTTTCCCTCAAAATAAAATAGATCCTTAAAATATGCAAGTAAAATATCATAGGATCTGTAATGCATCAAACAACTTGGCTTATAAAGGGAATCATGCAAGTCCTTGCAACAAACCAAAACATCATCAAAATTACTTTGCAAATGACTGCTATTAATCAAGATATCTCCAAAGAATTCGCTCTCAAATCTTTGATGAAAATTGCACAAAAGTCCAACTAGTGCAAATGCAACGAATTTTCGAATCATGATATGAAAATTAGATGAAAGATTGCAGCCATCATCAACAAGAATGATCTTAGGAAAGCACAAAGGTGAATGTAAAGAAATGAATAAGATTCTAGGCTCATCAGAAAATCTTGAAATCGTAATCAACCAATCAAATGTACTCAGGACTATAAAATATTCATTCCAAAATTTCACCATATGGCTCAAATAAAGTGTTTCAGCACTCAATGAAGAACAAAGTGGAATGGAAAATTCAGATCTAATGTTTGCATGCCACTCAATTCTTCTCTCAATTAAAACCTCAGACACATCCAGCAAATATAAACTTTGAAAAGTAAGAACTGGTCTTTTCAAACTAGTTGTCATAAACTCAATACCTCTTTCAAATCCTTGCAAGAGAGAATTTATAACTTCATATACTCCACTCAAATGATCATGTAAATTATTACTATAAATCAAAATACCTCCTAAGAAAATAATCACAGATCTTTTGTGGGAAACACACAAAGTTCCAATGGATGCAAATTTCTCATTTGTGATGTAAAAATCATACGACAAACTGCAATAATTATTTGAAGAAATACTTTTACTAAGACACAATGGTTGGTTCAAGGAGATGAATAAGATTATACTCTTATCAGAAAATCTAAATATCAAAATAAGCCAATCAAAGATGCTCAATATTTGAAAAATATTCATTCCAGAAATTCATTGTAAGGCATAAATAAAATGAGCCAGCACCCAACAAATATGAAAATGAAAAGGACGGATGGCATTGAACACCTCTCTCAACTAAACCTTTCAAACTAGTCACATTAAATAAATATAAAGTTTCAAAGTAAGTAGATGGACCTTTCAAACATCTTGTCATATACTCACTACAGCCTCTTTTAGATCCTTGAATGATAGGAATTATAACTTCATGTATTTTACTCCAACACGTCTGCATGAAGAAATCAGAATCAAAAGATAAAAGATGGTTAGTATTAGGAGAAACATTACTTAACTCTCTTTCTTTTGCCTCAACACTCGAGTCTTTTTGCTCATATCTCTCTGGCGGTGGCCTTTCTAAACACTCAAGATCTAATTTTCTCTCATTCTCACAACTCTCATAATACTCAGCATCTAAGTATTGTATCTCAATATTTTCAGAAGGTGGCCTTTCTAAACACTCAAAAGTTATATGGCTTCATTTAAGTTGTGACACTCATATTTTTCATCTTTATCTTTCTCACAACTCTCAAAATTGTTTGGAGTTGTTGTACAATCATCTTCATCTTTCTTCAAGTGATGTTGTGCAACAAAGTTTTTTCCTCTCAATGTTGTAGGCTGCTACACGCTCTTTAAGTTGCACCTGCTCTTCGTATGCTTCTTGAGATGGCAATGGTGCTAAAGTGTATTTTCTCCCATCTTTGCGACATTTATAATGATTGGTAGCACCATCATGTGTCACGCATCGATCATATTGCCATGGTTGCCCCAAAAAGATAACAAACATGCATTGATACAACATCACATAATACTTCATCAATGAATCTTCCAATTTTAAATGACACAAGCACCTGTTTGGTCACTTGACTTCTCCTCCATCGTTTATCCACTGAAGTTTGTATGGTTGTGGATGCTTTAAGGTTGGTAGCCCCAACTTCTCCACCATGTAATGGCTAGCAAGATTAATGCAACTTTCACTATCAATAATCAGTCCACAAGTTCTGTCCAAAACACAACAACGCGCATAGAAAATATTTTCTTGATAATGACTTCTTCCTCCAATCTGAACACACATATGCTTTCTCCAACTTCCATCATCTTTCTGTTTCATCTCTTCATCATGTTCATCAGGAGCATGTTATCTTTGACAATGTCTTCTTTGATTTGGTGGTATAACTTGTTGTAGTTGTGCAATTTAAACATCTACCTCATCATAAAGTTCAGCAATCATATTTTCAAGATGTGGAAAATATTGCATCATGACTTCCACCATTCTTCTCTGATCAATTGCTTCTTTTCTAGAATTAACATCTTTGTCCTTTCTTGTTGACATTGTAGGAAATTGCTACCACAAAAGTTAGTAAAAAAACAATCTCACTACCTCACGTGGTGAAACTCACATTTTACACCTCAACTCTATTTAGCTTTTTCCCTCAATTGTACTTATCACTCAGCCTTTTTCCTCTCTTGAACCCTCCAACAAGTTCTAGGAGAACTAATGCAAGTCAATACAAAGGCAATGTGTGATTGAATCAACCTGATTTATCAATATGATTGCAAGATCAAAAGAATAGTTAAAGTTGATTTTAGAATAGAAATCAGAAAAAAAAGATTGCCTAATAAGGATAGATGCGTAATGAATTGATTTGGAATAGAGATAAGGAAAATGTTGTCAAATAAGGACAGATATAAAAAAATTCAAAATTGAAATGAAATCAAAGATCACCCTTTCTTGAGTCATATTCTCACATTTCTTTGCACTTTTTTCCAGAAATAATCCTTCCTTTTTTTTCTTCTTTCCTCTTTCTTTTGAATCCTTTTTTTTTCCTCTTTTCTTTTTTTCGGATTTTTTTTTTCAAAATTTTTTTTCTGTTCTTCTCTTCCCTCCTTTCTTGCACTTTCCTTTTCAGTCTTTTTTTCGATTTTTTTTCTAGATATTTTCTTTCATGTCTTCCCTTCTCGTTTCATGCACTTTCCTTTTCAGTCTTTTTTTTTCAATTTTCAGAATTTTTTTTTGAAACTGTAGCAAACTTGAGAACAAATAAGGATGACGGCTAGGGTTTCAACAACAAATAACCAGAATTTTGTAGTTTTTTTTTCAAAACTGCACCAGATTTTGAAGAATAGATGACGACGGCTAGGGTTTGAAGAACAAAAGAAAGCAAATAAGGAAGACGGCTAAGATTTGAAGAACCAAACCAGATTTTTTTTCAGAAACTAAAATAGGGGAAAAACTAGAATAATGGAAGATAACTAGAAAATCGAATCGAAAATGCGACTCTGATACCAACTGATACGATGCTCAAGAACAATGCCTTGAGTGACCGGAATAATATATGATAATCAAAGAAATGATATCAAACGAATTTTCAAGGCAGCGAAATATCAACCTCAAGATTACAATGAACCAAGCAATCGATATTATAAATAGATGGATTTAATCACAAGATAGCCAACCTTGTAATTAACGGTGAAAGTTCTCGAAGAACGAGTTGCAGGAGTTCCCTCACAGCAAAGCAATTAAGCCATAATTTTCATAGATTCAAAGATGTCTGAAATAACAATGAGTATCAGTATTTATAGGCCCTAGAAACAAAATTTGGGCTGAAAGAAAATACCCTAACTTAGCCCACAAGTAACCTAACTAATTTAGTAAAATAACAAACTCAATTTTTGTTACAATACTCATCAGCATTTTTCATATTTAATTAATTCTGAAAATTCTAAATAAATATGGTTAAACCATGATTTATTTGGCTCAAGTTATGCTAACTTTTCATGCGGCCCAATTTATAACCCATTAAGAAGTTGGATCTGATCTAACTCGATCTTGTAGTGGATCAATTGTAAATTCCAAACATTCTTGATTATCTTCAATTTCCTTATATATGAGATCCACACCATTATCTTGATCATCCAACTTTGCTAGAACATTTTTTTATTGCCGGCTGTAATTGTATGCGTTTCTTGCTTCATATCATTCCTCTCCTCTTTAAAAGGATTCGTCCGCGAATCTGCATTCATAATAAGGAGAGTATATCCAGATTCATATCACCTCTTCTCTGGAATTCATGGAGCTAGCTATTTGCCCCACTTGATACTCCAAGTTCCTATTCGATGTGATTAGTTGCTCCATCCCTTTCTCAATCTTTTCAAATCTGTCATTTGTTGCATTCACCAGTTTTTCAATTGCAAGCTCCCAAGATTGTTTCTTTTCCACCTGAGGTTGTGGGGGTGGTTGTTGATACTGGAGTTGTTGTTGAAACGGTGATTGGTATGGAGCTTGATAATGTGGTCGAGGTAGAATGCCAGGAAGTGGTGGCCTTGCTTGCTGAGATGGCCCGGTTTGATTTCCCCAAGAGAAATTGGGATGATTCCTCCATCCTGGATTATATGTAATGGCATATGGATTGTTTCCCGTATTTGTATTTGCCATGACATTGGCTTGTTCATGGTGCATGCAATTCAGGGTATTGTGAGGTCCTCCCCAATTGTTATAAATAGGTTGTGATGTATTCATACTTGCCACCAACTGCACTAGAGAATCCATCTTAGCACTCAATTCTCTGTATCCTTCGTGGTCTCTCACATATGCTGCTCTTGAGGGTCCTTCTTCATCATAGTCTTCATCATTCATAGCCAATCCAACAAATTACAAGCTTGTGAGTACGGAAGGTTCATGATGGAACCACCTGCCGCTGCTGAATCAATGTTAAATTTCAAACTGGGAGAGATCATTATGGAAGGTCTCTATCAAGAGCCAAGCAGGTACTACATGATGTGGGCACTGCCTCTGTAATTTCTTGAATCTCTTCCATGCATTGCCTAGAGATTCGTTTTCTTTTAGCTTGAAACAAGTGATTTCATTCCTTAGTTTGATGAATTTTCCTGGAGGAAAAAATCTCTTCATAAAAGCTTGAAATAGCTCATCCCATGTGTTGAAAGCTCCATGAGGTTGAAAGTCCAACCAGTCTTGTGCTTCATCCCTGAGAGAGAATGAAAAAAGTTTCATCTTGATGGCATCTTCTTCAACCCCACTCATCTTGATAGTGGCACACATTTGAAGGAAGCGGTTGATGTATGATAGAGGGTCTTCATTGCATTCTCCTCTAAACTGATTCAATTGCACCATTTGAATGAGCCCAGACTTCAGTTCAAAATTATTTGCAGCAATCCTAGGGCCCACAATACTCGGGGTGGTGCCTCTATAAGACCTTATGGCTAGATCCCTTATTGGAGGTTCAACTTCCTCTATCTGCTGTTGTTGTTGTTGGCCTTCTTCCATGTCCAGTATTCTATTCTGATTGTTGGTCATTTATTGTTCTATTCTTGCTCTTCGATTTGCTCGGCAATGTCTTTCAATTTCAAGAATATATGGTTCAAGTGCCCTGTTTCTGTGGTGCATACACAAAAAGAAAAGAAATTTTTGTCTAGATTAACAAATAAAATCAAAATTCTAATATTGACGCTTTCCCCGGCAACGGCGCCAAAAACTTGACAATTCTCCCGCAAGTATACGAAGTCAATGTCGTAGTATATAAAATATCGTCCCACAAGGAAGAGTTCAAGTATTAGAATTATATGATTCTAATTGATATCTAAACGGTTAGAGAGAGTTGAAATAATAATAAAAACTAAATAAAAGTGAAATGCCGAAATGAGTGCAAAAAACGACGAGAAAGGACGAGAATTGATTATGAGAAATAAATGAGAATAAAAGTTCTCGGGTTTTGAATCCACCTAGGGTATTGATCATAGAGAGTTTAGAGATAATAAAATCATTAGTGTCATACTCAATCTTCAAAAGTCATGCATATCCTTTTCAGGCAAACACAATTCTAATTAAAATAATAAACGCCTACTTTCGTGGTCATTTAGATTATTTTAATTATATTATAAGCCAAGATTCATAAGTAAAATGATTATCCTTATTTCTAAGAAATAATACATTTCATGTCATTCATTTGAACTAATCTTGATGAAATACTTTCGTAATTAGGAAAATCTCTGGTCGCTTAACTAGGTGGCCAATCTAATATAAGCATTACATGAAGCACATGAAAAACAAAGAACACATCAGATCCAATAAAAATATTCCCTAAAGATCAACCCTAGGTTTCATCAAACCCAAGAAAAGAAGTTTAGCCACGCATAAAGAAAGAAATCATCATTGAAACGTAAGAGTTCATAAAAAGAATATGATATTTAGTCTAAGAAAAGTACAGAAGTGCAGAGAAAGAAAATGTGTTCGTCCCAGCCATCTTGATCCTCTCAAAAATAAAGTCTGGATCTCTATTTTCGTCTTCAAAAATTTCTTTTATAGTCCCCTCAAATTAGGGTTACAAGAATGCCCAAAATACCTCAAATATTAGCCCAATACAGCCAAAATAGGTCCAATACGGCCTAGGATGAAGCGTTTGGTCTGTTGGATCAAGCGATATTGATTCTGGAGCGTGATACGGTCTAAAGGGCTTTAATATGAGCAAACTAGCTTAAATACGACCTGCCCGTATTTTCTGGTGCGCGAACAATATGACATAATTGGCTTTAATACGGGCTAGATGGCAAAAATATGGTCAGTCCGTATTTTCCACTGCGAGCTCAATATGACCTGAAGGGCTTTAATACTGGCTGGAAGGCTTTAATACTGACTGCCCGTATTGAGTCTCTATACATGTGTTTTTGCCAAACGTTTGTCAAATTTTTACGGTTCCTGAAAGAAATCAAACAATAATGTAGATTCCGAAATCTTTGATGATTAAAGATGAAATAATATAAAACACATCAATCTTGACAATAATTATATTAAAATAATTGAATAACTTCACGATTATCACTCCCCCCACACTTTCCTCCTCTCATTCTCTCTCCTCGCCCTCCACCAACTTCACAGGCGATCCACAATCTCTTCGCTGACTCTTGACCTCCTCGCCTGATGCTCCGATCTCGATGACACTCTCTCGCCAACGCTCCGATCTTGTCATCGCCACTGCTGAAGCCTCCCGTTCGCTCCCTTGCCCACTCGTCGCTCAACCTCCTCGCCCACTTGCTGTCGCCTCACCCACTCAATGCTCGACCTCCTCGCCCACTTGCCGCTGCCGCCTCATCCACTTGCCACTACCGCCACCTCGCCCACTCGCCACCGCCTCACCCACTCGCCACTGTCGCCGGCTCGCCCACTTGCCATTGTCGCCGCCTCGCCCACTCGCCCCTGCTGCCGCCGCCACTTCATCGCCGGCTCGCCCACTTGCCATTGTCGCCGCCGCTGCCGCCTCGCCCACTTGCCGTTGTCGCCCACTCACCACCGCCCCACAACCCCGTCGGCCAACAACCCTCACCCGTCACAGGTAGATCACTTAGCAGGCCAAATGATAGATGTAATCTCGTGAAGATCAAGTCATGGATGGATGTAATCGAGATTAGTGAAATTTTTAATCTAAATTAGTGATAACATTAACTTGTAATCCAAATTCAAATTTGTAATCCAAATTAGATGATCATATAATTGTCATTTAAATTGGGGATCCAATTAGTTATAATTAGGTTTTAAAAAAATTTACTTGTGCAATTTTGATCACAACACTAAATTGGCTAAGCCAATTTGACGTTTTCATCTAATCATTTCTGATGTGTTACCTATTGATTTTGTTGCGATTTTGTTGAAGGAGGCAATCAGAGTATCTATGAAACATATTAAAGGTGGAGAAAGTAACGAGTGGTTTTACGACTCTCCAAGTGTAGATGCATTCAATATTTTCATACTACAAAAGAATATGATAATCTCGACAAATGTTTAGTTAACATTTCATAGTTTCATTCTAATACCTAAAGTCACAATTAACATTTCTTGGTCAATTAACATTCTAATGCTCAGTTTCACAAACCATGGAACATTTTAACATTCTAATGCTCAGTTAACATTTCATAGTTTCACAATTAATGTTCACAATTCACGACAAAATTCATACAAACACAATTTAATTCTAACTCAAAATTAATACAAATAGCTAAATACTCTTCGCCAGAAAAAAGGAGAACAATGAAATGTTAACTACTCTTCGTTGGAAAAAAAGGAGGACAACGATGAGGTGTTGAAGGCGTCCGGGTATTTGGCCGGTGACTTACTATCGGTGCAAAGAGTTTTAGGGCACGACACGAAAGGGATTGGAAAAAAATAACAAGGCAATGACGGGTAGCGGCAGCGAACAGGCGTAGGCGGCGAACGGGCGCAGGCGGCAGCGGCGAACGAGTGGCAGAGGTGGCGACGGGCGAGATCGGAGCGTCGGGCGTCGGTGAGGAGGTCGAGCATCGGTGAGAGAGCGAGCATCATCGAGAGAGCAGGCGTCGGCGAGAGAGGGAACATCGGGCGAGATCTTGCATCAATGAGAAAGGGAGTGTCGGGCGAGATCTTGCGTCAGCGAGGAGGTCAAGAGTTGGCAAGAGAGGGAGCGTCGGTCGAGATCGAAGCATCGGCGAGTGAGCGATCTCGTTGGGCAGCGGTGGCGAACAGCATGAGCAATCGGCGATGATGGGATGAGGTGGTTCAATGGCGGTTGTGACTAGCTCAGAGCGTTGGCGAGAGAGCATCGTCGGGCGAGATCGGAGGGTCAGCCGTCGGTGAGGAAGTCGTGGATCGCCTCTGAGGTCGACGGTGGGCGAGGAGAGGTGTGGCATGAGCCGGCAACGAGGGGTGGTGCGGTACGAGCGGCAACAATGAGAGTTCGTGAGGGCGAGGGGGTGGTGTGGCATGAGTGGTGGTGGCGAGGATTCGTGAGGGCGAGGGGACGCGAAGGCGGTGGCGGCGAGGGGTGGCACGCTATGAGCGGCGGCGACGAGGGGAAGCGGAAGTGGAAGTGGAGAAAGGAGAAGATGATCGATGCATAGGGGTTTAGGGCAGAAGGAGCGAAGATCTGCAGCGTGAGGTTAGTGAGGGAAAAGAAATGTTGCCATCGCGAATGAATCCGACGGAGGGGAAATCACACGTGATTAGATCCATAGATGAGAGATCCGACATATTACAAAAATGGGAGCACCCCCATTAAACCCAATTAATCTTATATTTACAATTCTTATATTTCATTTAAACACCTACTAAAATTAATCTATCATATCAACTTTTTAGTTCATCATCGTTATGTTTCACTTCAATCAAACACAACAGAACTAATATATCAATTTAACTATTCACATAGAACTCTAAAGAACTACGGTTCTATTATCTAAACGCTACATTAGAATTTTGTGACGCTCATCCATCTTCATGACCTTTGGAAATGAGGACACAAAACCCCATTTTTGTTCCTTAAACTTCATGAAGCTTTCTTTTCCTTTCATGTCCTCTCATTTCTATCCTCCATTTTGTTTGTTGCTTGCTCCATTGCTTGGCTCAAAGAGAGGGCTCTAGAGGAGACTCAGCAGGTGTTGATAATGTGGGGAACCAAGGAGGAAGGAGGGGGAATAACTGAAGCTCAATGGAATCGAATAAACAATCGAAAATTGACATAAAAGATGTGTTAACGGGATCTAGGTTATAGGAAAAGTTACCTATTAGCCTTGCATGCTTCTAAGGATAAACTGGGCTGCTAGAATAAGGTAGCATCATGCATTTTTGTTGATCTTATTTGACCTATATATGATCTTCTTAGATGAATTTGTACTTGAATTGCATGAGGACACCACAATGATTTACGGATCTGTCAAAATAAACGAATGCTTGATCCTCGATAGAAGATAGCGGATATCAACCGGATGATCGATTCATCGATCAGACATCCGCTCTGATATGCTGAGACACTGAATTGTGTTTAAAGGGTCGACAGAAATATGGAATCGGTTGATTGGTAATACATAAGTTGAAAACTAGAAATGTGACTTGGATAAGGCAACAAATCGACTTTTTGGACAGTTAAAACATTTCACTGAGAGCATTCACTTTTTTGTTAAAGGAAGATCGAATGTCTGTTCGACCCATCAGGCATTTGAATTGCACCCAGCCTTAGAAATATCGAAAGATAAAAATTTTATTTTTGGATGTTCGAAAGTTGGACAGAGGACTAAATATGATTTAAATTAATAAATGTGTCTTGATTTATCTATCTACATCAGCATCCTTACACCCTTATGATTCCTCATGATAACCTAGAGTAGACTGCTACATAAAATCTTGATTGATCTGATATATTGATAGGTTAAGAAAGATAAAAGATGAAATAGAGAGTTGTTATTGCCTATCTAAATAAGAGATTATCAATCGTCTGGGGCGGCTTGTGTGAGACACTCCTCTTCTTAGAGGTTATCGACCCTATGTGAGGCATTCCACTACTTTGAGAATGCTATCATTCGTGTGAGATCATCCTCCTTCATGAGGTACCATCGTGGCACTGATCCCTTATTCATCTATTCATGGTTCACATAGTTACACTTCATCATATTTGCATGGCATATCCTAAAATGAAGAGCTCTTTCAATTATATGAATATATTAAATGAATGACTAAAGATGATAGAAGGACTATATTCTTTATGAAATAAAATGGAACAATGAGGAAATGAATCACTTTTTAAGTGAAAGATGAATTCTCCTATGATTCACATGAATGACCATAAATGTGACTTTTTCATCATGGTCCAAGAACGATCAATTGATAAAGAAATTACATGAAATGAATTATATATGTCAATGATCCTCTTGTGATGATCCCCATGAATCGTAATTGGTTATATTTGTTATTTTATCATAGTTATACTTTATGGATTATCCGTATAACTTGTATTATTATCACACATAACATTATGCTAGGAAAAGAATTTTTCCTCGATTTTATCTTTGTAGGTATTTGAATATCCTGCACGACTCGATTGACGTGTATGCGGCGACTTTTGCATGGATGATGTGTGCACATGTATATATTTGTGTCTATTTATCTTTATGTTATTTGGAGTTGTACATGAACTTATGTGTTATATTATGACATGAACATGCCTACATGTGTATGTGATGGAATATGTGATGTATTTATTGAGCTTCCGCATTTACGTACCTTTTATCTATTTATGCCATTTCAATTTTGTGTTGTAATATTTTATTATTATTAATTTTCCGCTTATGTGGCACTCTTAATGATCACCCTCAAGCACCGAAAGGATTAACAATGATCGTAGCACATCAAAAGAATATTTCACCATGTGACAAAAGTCGTGATGTCAAATTTCAAAATGAGTATGTTGGGATATTAATGAATAATAATTTAATAACTAACTAATTATATATTCAAATATTGAATAAGTGTATCTTAGCCGTTGCTATTAATATATGACTAATTATATATTCAAATATTGATTGAAGGGGGGAGAGGGGGTTAAGAGAGAGAAGGGAGGAAAATAATATTTTTTTTTGTTTGGATAGTTACTTTGAAAGGAAATGAAAAATGAAGAAGAAATTATTCTCCATTTTCAACGCCAAAACAAGAGAAATGAGAAAAAATCACTGTTATTTTATTAAATTACTTATTTATTCATTTAAATTGTTTCTTCACCTTTTTCTCTTTCCTCTTTCTTCTTCCTTATCAAAACTTTTTTCCTCCCCTTTCTCATTCCCCGTCTTTTTCCATAGGTTGCGTTTGGCACGGAAATATTTTAGAACATTTGTTCTCGAGAACTAATTGATGTGATAGAAAAGTTTGGGTTGGTGTTTCGATGAAAAAGTGTAATGATGGGGATTTAAAAAGTTGATGTGATGGATAAGTTTTAGTGTGTGTTTGGATAAAAAGTAAGAACTAAGAATATAATTTATTATTTTATGAGGTATAAAATTATAGTAAATAAGAATATATTATTAATATTATAATTTACGTAAATTGTTATATTGTTAATATTATTTTTATTTATTTTGATTAAATATTTTAAATATTATTAATATTATAATTTACGTACATTTTAAAATCCAAATATAATTTATTTTTTAAAAAAATAATTGAATAGTTTAATTAATAAAATATTTATTAATTATTAGAACTAATTATTTTATAGTTTTTAATTAATAACATTTAATAAATTATTTTATAATATCCTTAATAATGTATTAATATAGTATAAATTATATATACATATAAACCAAAATAATTAAAAGAATAGATGAAATTAAAAAAAAAAGATTGCGGCTCGACAAAAAAAAAGGGCAAATGTTCTCGCCGGCGAGAACATTGGACGAGAACATTTTGAAAAATGTTCTCATCCAACATCATGTTTGTTTTCGTCACGGGGTGCGTTTGACAGAACAAGTTCCGGGGTTGCCAAACGCACCCATACTGAAATTTATCCTAGAGAATTATTAAATTAATATCTCAATTATTTTTTATCAATCCGGAAAATAAATTAACTAGGGCGGTTCAGTTCGGCAAGCCCGGTTCAAGAATCACTTGGTTCATACGATCTCTTCGTTGGTCGATTTGTTTCTGCTCCGATCCAATTCGAAGGGCAACTCGGGACCAACTACGACGACGGCAATGCACGGACGCCCTCGCAAAGCCACCAAGCCGGAGGACGCTGCCGCCGCCGCTGCCAAGGCCGCCGGACTCCGAGAACTCCAATCGCAACTCCTACATAACCACCGCAACCGCATGTAATCATCTCTGCCTCTCCCCAAAGATCTTCACCACGAGAAAGATCCAATATCATTTTTTTTTGACATAATTTTTGTAAGCATCTTTTATCCGTTTGACGTCTCCTAGATTCTCGAATGAGGCGCTCTCGACCAGCTCGAAGCTTCTTGAGATCAACCCTGACATCATTACTGCTTGGAATTACCGGAAGCTCGCGGTCTTACAAAATCTCGATGGAGTCAGCGATCCGGAGGCCATCAAGTCTGCCGTTGAAGAGGAGCTCAGAGTTGTGAGTTTTGGACATTTTCTCTTTGCTATATTTCTTCTCTCCGTTTTGCTTGGTGGTTGGATTGGCTTCTCGTGTCTTTTTTATTGATCCAAAGCTGTACTTTTGGGAATTGTTAGTCTGAGATGGCGTTGCGAAGGAATCCCAAGGCGTATGGCGCCTGGTACCATCGGAAATGGCTGCTTAGCCGTGGGCTCTCACCGGTGGACTTCCAGCGCGAGTTCCGGCTCTTGGATAAGCTGCTGATGGCCGACGCACGGAATTTTCACGGATGGAACTATCGCAGGTCAGTTCTTACAAATCGTGTTTGCTCTACATATTCGTGTTTGTAGCATTTCTTATGTTGTTTTGGTATGTCTCAGATTTGTTGCTAAATTGAAGAATGTGCCAGACGAAGAGGAGTTGAAGTTCACAATGGACTTAATTGATACCAATTTCAGCAACTACTCTGCTTGGCACAACCGTAGGTAAATAAAAAAAGTCATTTTTTTCTTGGAAAGAGATTTGTTATGAATGCAAGTAAAGGGAAGCGTGTGCATCTTGTTGCAACTCGAAGTAAATTTCGAGAAGATGGATGATATAGAGCCGGAATGACCATACTCTGAGAGAACTAAATGGATCGGAAGAAGACCACAAAAAGTGCTTGATAGAGCTTAAATGTGTAAACATAATTATTTGTTCTGCTAAAAGGACTTTGTATTCTCTTAAATTACTACTGGGACACTCGCCCAATTTTCTTCAAAACTTAACGACAGCAAGTAGTCTGTCATTTGGTTCTCAGAGCTCCTTCCTATTACTACCAAAAGAAGTGTTCTAGTAAACTCTCGATCTTAACAACAAAAGGCTTTCTCATTACGCACCTCTTTTTTTGTATTGATTAACAAGTGCTTCTGAGAATGGGCTACTCACTGTTACTCTAAATTTGAATTTTAGTGTCAGCTATCCAATTAGTTATTACTTGCCTGGAACATATTTAATTCCCTACAAGAGCATACTTTTCTACTAATACTAATATTCGAATATATGTTTGATCTTAATGATCGTTTTCACAGTATACTTCTGTCCCGTTTGCTAAAGCAAAAGGCTGATGGGTTTTGTGAGAGGAAGAATATTCTGGAAGAGGAATATGATCTTGTACGGCAAGCCCTTTTCACAGATCCCAGTGATCAAAGTGGATGGTTCCATCATATTTGGCTCTTGGATCAGACACTCCATCAAGATGTTCCAAATCTTATATCATCATGGCCAGCTCATGGATCATTTCTGTTTTTATCTTCTACTGATAAAGTGGACGATTGCAAACTAATATCTCCATCAAACTCAGCTTCGTATCATTTGTTGCACAGAGGGGTTTTTCCTATTATCCTCTGCTTTGATAAGGTTATAGAAGATTTGAATTCGTCAACCGTAAGTGTTAGTTCCTCTTTTTCCACAAATGAAGATCTCAATTGGAGGCCCATTTCAATTGGAAATTCTGGAGAAGCCCGATGCTGGATGGCTTTTGTTAAACTTCCAGATGAAAATTGTGCTACTTCAAGCATTTATTCAGTTAAAGTTGACCTTAGTCAATCTGAGGATATCAGATTGATGATTGGTTCTGACAGCAGCTATCCTTTGCAGTTTACATTTACGATAATTCTTGGTCAGAAAGTTGAAGAAGAATGCACTGAGGAAATATTTGTCTGGGATTCCAATTCTAGGTATCAGTTTCGGGAATGTCCAGTAGCATCTCCCTTAGAACAATTGAGAATCAATGATGACCATGTGTTGGAGAGTTCCAAGTGGAAAATAGAGACTTTATCCAATGCTATAGATCTGTTCAAGTCGACTGAAGAAGATAGGTTAGTCCTTTTTTCCTTTCTTTTCAGATAACTAAAGAAACCTGTGTTTCTCTTCCTTCTTCATCTGAGCACGCACCTAAGAATTTGTCTTCAACAGTAAATTTGTGAAGCTCACTCTAGCAAGGCTACTAGTTGCACATGATGCACTGGTTTCCAATGCAACTCCTCAAATGGAAAAGAACATGCACACCGAAGAGATCTTGAGTCTGTATGATGAGTTGATGAAATTAGATCTTCCTCACAAACGATACTATGAAGATGAACGAAGCATGGTCCTAATGCATCAGGTAGGCTTGTATACTAGTAGATGTATGCAAACATGTTTTGTCTTCTCTATTTGATATTTCTGATATATGATGGGTAGGAGAAAAAAAATTCATGTTCTGGAGACCCCCTAAATATAGTGCTTCTTCATGTCATGTACTGAGGTTTCCTGGCATGCGCTGCTAAATTCAAATCCTTACATCAATATCATGCAACAAGAATTTGAAGAAAGGACAGTGTCTTTCCAAACTTTCCTTGTATCTGGATTATGCGAGTGATACTGTGATTTATTGTATGATATTTTGGATTTCTTACTGCATGTCTATTATACAGTGTGGTATAGTAATATTCTTCTCCTACCTGTAAATATGTTGGCATTTTGTTATTCCAGCATATCATAATTTGAGTGGTTTTGCAGTTGACCAGCAATAAGGGGTCCTTGACGAAGCAATATTGGCACTTTGATGAATCTTGTATCTCTTGGTTCAGTTGGCATAATTGTATTTTGCTGAACAACTTATCATTGACTTGCATTGGAGCCGCTGAGCGCCTACTATGGGTCCAGGTTCTAGACCTTAGTGACAACAAACTTCGATCAATTGCAGGTTAGGTGAATCTGACAGGTCGTTTTAAATGCTGCAAATGTTCCGTTCGATCCCAAATGAAAATCCCCCATTTGGTTCTTTCGCAGGCTTGGAGACTTTGCAGCTTCTTGCTTGTCTAAACCTGTCTGACAATAAAATAAGTAGCTTCACGGCATTGGAGCCGCTGAAGCAGCTGCCATTCCTTCGAGTTCTTGATATCTCCTCCAATGAGATCGGTGCTCATTCTGTCGACACGACGAGGTACCTCTGTTCTTCTCCATTGTCGCACAGTTTAATCCTCGACCAACTGGGCGAGAAAAATCGGGACTATTGGGAAATGGCACTACTGTTCAAAGCCTTACACTTGACACAGTTAGACATCAAGGGAAATGCAATCACCCTCGACGATTTTACAGCGGCAGCCATGAAGATGCTTCCTAGTCTCATTTGGCTCGATGGCCGACGGCTGAGATAGTTAGGGAAATCGTAATTTATCCATTCTTCTTGTTGTACCGTAATTGCAGAAGACAAACGTCGTTAAAAATGTTACAGTAAACATCATATGCCATAAATTTATGTTTTTCTGTATCCGGTCCTTTACTTTTTGTAGGACAAACATTGAGAGTGTGGCCCTCACGGGCAAAGGAACGAAGTACGAACAATGCGATTACAACAATGCACGCCACCATGTGAATTGATAAGGTCCATGCATGTTTCGTGTTTGTGTAATGCACGCCAGCATTTGGGGACAAAATGTACGATTACAACAATGCGAGAGGGACGTAGAATGCGAAACAACAAATGCAGCATTAATAAATAAATAAATGAAAAAAAAAACACGAGAAAGGAAAAG
The DNA here is from genome assembly GCA_030549335.1 of Pontederia crassipes. NCBI lineage: Eukaryota > Viridiplantae > Streptophyta > Magnoliopsida > Commelinales > Pontederiaceae > Pontederia > Pontederia crassipes. Next base: position 30,920,116 of record CM060194.1, on the reverse strand, counting down.
TAGGTAGGTAACGGACCCTCCTCTTTCCGATACAGGCGTTTGTAACGAAGAAAGAAGCTGGAGGAGTATCAACCGTCCATCTCAAATCCGATGGTTCACACAGCGCCGAGGCGGATCTCCTGACAGCCTTTCGGGAGCATCCCGAAGCCCGTCGCGGATCCGACGCCTCGTCCGGAGTCGGACGACCGTCGCACGTAGATGACGTACGCCATCGACGCGGCCGCTATGAGAGCGAGTCCGATGGAGCCGCACAGCACGCCGACGGCGACGAGTGCCGCCGTCCTGGACGTGTTCCTACCGGCCTCCGTCCGCTGCGGCCCCGGCGGCACCAGGCTCCAGACGGGCTCCGGCACGTTCTTCGCCTCCGGGAGCGCAACCACCGGCACGGGGCGGAAGAAAGCCGTCATGGCCGGGGACGTCGGGCCGGGGTCCTTTGCGTACACCAGGCCGTGCTCCGTAGGCAGGGCGTCGCCTGGGACCGCTCCGACGGCCCAAATCGAGACCAGGCACAGGAAGGCGACGGCGACGGCACAGCGGCAGAGATCTCGCGGTACGTCCACGGCCATTTCCCCTTTGCTTCTGTTGTCCCATGGAAAGCCAAGAAATTATGATGTCATTTGCAAAGCACAGCAAAAAAATGAACTAATTTGCTACAGATTCTACTTATATTGTGGGACACTGCATCCAAAATTTTTATTTGCACGACGAAAAGGAAAAAAAGGTTTTTCTATGCATAGAACACATTTCTTTCAGTCAATGAGCTGGAAAATTGGACAGAAAGAAAGCTGTTAAGGATCAGTGTAAACTGGATTACCTCTTCTTTTTTCCTTTCGGTTTCGGGACTGCAGAATTTAGAACATCAGCTGCTGCTGCTCCTACTGTCTACAGGAAATGGAAGTGGAGTCGATAGCCTTCAACAATGCCTTTATCATGTCCTTCATGTGAACTTTGTTTGATCATCTCCATGAGCCTTGCCAGTTGTACGTGGATGAATTAAGAATTGGTTGTATTTGGCAGTAGTGATGTCTAATTTTACAGTCGGATTAGAATAAAGAAGTCACTGTTACTGCACCTGACATTACTTTTCCCATGGAACCAGTAGGCTCTAAATTAATGTTCTGCCTCTCTCTAGTTTTACCAGGTGAAGGAAAAGCTCGTATTGACAGTGGAATTATTGCATTAGCCATGGATCTCACCTTGACCGAAAGTGGAGATCTTTACAGTGTGAGGACGGCGTTGCACTACAGCTTTTGGCTCTGTGAAGTCTCCACCGTTGTGCGACGACTAGACTGTGAAGATTTTTAATTTAATGCGTCCTTGAAGGTTGATGGAAATTTGACAGTCTTCACCATGAACATAAAAGAGAGCTCTCAGAGAGATCACAGTAGGACATTAATTTCTCGGGCTTTTCCTATAACGTTCCGAGATTTTTTTTTTCTTTTGTCTGTCCAGAAGATTATCTCGGCGACGTCACTCAATTTTATACCTTGACTTTGACCAGTCAATGAACTGACTTACATAAGCGGAAGACTAATTTACAATATTCTATTATAATATGCGGAAGCTATTATACCATATCTAATAACTTGTGGATTAGGGCCCATGTCTATACAGTAATGGACCCTATATCCATGTGCATGTCACCCGTCGAGGAGTCACCAACCGCCTCATCATCGTCATCATCACCTATACGGATCCAAATACAGGGACAAAGCTCAATGAGATAACTCAGTACGTAGGGACACCCATAATATTTATATGAACCATGGTCAATATCAATATCAATACTATTAATAAATAATTATTCATAATAATATATAATTGATCAGAGATCAATGAAGACTACAATTCAATAATAAAATAATTAATAATTAACAATTGATCAACATTTCAATTGGTCAAAAGTCGATGAAGGTCACAATAATAATTATCAATTCAATTCTATTAATAGTTTATTAATTCATCTATCATGCACAAAGACCGTAATTTATTATCCATTAGTTATAAAGGCGCAATTTAATTTTCCATCAGCCATAAGTGCAAAATCGATAATCAATAAACCACTAGGGCGAAATCAATTGTCCATCAGCCACTAGGGTGCAATTAAATTAACAATTCGATCACCAATTCAATTATCAATTTCATCTTTGGAGTTATGATCAACCCTTTCGGGTGCAATAAGAGAGCTCTTTATTATTAGGAGACACCATGCCACTTCAATCAATAAGTTTGGGTATGATGGGGGACACCAAAGCAGTTAGCCCGAAGGTCCTATTAGCCCGAAGGCGCAATATTAGCCCGAAGGCCCTATCAACCCGAAGGTGCAATATTAGCCCGGAGACCCTATCAGCTCGAAGGCGCAATATTAGCTCGAAAGCCCTATCAGCCCGAAGACCCTATCAGTCCGAAGGCGCAATATTAGCTCGAAAGCTCTATCAACCCGAGGGCGCAATATTAGTTTGAAGGCCCTATTAACCCGAAGGTACAATATTAGCCCGAAGGCCCAATCAGTCCCAGTGGCAATCAGTAGACATGGGACCAATACATTTTTAACTTTTATCTCAATTACCTAAGATGTCTATCTTTAACAATTATCTTAGGTTAACACATGACCCGATCAAAAATTTACTATTAATCAATGATATGATCAGATAGGATGACGATAAATCGAATGCGATAACAATTTGATCAGGATTAATCAATAAATGGGGTCAATGGATCGATACCATAATCAATATCATGATTGAGTGTAATGCCAACAATAATCAATATGATGACAATATGATCAGATATGATCATAATAAAATCAGAGATGTTAATCAAATGATCGCAATGATTAACCATCTTAACAATCTAATAAACTATAAATCAATTCATAAAAATATGTTTTCTATTTCAGAATTCAATCCGCGTTGATCATTACCCGGATCGTGCAAAATGGAATCCAAACCGTGTCAGACAGAACCCCAACCAAATTCTGTCACCATCAAGAATTGTGTTTCCAACATAATTTTCGGAGGTCATATCTATGTCATTCTATATTCAATCGATGCAAATAATATATAATGAAGAAGAGTCCGGGGTCCATGTCGCGGAAAACCGACGTCATGAAAATCCCCCTACGTACCTTAAGTTAGATGAAAATATCAATTAGGTTCCTGTTGTCTGTGGACTGCAATGACAATTATTCACTATCCTTCTCCTTTCTATATATATTTTTTCTATTTCAAAAATTTCATAAATAAATAAACTTTTAAAAAGAAAATCATAAATAAAAGAAAATATATTTTTCTTCCTTCCATGCGTTTCTCTCTCCTCATCATTGTGCACGATTTTCTCTCTCTCTAGATTCTTTCTTTTCTCTCTCTATTTCTTTCTCTCTTTACATATCTCTTTCTCCCTCTCTTTTCAATTCTATATATATATATATATATATATATATATATTTTACACATTCTCTGTCTTTCTCTTTGCGGCCGTGAGACTCTCTTCCCCATTTTTTTTCCTCTCTCTTTCTCTCTCCTCCCACTAACCTTCTGATGCATGCAAAATATAACATATTTTAGTTAATTATTTTAATGAAATTTTCTATAATTTGATCATGGCATGCATCATTTTTAGTCACTTCTAATCATAATTCCGGATTTATCAATTTTAATTATTAAAATAGCTGAATATTTTAATTGTGGATGGATTAACTATATTTTGATAATTATTTGCAGGAAAATTCAAATCTCGGCCGAAATTCAAAGAAATTAGTTCTTACGGCCGAGATTTGGCTTTACACCCAAATTCTTACGGCCGAGATTCTTAAGGAGTAACAAGATTTAATCCTTTGTTACGGCTAAACATTTGAAGGCGTAAAGATAAATGTTTTTATCTTTTGGGCGTAACAGGAGAAGTCCTTCCTTACGGTCGAAATTCGGAGGGCGTAATGGCATGAAGATGAAGGGCGTAACAAGATAAAAATGAGTTTATCTTTGGGCGTAACAAGACATTTGAAGGCGTAAAGATAAAAGGATTTTTATCCTTTGGGAGTAATGGAAAGGAGTAAAGATAAAATATTTTCCTTACGGCCGAGACTCTAAGGGAGTAAAGATAAAAAGGATTTATCTTTGGGCGTAATGATAAAATGATTTATCTTTGGCCGAGTTTATCTTATAAATTTAAAGTTAACCGTACGATGTTACGGCCGAGATCAAATTGAAGTCGTCCGCACCCTATAAATACGTGAAGAATCCATAGTTTCAATTCGTGCTCTGAAGTTCAGGTTTCTTCCACGGCGAGTCGTGAGCTCTGCAGGCTACGACCAAGAGGAGAGAGGTGCGACGGCTGGAAGTTGATCGCGACCCTGATCAAGTTCGAGAGGCTGCCCGACTGTCTGCCCAATTCGAGAGCTCTACTTCTATTTTGGGTGTAATTCTTTCGATTATTATTGTTATTTTGTTATTATCTCTCCAGAATTTCTAGGATGAACTCCATGTTTTTAAGATTATTATTTTAGGAGATTATTAATTGAAGGAAAATGTTTGGATCCTACTTTATTTGTTTTAATCTTTTCTGATCAATTATTAATTGTGTTTAATGCTTTTATATTAGTTAATTAAATTTCTGAATTAGGCTATACTAGTTTGTGGAGTGTTTAATTTCAGAATTTATTATACTAATTATAATTGATTTTATTTAGAATTAATAATTGACATAAATTTGATAACTAGTGTGTGGAGAATCAAGTTTGTGTGGTCTATTAATCTATACCAGTTTGTGGAGTGATTAATAGTCTAGAGAATCCAATTTAATGCATCTTAATTTTAATATGATTTTGGGGGTACCAGTCGTGGAGACTTCAATTCTTATTAAATTAAGATAGTTCTATATGATTAAATTGAGGGATGCCAGTCGTGGAGACCACAAGTTAATCATGGTAGATTACTTTAGGGAGACTCTAATCCATCTTTAAAGATTAAATTTATCTTTTATGATTCAAATATTTATCCTGATCTATTTTCATCCTAAGGCCTAACTTCAACACCACTATCTTATCTTTATCTTATTTTATTTATTTTATTTTCATAAAACCTCTTTCCAAAAATTCATGTTTTTCCTCTCTTATTTATTTATAAATTCAGATATTGAATTAATAATATTCCTCGTGGGTTCGACACTCTTACTCCTATTACTATATTACTTGAGCGACTAGTGCACTTGCTAGCAAATTTTATTGTTACAATTACAACGCATCACCTTCTCTCTCTTATTTTGGTTGGCAACATGCGGCTGAAACTAATTTTTCTTTTGTTTTGTGAGACAGAACGCCATAATGATTGTTGACGTCCAATGAGATTTGCATTGCATCGGACTAATTCGACTGGGTGTAATGAACGCGCTGTAAAATCAACACGTCGTAAAAGAACGAAAGGATACCTACGCTGACGTTGCTGCCTTTCGTCTCTCTCGCCGACGGCTCCAAGCATTAATATCCTTGCGATTGTGCCTTGTTCAACGTCATCGAAAGAGGAACACCGAAGGTGTATGTAGGGAGAAGGGAAAAGAAAATAACTTTCGTACTATGGAGATGCCCGACCTAATCTCTTTATTTATAAGATTTATCAATTCTTAATTATAATCTAACTACAATGTCTAATCCTTTTCAAATTTAATCCTCTAATTAAATCTCTTTAACTAATTCACATGTATTCTTATTTAAATAAATTTCGAAATTAATTAAATAATCATGTAACAAATCTTACCTCCAATTTAATTCCTCCCCAATTTTTTCTTTATTTTCGAATTTATTTAATTCTATAATATTTTATCATCTAATTTTCAAATTAAAATAATAATAAATATTATTTTAATGATTGAAATATTTTAAATCACGAGACTTTCAATCCTATTTTATTTGGAATTCATATATCCATTAAACATTCTTTTAAACTTCAAATTAAATTAAAATCTTTAATATCAATCTAATTATGATTCCAACTCTCAGTGGATTTAATTTTACTTCAATCCATCAAACACTCTAATTGAATTATAAAATTTCTATATTGCCCCTGATGAAATCTTGGGTGTTACATTTACAGAGCACTCTGAAGTCCGAACTGCGGCGATATCAGAAGGTGCTATGTACTCGTCTTTGCAACATGAAGAGGCATTCGTTCGTCTGCTTATTTTTATAGCCAGCCACTTTGGTTCGGGAGCTCAAGTTGGAGCTTATTTTTATGCATCTCATTCACATGAAACAACACAATCAAGGAGGAGATAACTTGGTCAACAGTTATGCTGTCGAGCTAATTCTGGTTCATGACCCCTCAGCGGAAGACTCGACCCAATTCATGACGTGTCGCGCATTTATTGGTTGTTCTTTCACAGTCGAAAGAAAATTGTATCTAAGTTGTCTAATGAAGACTTGCCACGTATGTTCCCCTTGTTGTTCGCCGATTCCTTCTACGAGCTCTGGCGCCTTATCTCAAGCTTTCCACCAAACACCGCAAACAGCAGAGGAAGACTGGAAAGTGGAAACAGAGAACTCGAGGAGATTAAAGTCTCTCTCTCTCGCTCGCTTATCCTCTTTAGTAAGAGGAGAGGGAGAAAAGAGAATCATGTCATACTCCCAAGGTCACATCTGCCACTGCCTCGGGCGCATTGAAACTCTCCGGAGGGACTCTCCAGTTACCGTTGCTGGACACCGGCACAAGACCGGACGGGAATTCGCCGAAGCTGTGAGGTCCCTGGCAGGAGGCCTTGCCGCGTCCGGAATCACGAGAGGAGACGTCGTTGCGGTCGCAGCCCTTAACAGGTACGAACTCTCTACGTCCCCGTTTGTAAGTGAAGAAGCTCCCCGTAGCGTCTCTGGTTGGAAACTGAAGCCGTCTCCTTGAATGGGTCGCAGTGGTTGTTACATGGAATTGTTCCTTGCGGTCGCTTATATCGGAGGCATAGTTGCTCCTCTGAACCATCGTTGGGTACGCAACTTTTTCTCCTCTCTTCTTGTTTCGTCCGGGATTTATTTTGCCATTCAAACACCGCAAGAGGTCTGAGCATATCTAATGTCTGAGCATATCTAATGCGTTATGTCAAGTATTAACTAAGGAAATTTTAGAGCTTGGAGGAGGCGAGGTTGGCAATGGAGGTCGTGAGGCCGAAGATGTTGGCTGTGGATGAAATCTGCAGTAGTTGGGCTCTGGAGCTTCAGAACAGCGGCAGCGTGTCGTCACTAGAGTTATATCTTCTTATTGGAGAATATTCTTCCGGCGTGTGCAACAGAGGACGCTGTAAGTTTCATTCACTTGAAAGTGTAAATTATTTGTAGATGTTACTCTTCTTATTCTTCCATTGCAAAGTGAAGTAACTTTGGCTTCAGAAAATATTAAGTGCTGTGATTACGGCACTAACGTTCAATGCCACTTAATCCTAGTATTGAAGTAGAGGTAGTTTTTTCCCCTTGCAAATGCATCAATCTTTCACTATGGACTAGAAGAACCTCGGATTGTGTTAACAAATTTCAATTAGCACCTGTAGATTTGATGGGATCCAAGCATCAGCTTTCTTTATTTCTCAAAAATTAATAAATGATTCTTCTATTTCTGAATTATTAATTTAACTTCACATTGTTCTTCCCTGTTTTCTGAAGTTATGACAATGGACTCAATTAGGAGGCTGTCGCAAGGTGTGTGTGATCCCATTTTTGCGCCAAGGGGAGTTGCTCTTATATGTTTTACCTCAGGTACAGCTTTACAGAACCTTGCCTCCAAATCCTTATTTCTCATGCATGCTGACCAAATATATCATTTGAGAGTACCTTACTGAGGCCTGCTCTTTCCTGTAATTATTTCTTTTTTGTGGTAAAAAAAATCCCTGAGGATCATACTGATCCTTTATTGGTGATAGTCTTATTTGGTGTAATAAATAGACATAATTAGTATAGCATACTTGTTTTCCAGAGTCTCGTGTAAATAAGGGATTGGTTGCTGGTCTTCATTTGAACTACTGCCTATGTAGTCTTCATTAACTTCAACTATTTCTCTGTAGGAACCACAGGAAAGCCCAAGGGTGTTTCTATAAGCCATGTGGCTTTAATAGTTCAATCGCTTGCAAAAATTGCAATTGTTGGTTATGGTGAGGATGATGTATGCTTTCCACTATATCCCATATTGTGTTGTTCTGCATATGTTGTGCACAACAGATGAGATTTCACGCATAGAAAGAAACTAACTAGCATCCTTCTCAAAAACATTTTGTAACTTAGAATATCTGAGTGTATGTCCAGTGCCAGAATAATTGGATGTCAAATTCACTTTATTTATTTATAATAACAGATGAATATTAAGTACTGAAAACTCATGGGGTATTTGTTGGCCTTCAGGTTTATCTCCACACAGCTCCTTTGTGCCACATTGGTGGTATATCATCATGCATATCTATGTTATTGGCTGGTGCCTGTCACATTGTAATTCCCAAATTTGATGCAAAATCGACTTTTCAAGCCATCAGAGACCATCAAGTTACATGTTTTATCTGTGTGCCAGCAATGTTGGCTGATTTAATTGCATATAACAGGTACATACATGCTTGAAGACATTAAATGTTGCTGAAATTGGACATTGATTTTGTCACTATCATTCTATTGCTATTATATTCTTTGAGATACGAAACTTGACTGCATGATAGGAAATGTAAGACTTGGACTGATGGAAAGAGTATAAATAAGATATTGAATGGCGGTGGCAGTCTATCGAAAGAGCTAGTGAGAGGAGCTATCTATTTATTTCCACATGCTAAGATTATTTCTGCCTACGGTATGTCAGTATGCTCTCTATTTATCATGCAGTTCTATCCTTTTTCTGCATAGTTTTGATATCAGTTGCTTGATTTTTAAATTCTTGTTTACCATTTTTTGCATTTCCAGCACAGACAGTAAATCTGAAGAATATTCTTGAGTCCTGCTATATCACTTAATTTTATCTTGAATAGCAATATAACATGTTCTTTTGGACACATTGTGATCAGGAATGACAGAGGCTTGTTCGTCACTAACCTTCATGAATCTGTTTGACCCTATGCTTAATAAGTCTGAGGATGTTAACTTCTATGCCAAGCTAGGCCATCTGTATCATCAGCTAGGAGGCGTATGTGTTGGGAGGCCTGCACCACATGTTGAGCTACAAATATCTGGCAGCAAGGGATGTCATGACTCCCCATCCATTGGAAGCATATTAACTCGAGGTTTGCATGTAATGATTGGTTACTGGGGCCAGAGCGACATGTCCTCAATCAATATTTCCAATGATGGGTGGCTAGACACTGGTGATATAGGTTGGCTTGATGATAAAGGTGATCTTTGGCTCATTGGCCGCAAGAAAGATCGTATTAAGAGTGGAGGAGAAAATGTCTACCCAGAAGAGGTAGATGATAGAGTTCTACTTCCATTGCTTCATGCTGCACTTCATAATGATACCTATTTCTTCATAATACATTTCGTTTCATGTAATTCTAATGTTGTTGTTTGATATAGGTTGAAGCTGTGCTTTCTCAACATCCAGGCATCTCCAGTGTTGTAGTTGTTGGCATCCCTGACATCCGTCTCACTGAGAAAGTAGTTGCTTGCATAACAATAAAGGATGACTGGGAATGGCTTACTGAGAACTCTGGATATTCTAAGGAGAGAAGAATAGTGTCACCTGAAGTCCTCCAGAAACACTGCAAGCAAGAAAATTTAAGCAGGTATTCTTCCCTTTCTTAGGAACTCCGCCTATATTTTATAGCCGGTCCCAAATCCGGATAAAGGAGGAGGGTTGTGTTAGGCCTCGACAGCCAGCATAAAATCCTGTCGAATCTTATGAACATGGATCAACGAATATATTTGGCGTCGTATGATCCATGTAGCCGACCCCACCTAGTGGGATAAGGCTTTGTTGTTGTTGTATTCTTCCCTTTCTTAGGCATCAACATACGATCTCACAATGTCAGATTTGACAGACAGATCAATGTATACGTCATCTCTATCAGAATCAAATGCTTAATATCAACGTGGGCATAGCTTAATACTAAATCTATTTAAGGAAGATCAATCCTATATTGCACTACCAGATGCAGCTGAAGATACCATATCATGATGTAATTAATGGTTTGTTTTCATAATTTAGCTGGCTAAGGAACTATCATTAAAACTACATACTGCATAGTCAATTTTAGTTTTGTTTGCTACCTATTTAAGTTGTATTAAATAACTTTTTCTGATGCATGTAACCGGGAAAAAATTTTCTGACGCCAATCACTTAAAAGTGACTGATCTCTGAAATCTCTAGGAAATCACCATCTAACCTCAAGTTCTTTCTGTTCGCAAGGAATTGAGGATATTTCTATGAACAGAAGTAATTATTTCCGTTTTATAACTGTGTTGCAGATTCAAGATACCAAAGACTTACTTCCTATGGAGGAAAGCATTCCCAGTGACAACCACAGGAAAGTTAAGAAGGGATGATGTGAGGAAGGAAATACTCTCAGACATTCAATTGCCCAGCAGTTTATGACATGAAAGATAGATTTAGTTCTTAAGTCTCATATCAGTTTAGTGCTTGAACATCATCCTTTTTACAAATGTAAAGATTAAATACATTCCTTAAAGTTTTTCACCAGTTAACTCAATTTCAAAACAGAAGTTGAGGTATCATTTTGGCAGTATTCCAATTATTATTTCTATACTTCTTTTTGTGTATACTTCTTTTTGTTACTAGTAATCGACTTTTTGTGTTTGTGTGTACATATAATCACTCAGTTCTTATTATATATATTTATAAAGTAAAGACCCATGGCTCCAACTGGCTGAAGTAACAACAGCAGCATCTCACATCTTCAAATGCTTAGTGGTGAGGCATGAAGCTGGCTCTTCCAGTTCATTTCACATGAGAAAAAAAAGCTTCATGCTGTTCATGTATTATGATACATACAGAGTCAATGCAAAAAAGAAGAGCAAGAAATCCAAAGTATCATCTCCATTTTCTTGTTTACTTTTAATGAGTACATATTTTTGCTGACTAAGGCAAATGCATTTTGTTTTGGGATTCTATTTGATGATATAAAAGGAAAACTGATGATTTTTTTAAAAAAATAAATGCAAGGGAAACTAATTGTCTGAAATGGTAGTAATACCATAGAATCAATTTCAAAATAAAACAAAAAAGTCTAATATTGCACGAAAAAACAACGAAAGCGCCAATCCCAAACGGAATCCCCTGTTATTTTTATTTCATTGCTTTCTAAAAAGTCTATTTCTTATTAAGCATTCTTTTAAGAAAAAAAAAACGAGGGGCCAAATTAATCAATTGCCAAACTCTTATCCACATTGTTAAGTCGTCCAGTATTTATTGAGTGTTCGTAAAAACTATGATGTCATCTATATTATTCGATTATATAGATGTATTAGAAAAGGTATTTTGATTAATGTAATTACTTAGCAAGTTTGAATGATCATTAGTAGCATTTTCGAAAGAACGTTTCTATATTGTCGATTAGTTTTATTGGCCAGAGTTTAAAAATTAAGTGACGGAACTCTTTTTTAAGATTTTTTTATTAAAAAAAAAAGATCATTAACTTGACATAAGAAAAAAAGATCATTAACTTGACATAAGAAAGTAACATCTAATTTTCCGAATCAAGGGGTGAAGTCTACTAAGTCGCACCCATCTGCACGGAGCCGACCGGCCATGAAGGCACCCATGCGCTGCCAATACCAGAAGCTGTCAGTTAGTTCCTGTCACGTCTCACGTTTTCCTCAACACATTAAAACAACATGTCGTTTTATTATTTCGATAAATACCTTTCTTTTTTCGGTTACGGATGGAAAAGTAAAAATTAAAATTTGAACTCGTCATTTCTAAATTTTCCGAATGAAGATATGCGCCTTATTTTGATAAATATCTAATATTTTTCTTCACCAAACAAAAAAAAAAAGATACTAAATTTCAAGTTATACATCAGAAGGAATCACTGTTAACAAATTAGATTAATTTTTTTTAAAAAAAAATAAACATTCCAAGTAGACGTTAGTGAATTAATTGTTATATATTTACAGCAACATATACGACCCATTTTTTTAGAAAATAGATATTCTAATCTCAAACATTTTATATGTTGGTCGAATTCAAATCGTTGTCTCTCAAATTACTCCGGATCATTGATGATGTTAACCCTGATAATTTCGTTAATTTGTATATGGACAACGATCGAGATTTTATTTAAATATTTTTTTTCTATTGTATATGGATAAATGTCTAGAAAGTAGTATAAATAACCTTTGATGAAATTCTGAAAATCGAATATGAGCTAGTAGTATTTAGCGACCTCAGGGCATAACCCGTCATGATTAGATTTTATTTCAATATTAATAAGCATTAAAAGTAGTGCATTGTCCTATGACAAATTTACCCTCGTCCGTTTCCTTCTTTTCCAAATTTCCCCGAATCTTCGTGCGCCTCCCGCTCTAATTATTCTCTCTTTTTCCACTGCACGGCCGGTACTTGTCTGTTGCCGCTTCCCTCGCTTTCTTGAACCCCAAACTGTCCACAAGGTCTCGCCTCTCTCTCTCTTTCCTCATCGGGATCGCCGAGACTGGGAAGGATGCCGCGTCCAATCCGACTGCTCTCACTCCGCCTCCACCTCCGTTCGTCGAGTGTTCTCGCATCAATCGAAATCATTGGTAATTGGATTGCTTGTTCGAACTCCTTTTCGTTTTTGTTAGGTTCGTAATATGATTTTTTATTGTTTGATTTTCTTCTTCATTATTCTGTTGTTCTTTCTGCGTCCGATTGTTCGCGTACGTTTCTTTTTCCTGTTTTTTTTTTTTACCGAGGCAATTTTCGTCTCATTTTGCTCGTTTGGGTTGGAATACATTCGTGCTGTAGTTCGGTATATTAAGTATGTGAAGTTGGGGGAACTGGTCGCCAAAATTTTGCTCCTTTTTTTCCCTGCGAAAGATATTTCCCTTGTCAAATCTAATTTTGAAGTCCTATGGATAGCGTGCATGGTTATAATGTGCTCGGTTATAGAATTGAGATGGATTTTTCTTGGGTTTTTTTTTTTGTGTAGAATTATGCAGTTCACATGGAGGAGTTCCTGAAACGTCTGTATGTGGTTACAGAAAGAAAAATTGTTTGTAAACATCTTCATTACTACTCACTTATTCCGCCTTTGCATTTTAATTTTGATAAGCTCTTGCAAAATGGATCATTCTACAAATTGAGTTATTTTGAATATGGTTGGTGGGATTGATTAAAGTTATCATTCTCTGTCACTTCTTCTATTGTCAATTGAGAAACCAAAAATGGTGACCCCCGGAGATGGGCTTACAGTTATTGAACCGTTCATATCATACCCTGACAGTAGTGACAGAAATGAGACGATCATTTGTGTTAAGTTACCTGAGGAGGTGGACTCTTTTATGGATGAATTAACTGTCTCGAGAATGGTCAGTGATTCAGCTGTCAAAGGGGTTGTCAATACCGTATTAGGTGAGGACGCTGAGAAAGAAGCCTCAAAGGAAGCAGAGATAACAAGCATGGACAAACAGTTGCGGTCTTGTGAGACTTCTAAAGCTGATATTAGCAATTCAGATGTGTCAGCAGTACATTTGGAAGCATCAACAAAGATGATGGAAACAACATTTTTCCAATCTGCTTTAGATGAAAATGCAGAATGCAATTTTCATAAGCTTTGTAGTCACCTAAAGGTTGAAGCACAAGCTCATGTAAAAAGATTAAAGGAAGAATTTGAGAACCTCAGATGTGTGTTTTCTTATGATGGTACACAACATCATGCTATGGATAAGGACTCATGCTCCAGCCGTCATGGGGATGTCTTTGATATATTATAGGTGGTCGATGAACGCATTGATGCTTTGACACTAGTACTAGTAGAAACTTATCGACCGATTAACGATGCATGCTCATCCAAGAATTTTTTAGGGGTGCAACAAAGTGGAAACAAGCCTCAAAGTGAGGACACAACAGTTATGGTTCAAAATATGATCAGGTACATCAAGGATGATCTTGATGCAAAATCATGTAAGCAAAATCAGCTTATAAACACATTTAACCAGAGCTGGCAGAAAATTGTGAAGGAGCTTTCCACATTGCGTCAGGAGCTTGATTCTATTTCTGGATCATTATTAAACACAGAATCAGGGTTAGTAAGTTTGCATCATAGTTCTGAAAATATGGAAGATGGGAGTCCTTCTAAAAGAAACGGTCTGGGTAATCACCACTTAACGCGGACATTCCTTTCAGATGAAATCTGTAATGCGATGATAGAAGAGATGAAACCAGCAAGTTGTGATTTTCCTCTCTTAAAGTGCATGACAAAGGAAGAGGTCATAATCCATTATGAAACTGAGATGACGGAGATGAAGAGACAGCATGATTTAGCTTTGCAAGAGAAGACAGAAGAATTGTTCAGCCTCAAACGGGAATTCCTCAGGGAAAAAGGATCTAACCCTTTAACATTTAGGAGAGAAAAGGATTATGAATTACAGAAGAAAATCATGGATTCCATCTCAAGATTGGACAATATCTTATCAGAAAATGAAGAATCATCAGTCATTAAAACCCACGAGAATATCTTGCAAAGTTTAAAGCAATATTTTGATAGTCTTCATGTCCAAAGCTTGTTAGGACTTCAAGAACGAGAAGCTACTCACTCTCCTTTGCAGGTGTCTGATGTCAATAATCAAACATCAATTGAATCAGAAGCTCAGAAGAACTTATTGATCTGTAATAATGTTCTTGAACTGTATGAAAGTGAAAAGATAGAATCTGCTATCCGGGATCAAATTGGAAAAATTGTTTCAACTGGTTTATTTGGTGAATTTACACTTCACCTGGAATGGTTTAAAATGGCATGCGAGATAGGTGAGTATATATGTTTCTGCCTATTTAGAAAACACATAGAAGATATCCTTTCCAGCATGAATAGTTTAATGGAGAATCACCACAAAGAAACTGAATTTGTGAGAACAACTCTCTTGGAAAAGGAGAAGGCATTATTATTGAAATTGGAAGAAAACAAGAATTCAAAGCAGGAGAGAGAATTAGTATTTAGACTGCTTGAAGAAAAGGAGAAATTACTGTTTGAGAATGAAGTCAAATTAATGCAACAGAAGGAGCATGGTGACTTATTATGCAGTGAGATTAATTTTCTGCAAGACCAATTTCGTAGGAAAGTTCTTCAAAACTCTGAGACAGAGAGAGAATATGATTTGGTGAAAGGCAAACTTGATATGGCATTGCAACAAGCTCAAGAATATGAAGCAGAACTTAGTGAAATGAATCATAAATTGAAGTTGGTATCAAATTCTTTACTGGTAGCAGAGAAGCAGGTGAATATCCTTCATGGTTTCATAGAAGAGAAACAGATGAAGTTAGCATCAACGATTGCAAAGGAAGAAGGCCAAGCTAAACACATGCAATCTATAAAATGGTCCATGACCCAGTTCTCTGAAGCTATTATGCAATTTCAATGTAAACTCTCAAGCAGCCTTGAAAACAATGTATCAAGGTGTGTTTCTGATAATCAATCACCTGCTTTCCTGACCAACTCCTTCTGCAAGCTTATGATTCAAGATGACAGTATACATGGAATTGAATAATCATTTCACTATGCTACCTGCTTGTTAGTTGCATATAGTAACTGCGAGTTTCACTCTGCATTTGAAAGATTTTCTCCAAAATATAAAGAATGAAATATATCCATGGGTTTTGAAAGTTTCATCATCTTTTCTTATGTTTTCATTCATAATCCTGATATCTTATGAGAAATAAATGGTGAATCATTTATAACCACTTATCGTGCACTTATATCACTTAAGTACTATTCTTTATTGAATGAGCATGTTCTTTTGTAGGCTTATACAAAGCATGACACATTTTTAGAGAGACAAAGCATGACAACTTTTTTTGCCAAATAAAAGCATGATACTTATCAGGAGGAATGAAGTATACACATGAACATCAAATACACTATGTCCTTTTATTTTCTTTTTTTTTCTTGAGAAAGATCAGATGGCCCTATGTTGGTGAAAAAACAGTACGGTGTCTTTATTTGGTCAAGAGTTACCCTCGTAAGCATAAAAAGATGCATCATTTACCTATTCCATGGAAAAGTAACTATAGTTTTTCTAGTTCCATCAAAATTTTTGGATTCCCATACCCTGCTTTAATCCAAAAGAAAGCAGTTATGAGACTTGGATTCTATCAAGTCGTCACACAACTTTTACTGTGACCGTTGATGATTTTCATCAAATTGAATTGAACATCCATGCCTTGTATAGAAGTTTCATTACATAGTGTTGCATCCAAATTTTTTTTTGGTTTGTTTTCTTTATTGGCTTATATAAATTGAAGCTACAATCTTCTAATGTATAACATTATTCTCTTATAGGTTAAATGTACTTGATCAAAGCTACATACAACTAGTGCAACAGGCTTATTTCCTTAAGAAAAGCATGTTGTGGTATAAAAAATTATTTGAACAAAGATGTGCTGACCTTCAGAAAGCTGAAAATGAGGTATTTTCATAACCAATGCACCTCTTTTGAATCCTTCTATTTTAGTTTCATGGACAACCACGTTTTTGTTTTACTTTCATAAGCTCTGTGCGTATCGACCCCTGCAGTGCTAGAATATGATTTTGATTGCATCAATGCAAAAAGGAATGCAGAAAGTAACAAGAAGAATCATTATTATTTAATGCTGCAAGTTTCTAGAAGTGTAACGATAATATTATATGCTCCAGTGTTTTCTTTAACTTGATATTTGTTATTTCAGGTTGATTTGTTAGGAGATGAGGTTGATGCTCTCATGCGGCTTCTTGAGAAGATTTACACAGTGATTGAACATTATTATCCTGTTCTGCAACACTATCCTGGGGTGAGATAATGGTGCTATGATACTTTATTTCAACACTTCACAACTGATTAACTGAAGAGTGAAGACTCCACAAAATAAGTGCACTTTGACCTTTTTTTTTTTTTTTTTTTGAGGAGGTGAAGTGGTTGTTTTAATAGTTCTCATGCCTTTTGGTGGCTTCTATCAACGTCTTTCAATTGAGATTCAAAATTCGAGAGCAATGAAATGATTTCATGACATTGAAAAGTTGTCAGATATTATCTAAAGGATGAAAATAATGTATTTGATCATTTTCTACTGCTTAATCACTGAGATAGGATTTTTTTTTTTTGAGAGCAGAGATAGGATTATTTTCCCGGCACCTAAGTTCTTTTAACTGACTTTGTTCCTTTTTCTGTTTCCTTGACAGGTTGTGGAGATACTGAAACTGATCCGAAGAGAAATAAAAAAGTATACAAATTGACTTACCACGACAATTCTCTTTCTTGCGTGGCATGCACATTTCTCTTTTTTATCATATGGTACGTGCACTGAAACAACTATCATTCTGTTCAAATATATCTTTGCATGTTTGCAATTTAGACCTGTATTTTGCTTACTTTGATATTTTTTTGCAGTTAATCTGTTGCGTTTTAAGAACATCAGAATTTGTAGAATGGTCTCACCTCAAAACAGTCTATACAAGAGTTCCTACATCATCAATTTTGTCCAGTCCATCATAGGAATATAAACCAGGAACACGCAGCATGATTTAAAAAGGGTCTTTAGTGCTATTTTCATTTATTTCTTTGACAATGGAATGTCATATCCAGTATTTACTAGCTGATGATGTTGGTTACTAACCCAAACAATTTATTGTTCATGGTCACCTGCATTATTTTGACAAAACAAATTACTTGTTTGGCTGCATAATATCATGGGTTTTTCTGATACTGCATTCTCTCTGTCCCTTCCATGTTTTAATTACCTTGGTTGAACACTTGTTTTTCACTTATACCATGGTTCACTAGTAAGTTTAATGAATGTTTCAGAACTCTGGCAGCTGATAATGGTGTTTTCTTACACCAGATACCAAAATATTCCACGCTTATCTGGTACATGAGTACTTCAATTACAATCACATAATATGACGATGGGCATCTCAAAAAAAGAAAAGAATATGGCCTCGGAAAAGATAATGGCCTCAGGCACTGATCAGGAACAAGCAATCTTGATGATAATGCAGTATACCTAAGAAGGACTGAATGCAATCCCTTCAAAGAGAGAACATAACTGTGAGAACCTTGCCCTCTATAAAATTTTGAGCTGCTATTGTCACGCCCCCAGGGCTGCGCCTCCCACGATCATGATTCGATGCGCGGCGGGGCTAGCCCGACGGTGGCGTCACAAGACTTTCAATCCATACAATGAACAATCTAAACAAACACAGCGGAATTCATGATAGCAATACAGTGGACAAATAGCCACTAAACGATCAACATAATTTCGATAAAATCCATCACATGTTCTAGGACAGCAACGTATGTAATATGAATGAAATTTAAACCTTCAAGTTACATCCATAAGTCACATTAAAATGCATACCCCAGCATGGGCAGCATGATACAACTCACTAAATAAAGTTCAAAGCAAATACATAAGGCCTACTAATTGGTCATGAACAAAATAGACGAAATCCTAAATAATGCTATGCCATGTGCAACCCTTTTTAATCATGAGCAGTAGCGTCTTACCCTTGATTTCCTACATGATCCGGTGCAAGGAAAATACATTACATTAGAGTATGTAAGGCTCAAGCCATAAAATGATAAAGTTTCATAATATGACATAAAACGATAAAATGGACAGCAATGCTTAAAATGGACAGCAATATCAATAAACAATGACTATACAATTCAACTGAATATCTAGGTATTTCTTTAACCTAGATTCTATCAATTTAATTTGATCTTTAGGCTCACCGATATTAAGCATGAACAATGCAATGAACGTGGCATTGTCATGCCCCATGGTCCAATAGTGTTCATGCTTAATCAATTAGAATCATTATCTTATTTGTTATCATATGATAAGTGGAAGTTTGCACCAAAACTTCCATTTTTCGGTCCCCACATAGCCATCCCTTATTTCTCATCACATGACAACGCCAATTTCAATTTCATTCAATCAATTACAATCAATGTTGTGAGCCTTTATCAATTGGTCGGATGACTGAATCGTGCCTTAATCAAGCAATAGTGTGGCTAGCTAGGCCACGGGGAATCTGTCCGTTCCCGAAACAATGAGTGTCCCAAAGGGCCGATCAATCAATATGGAGGCATCTACCTCCCAATAAGACAGGCTCATCAGTTACGTTCCTCCGACGGGTTCATTCAATCAGTCAATACATCAATACATTATCCGTTTTCTATTTACGATTGTGCATGCATTTCGATATCAGCTATGTTATCAATCAAATACAATGAAAGAAACAATAACCAATCTGTTACTGTGCTGGGGCGGTCGATCGGCCGCTGTGAGCAGTCGACCGATCGTCAAATATTGATCGATCGGCCGACAAGTACGATCTCGACATTTGTCTTGACCATCGGTCAATCGATCCATCAATCCACTGGTATAGTCTCAACTTTATTTTTCAATTGGCGGATGTTCACCGGTCGACCAGTCCATATCGCAATTTCAAATGCGATACATTTTCCACTACTAAGCCGGTCAACCGGTTCATATCGCAGAATGACATCTAGAGGTTTTTCCTAGGTTTTTGACAATGCAATTCAACAATCAATTTGTCACTCAATCATACAACATGCTAGACTCTCCTTTAGAACCAAAAACATGATATCAATAGACAAGTTCTAGTATGCAATGCCCTAGGATTGGATGGACCTAAACATGCTTCTAGTTTTGTTTCAAAAACTAATTTCCAGCTATAAAACTCTTAGGGCAGAACTATAGACAAACTACATTGGTGTCATTAAGCTGAGATCTACCTTGGTCTATCACCAAGGTAGGGATCCACCATTACATATCAGATTTTTAAGCTTTGAAAACTCCTTTTCAAGGCTAATTTCTTCCTCTTCCCTCTCTTCCACTTCTTCTTCTCCTTCTCTCCCAGCTAGGTCCAGTAGCTCCTCCCTCCTGCTCCAAATCCCTATCTTCCCCTTGCTGATTTGCTGCCAAGAAGAAGGTGATCCTCAGTTGAATCCCGGAATGGAGCTTTAGGTCACAAGAACTAGGGCAGAAAATGGTGGAATTGGGAGAAAAGAGAACAAAATTGTTGTTGTGGGGTTTTATATATGAGATGGCAGAAATGTGAGTGGTTTTAGAGGTCCAATAGGATGTTGCCACATGCCCCACTCACCCTCTCTCTTATTTCTCCTTTCTGCCAGGCGTTACAGCTATGCGGGTAAATTACACGACTGGTCCTTCAACTTTGAGTCGATTTCCAACTTGCCCCTCAACTTTCCTCATCTTTTATTTTCTTGCACGGTTAGTCCTCTTGACCGATGATAGTGGATTTTCCCGGTTGCCTTGCATACGTGGCCGACACGTCAGCCATTTCTCTTTCATCCACGTCATTTAAGTCAACCACGTCATTTAACACTCCAAACTATGTAAATTACACGGATCGTCCCTCAACTTTGAATCGATTTCTAAATAGTCCCCCAACTTTGATATTATTGCACGATTCATCCACTTGACCGATAAAAAGCAGTCTCCCAATTATCTTGCGATGTGGCATAATAAAATATAATAAAAAATTTAACTAGTTGACATCACACAATAAAAAATATTATAAAAATTTAAGGACGCGGACGAGCTGGCAGAGGGGGAGTGTCGGCCCCCCTTTCTAAGCTCACCCTTTGGCGAGTTGGCATAGGGGCGCCGACCACCCTCTCCAAGCTCGTCCACTAGCGAGCTTCGCACAAGAGGCGTCAACGTCCCCTTGCGATTTCGTCGGCGCTCCTATCATTTTTATTTTTATAGTCTCTTAATTTTGAGTCGTTTAGGGTCATCGACGAGCTCGCGAGGGGGCATTGACGCCCCTTGTGCGAAGCTCGCTAGTGGACAAGCTTGGAGAGGGGGGTCGGCGCCCCCTATGCCAACTCGCCAAAAGGCGAGCTTAGAAACTCGTCCGTGTCCTTAAATTTTTATAATATTTTTTATAGTGTGATGTCAACTAGTTAAATTTTTTATTATATTTTATTATGTCACATCATAAGATAATCGAGAGACTATTTCTTACCGGTCAAGTGGATGAATCGTGCAATAATATCAAAGTTGGAGGACTATTTAGAAATCGATTCAAAGTTAGGGGACGATCCATGTAATTTACTTGGTTTAGAGCGTTAAATGATGTAGATGACTTAAATGACATGGACGAGAGAGAAGCTGACGTGTCGGTCACATATGCAAGGCAACCAGGAAACTCACTATCACCGGTCAAGAGGACTAATCGTGCAAGGAAATAAAAGATGATGGACGTTTTGGTTATAAATTGAAGTTGGGGGATCAGTTGGAAATCGACTCAAAGTTGTTATAAATTGAAGTTGGGGGACCAGTTGGAAATCGATTTAAAATTGGGAGACCATTCGTGTAATTTACCCCAGCTGTGCTTATCCTGTGTGTGTATATTAGGGATATAGTATAAATTCTATTGACCATATGCTTCCATGGTCAATTTTAGATCCTTTTATGTAGTGATTCCACCTGCAAAAGATTATTCCTGAAACGATAAACTAGGGTGAACAAAAAATTTGTTCCTGTTAAAATAGATATAAGGTTGGCACAAAGTTCTAGTCAGATTAATAGCTTAATACAAGGAACTCAATAGTACCTTTTTTGGAGGGAACGCAATAATACTTCTTAATTCACTTATTTTTGCAAAAGAAGATTAAGACCATCTGTTTGACACAAAAAAAAATTGGAGGCAAACAGTAGATGACTTAATGGTTTGTTTGTATATAGAACAATCAAGCATGAAATATATTACTCATTATATTTTGTATGTGACACTAGATCGAGAGAGGTGAAATGAATTTCCTTTTCTAAGGGAAAAACATTTTCCCTTTTCTTTGATCTTGATTAACTCAGATTCGTTTCCAGCAACTAAATTTTGTTTGGCTGGAAACAAACGAGAAAACTGAATTGTGTTCATTTTTTCCCAAGTCTTTTGTGTCTTATCAATTGTCCTATTGGAGATGAGGTAAAGAAGGTCTAGACATCATAATGATATGAAATATACGCGTACCTCAGGTCGAATTGGTAAGCCCCTAGATAATCCTTGGAGATGGAGTCATTGATAAACTATTAAACTTCCTTTCCAATGTTCCACCTCTTATTGGCCTCCCGAACTCCTCCAACCAAGCAACTTATTTAACGAGAATCAAGAATCTCAATATCAGAGTTAGTTGACATACAAAGTTAAACATTCATGTACGAAGAAGTAATATCATGAATAATATGAGATCGGTGTAGGTGAAGATGACAACACCTTCACCACTGCCAACTTCATGATATGGCCACAGGAACAAGTGCAACAATACGAGCCCAAGAGGAATCTTCATGTAACACCTCCGTCCAATCAGATATTGTTCATTTTAGACTTTCGGCTCGCACAAATTTAAAACACGTTTTGAAAAGTGAAGGGATAACTACATATAAGCTCATAATCACCTTCGTATTTTGTCCATGTGAAACTATTCAATGAACTATCTTAATTCTTAAACATCATGTCATTAATATGTCCAGCTTGGAATACAGAGAAAGAAAATTACAAATTCTCAACAAGATTTTGGAACTAATTCATGGGTGAATCAATAAAGAGTGCTATTAGTATACAATGACTATACACAACGAGCATGTTCATGAGATGACATCTCTCTTGAGAGAGATGGAGTCATGGCATAACAGTTTGGAAGTAAAATAATTATGCACAACAAAGAATAAAATTTGGGAAGAAATATATCATTTTTAGTTAGTACTATTATATCAATAAACAATGAGGGCTCAACGAAAGTGGAAAAAGATCAGCTATCATAGGTTGAGCAAATCAATAGCAATTGGATAATTAACAATTAGTGACAATATGTCTGGCTTTAAATTTATCCAAATAAATTGCATTATGAGATTCAATGTGGTTTTCAATCAAAATTATGTGGCGATAAACATAATCCTGCGTATATAGAGCTGAAGCTGTACAGAATCCATTTCCATTTACATTTATTCCAAACATGAACTCCATGTAACTAGGTAGTCATTCTAAACATGAACTACATGTAACTAGGAATAGCAATGGTTCGAATCCCATTGAATTGAGATTTTTTTTCCTTTTTTGTCTGGCAGTTGGGTCTTGGCTATGAGTGTTTTCCTATTAATTCTGAAATTTTGTCAATATTGTGACCCCTATTTAATCCAAGTTTTTTTTTTCAATCAAGCCATGTCTCTAAAGTTTGTATACTGTATTGTCATTCAACTTATTACCTGACAATACAAATTGCCTTTAAAAAAAAATTACCACTTGTTAAATTGTCAGCGATGTACATTATCTTTTTTAATATGCATAAAAAATTTATCTAACAATCCATATAAATTACTTATTAAAAATAAAGATTTATAAGTTAATATATATTTTTTTATCGATATACACCTAATCAAAAGAATTATGTTTACATATAAAAATTATTTTTAATTTCGTAAACTTAAATCACAAATATATATTTCACCCATTAAATTAAAATTTATAAAATAATTAATATATTTGTTAAAATATATAATAATATATTCATAATAATTAACTAATATTTATTTGATTAATTTTATAATTTATTTAAATAAAATTATAAAGGACAAATTCAGAAAATGAAATTAAAAAAATTACAACTGTGATGGTAATCTGGATTGCCTCCACTTTTATAAATAATATATATTGTCACTTCATAAATAATGTGAATTTCCTAGGCAAGCCGACTCATTACATGTTTCAAGTGAACAGAATAATGTGGTGGACCCGAATAATTTAACACAACATTATCTTGTAATATATAAAGATTACTTGTAGAGAAATGTCTCCTTAATTTTTTTTTCTCAAATTACTCAAAATATTTTCTTCATTGACGGCTTGACTATATCTTGTGTTATTTGCTACTAATCCAGGGTATTTTGCATTTTACATTTTTAATAATAAAATTCCTTTCCTTTATTTTTATGTAAATTATTACTAATTGATATTTAGTATTTTTTTGAGGAATAATATATTATTCTTTCATTTGAAATTTAGGATAATTTTGGCATAGTTTTTAGTTCATGAAAATTAATATTGTTGTGCCTTTTATCAAATTGTATATGACGTGTAATATATTTCATTATCAATATTAGGTTTGTTGCTTAATTTTGATACTTTTATTTTTTTTCCCCATTAATAGACATATTTATACTCACATACGTTGATACAAACAAAAATCTTATACAATTCATCATGGTCTATGATTTATGGGTATTCCAATTTCCTTGAGGTGATATGTACCAGTACTGTGGGTATTCGTACCAAATAAAAAATAGTTTAAAGAATTATGATATGAAATAATAAAGGAACAAAAAATAAATATCTATCTTCCAGCACATTTTTCTATGTCTCCATCAAATCAGAGCAAATCGGATCGGACATCATATCGGTCAAGCAACTAGGTCATGATTCGATTGATTTAATTGAGTTCAATTGAATTGAATTGAATTTTTATTAAAATAATAATAATTAGATTTCTTTCAAAAAATATAGTATAAATAAACGTATAAAATAATTAAATAATCATGCAATAATTATTATTTTAACATGGCACATTAACTAAAATAATGTTTAAGCATATATTTATTATAATAATTTGAATAAAATATTTTCTTATTTTAAAATATTTTCTTTAGAATTTTGTGAATATTTTTTCTTTATATATTAATTTTCTTTCCTTTTATTCATAAATTTCAAATTTAACATCCTCATTGTTACTTTCCTAATTTTTATACTTTCTATTCTTTCACCTTTATTTTTTTCCCACAAATTTCATATCTAATTCCTTATTATTAATTTCATTTTCTGATTCATACTTCATAATTTCTCTATTTCCTAATATTTTATACTTTCTAGTTTTTCCACATTTATTTCATTATTATACCTTTCTTATTTTATAATTTCTTTCCATATAATATTTTTTATTCTAGTGCTCGTATCCTAATTTTTTAGAAATTGACGTACTCGTACCCTTGCAACGTAGATCATGGTGTTAAAGAAACATTTCAAAAATAAATCACATCCACCTCAAAATATATTTGATGACAAAGGAAGTGAAATAAAAGAAAATTTTTAAAATAATTCAAATGATAACTCATAGTCTTTCAAAATGGAATTAAATTAATTTAAATGTTATTTCAACACATATTGGAGAAAGGAGAAAAATCTCAGGTTATAATCTAATTTACAAAAGGCTCTTTCCAATCAAGAAACCATACTTTCTCTCAAATAGAATTGATGAAAAAGTACGTCAATTCAATTCTTACTTGTTCAACCAGTACCTAATTTGTTAGAATACTGATATTACAAAAGTTGGGTCATTTTGATTATGTTGTTATCATTTTAAAGCTAATGTTGGAAGTCAAAACGAAGGAGATGTATGTGTAAAAGAGGGGTTTTAAAAATGCAGAAAAGAAATAGGTTTAATATTCATGTTGGTAGGGTTAGTAATTTTGTTAATCAAGCTATCAGCAAGTGCAAAGTTTTAACAAAACAAAATCAATCTTTTTATTGCTCTCAACAAGCAATCAAATTAAACAAAAAATTATAACTCAATTTGATTGCATGCTTCACTTGATTGTATAAGCTATCATTTACATTAAAGGTTATTATTTTGTTATCACGATGACTCCGGAGATTTTGATAATAAAAAATTCTATAGCTTTCTATATTTGTGTTAAAATGTCCTTAGAAATCAATGAACGGTATGATATCCAGAAAGATATCATGAATGTAGTTGCAAAAGAAAGAACTAGAATGAGTTTCAATTATTTCAAAGATTATATATTTGAAATTTTCGTTGATGAATCTTACGATGTCTCTAAAAAGAAACAAGTTTAGGTGACCCTACAATTTGTTGATGAAAAGAAGTATGTTAAAGAATATCTTTTTAGCTTTATTCATGTGAAAATGCATGTTCTTTGTCACTTATAAAAGCAATTGAATTGTTAGTTAGTCATCACAAATTGAGTATATTAAGAATAAGAGGTCAAAGTTATGACGGAATAAATAATATGTGAGACAAATTTAATAAACTTAAAACTTTGATTTTAAGAGAAGATGAATTTGTATATTATGTCCATCATTTTGCACATTAACCCCTATTAACATTAGTAGCTACTATAGAAGGTCATGTTGATGTTGCATATTTTTTTTAATTGGGTTATCATACTTATTAATTTGATTGAAGCATCAAGTAAATTCCAAGATAAGTTATGAGAAAGTCAATATGCTAAAGTTGCTAAGACATTGACGAATGGTGGAAACATAAAGTAGTTGAGAGAAAAAGACAACTACTCTTAAAAGAATAAGTGATACAATATGGAGATCATAATCTTTTGAATTTTGAACAAATCCGACCCGATCCGACCTGATCAAAATTGGTCGGGTCGAGTTAAGGGGTTGGGGGCCGAATCCATCCCAACCTAATCTAGTTCGAGTCGGGTCAGGTCGGGTCCGATGGTCGGGTTACCCAACCACCCAATTTTCTTTTTTTTAATTTTTTCTTACTATTTTTATATTTTATTTAACATAAAAATATTATTTAATATTATTTTAAAGCATAAAATAAGTTTTCTAACTATTTAATATTATTTTTGCACTTAAAATATTTTATTTTAATTTTTTTAAAATTTAAATCAAATATAAAATTAAATTTCAATAAAAAAAGAAAAAATAAAAAGCTCGGGTTGATCAGGTCGGTTCGGGTTGGAAAAATCCAACCCGTACCCGACTCGGGTCGAGTTCGAGTTGGGTCATCGGATTCACGGGTCGATCCGACCCGGTGAACACCCCTAACTAGATTTGATTAAATATGAAGTCTGAGAAAAGATGCAAAGTACGTTTCTTTTGAAATATCAATCATTAGATTTTGCATGTCGTTCACATTTGATGATAAATATATTAGAGATTATAAATATCTTATCGTTGTCATTATAGAGGAAATATCAAGACATCATAAATGCTATAAGATTTATATTAAAGTATTCAAAGGGAAATTGAGGGATGAAGAATGGAAATTACTTATGAATGATCTTTATGGAGTTTTTACTCTATCCTGCTTCAAGAGGATAACAATTTCCAATGTTATCATGTTTCAGTTATTACTTTATGCCAATATATAAAGAATAAAAGGATAATAAAATTTAGTGATTTTTTCATGATTTTCTATTATTATTTGTGTCTCTCACCTTTCTTTCAAGATGCTTCCTTTAATGGAGAAACCATTGCATGTTGTTTTGTTCATGGTTGTGTGGATCAACACAGGTGGAAGATTTCCTTTATTGTTATCATGGGTGAGACATGAAGAAAATAATGTTCTTGGAACAAGAATATCTTAAGCTTCTTCTCTATTAGATCTAATAATTTATTTGAATTACATCATATTTATGTCTTAACACTATAAGAAAACTAGCGATTAGCGACGCCAAATAGCATCTTGAAACATGGTGATGCTAAATCGATGCCACTAGCGTCGTTATGGCGTCTCGGTTGAGTCTCAAGTAAGAGACGCTACTTGCTCCCAATAGCATCACATTAGCGTTTTCTCAGCATTTCAAAAAATAGGCGCTAATGCAGGCGCCATTGAGATGCTAGATAGCCGCTATTATTGCGCGCCATGAAGCGAAAGTGCATAGGAGAATCTAGCGTTGTTCTTACGTCGATAGCCTTCGACGCAAAGCTAGCGTAGCACAAAGTGAGACGCTATTGAGACTCTATGAAGACGCTAACTGGCATCCCATCCACGATGACGCTATGTAGACGCCAAGATGATTACTTGGCATGCCTATATATGTTAACTAAGAAATAGATAACACGATGCTAAGTAGACGCCAATGTGATTACTTGGCATTCCTGTATATGTTAATTAAGAAATAGATAACTATATACATGCTATCTATATTTATATCACTATACGTTACTATTTTGAAGCAACCCTATATATTATATATACTATGCGTTAATCAATAAATAAATTTAATATTGTATATGTACCTTCAACATATATATGTATTTCTACATAATTACTTATATATGTCTACATCATAGTAGTGTTCCTAAATATATAATTTGTCACATATATTATATACGTTATTTATCCATACAATATATATCATATCTTAATTATACATATATTATTTTTATATTCTTAATTATGAAATTATGATGGTTGAATTAAGAGACATTAAAATTATCTCATTTTAACGTCTCCGTGGAGGCTCAATAGCGTCTACCTAGCACCACACTAGAGCAACAATCTTGGTCGACGCTAGGTAGACACTATTGGCGTCTCTATAGCATTGCCTTGTCGAGATGCGAAAACGACGGAGATGCTACTTCGACGCTATTGTGTCGCTAATACACTTTAGCGACTCAATAGCGTCTGTATTGCGCCGCATTAGCCGAGTTTTTATCACACTCGCTTAATCGGGCACATATAGACATATAAATACATGTATATACTTATACTTATATATAATAAGTACACATATACATGTTATTATCACTTAATCTCGCACATATAAATATATACATACATATATATACTTGGAATACGTATACATATACACGTTATCTATATATGTCTCGCACATATATAGACATATACATACACATATATACTTATAATACATATAGATTAACACATTGTTGTGACTTAATCTCTCACACGTAGACATATACATATGCATATATATATATATATATATACACAATTTTTTTATATACACATATACATATAGACTTATAATTTTATATACATACATGAATAATTATATATGCATTTCATAACTTTTATATTGTGGGAAGGAAACAAACTAACTGGAATGGGGCACAATGCGATGAGATAGAAAACCATTAGCGTCTCCTTGGCATCTCAATGTTGAGACGCTAGGTAAGCGTCGACACCACTACGACGCTATTGTGTTGCTACAATTTCTTAGTGACGCATTAGCCTCTCTATAGCGCCGCATTAGCCGACTTTTTATTACCCTCACTTAATCGGGCACATATTGACTCATAAATATGCATATATAATTTGTGCACATATATGTATTATTATCACATAATCTCGCACATATACTGTTAAATAAGGAAGAAAATTTGATATAGCGTCCCTACAGTCACGAAATAGTGTCTCAATGTTGCCGCCTATGTAGCGTCTAAGTAGTGTCGCGTCTAGATGAGGCGCTAAACATTTAACTTAAATCCCTAACCCATCTTCTTCATTTTCACTATTTACTATTACCGCTCGGTTTTCACCATGACCGACGACACTAACGGTCGACGCCTGACGTTCGATGCCCGCTGCTCCGATGCTCGACGCCTGACCATGAGCCCTCATCGAACTCGCCATCTCCGCCCCCTGCTCCGACGCCCACCGTTCGATGCCCGACGCCCGACCCCGAGCCCTCATCGAACTCGCCATCTTCATCCCCTGCTCCGACGCCCAACGCCCGACCCCGCCTAGTTGAACTCGTTGTCTCCGTCTGCGCCTTGCACGGACCTCCGCCGCCCTGTGTCGACCTTCGCCACCTCCTCCGTCGCCGTTCACCTTCGTCTCCTCCATCGCCATTCGCCTCCACCGCCAATCGACTCCTCCGCCTCCTCTGCCTCTGTCGCCTCTGCCTCCGCCGACCTCCGCCGACATTCGCCTATGCCTCCTCCCCCGCCATTCGCCTCCGCTGTCAATCAACTCCTCCGCCTCCTCTGCCTCTGCCTCCTCCGCCGCCCTGCGCCAACCTCCGCCTCTTCCGCCACCCTCCGCCTTTCGCCTCCTCCATCGCCTCTGCCTCCGCCACCTCCGCCTCTGCCTCTTTCGCCGCCCTGCGCCGACCTCCGCCTCCCGCCTCCTCCGCCGCCCTTCGCCTCCTCTGCCCTCCGCTTCCTCTGCCCGCCGACTGTGCTCCTCTATCCGGTGCCGACCATCACCCGCCGCCTTCCTTCACCATTGCCCACCATCATCCTTCTCCGATTAAGAAGGTATGAGTTCGCCACCATCAATGTTAAGTTAATTACTAATGCATGTTAAGTTAAATACTACTTAATTACTTGAAACTATTATTGTTAAGTTAGTTACTAATGCATGTTAAGTTAAATACTACTTAATTACTTGAAAGTAGTGTTGTTAAGTTAGTTATTAGTAAATTACTAGTGTAGGTTAACTTAATTACTAGTTAAGTTAATCTAATGCATGTTAAGTGAATTACTAGTTAAGTAATTGAAACTAATCTAGTACCTCTTTTTTATTATGTTCTCATAAATTTTACTAAGGATGTACTTCCACATTCTTGATAATAAAATGAGATTATAAAACGACGATGAAGTACTTGAAATATGTGATTTTGGACTTTGTAACTTCAAAATCACATGTTTCAAGTACACGAATTTATTGGCATATGATTTAATGTTGTCCGTTACAGAAACGACAAAGCTAGATCGTATAAGAATGGTATTGATGAATTCATTAATGTGGCATATCAAAATGAAGGTGTTGCTTCTTCATATGGCGAAATCTTATGTCCATGCCGGAAGTGCAAATGTTATCAGTGGAAAGTAAGATAGAATGTGCAGAAGGATTTATATTATAACGATTTCTTACTGACATACACAAATTGGTTCTTTCATGGTGAAGAAAAATGGGCTAAAGAAACAACTAATATAGATACCGTTGTGGGTGACTCGAGCAATCCGTACAGGGACATGATACGAGATGCAATGTTAGGAGAAAATGTTGACGAAACATTGATTGAAGAAGACCCAAATTATTCGGCTTTTAAGTTTTATAATCTTCTCGAAGAAGCAGATGAACCTTTATAGGATGGATGCGTGAAGCAAACTACACTTTCTGCAGTGGCACAACTAATGAACTTAAAATCAGAATTTAATATGAGTGAAAGTTATTTTGACCGAATGTTTGCCATTATTAAGAGTATGCTTCCAACTTCAGAAAAATTATGAGAGATTAATGCATATTTTTACAAGTGCAAACGATTGACGAGAGATTTAAGATTGAAATATCAGAAGATTGATGCATATTGCAATCATTGCATGTTGTACTACAAGGAAAACAATTCACTTATGAGTTGTTCTATTTGTGGCGAGCCCATATACAAGCCGGAAAAGAATTCCCAAAATTTGAAAAAAATGGGGCAAATACAATATTTAAAAACTTTCTCATTGTTCCAATATTACAATGACTATTTCTTTTTAAAAAAATTGCGTCATTTATGAGGTGGCATAGAGAAGGGGCATGTGATGATCAAAATACAATTACACATCCTTCGAATGCGGAGGCATGGAAACGATTTGAGGCACTTCATCCGGCTTTTTCTGCGAAATCACGCAATGTTAGATTAGGACTTTGCACCGATCCATTTGGCTCATCAAGTACTGCTTATTCATGTTGGCCGATTTTTGTGACTCCTTATAATTTGCCTCCAAGCATATGTATGAGACGAGATAACATATTGCTTACCTGTATGATTCCAGGTCCTCGATCTCCTAGTAAAAGTTTAGACGTACTTAAGATCTTTGATTGATGAAATCAAGGTGTTGTGGGAGGATGGCGTGGTTTTCTATGACAAATCTAAAAAGCAAAATTTCATTATGAGAGTCGCATTAATGTGGATCATAAGTGATTTTTCAACATATGGAATGTTGAGTGGTTGGAGCATAAAAGGTAAACTTGCTTGTCCCATATGTGGAAAGAATACAAAATCATTTTATTTGAAAAATTATAGGAAAGTTTGTTGATTTGATTGTCATAGGATGTTTTGGTCATTGGAGAATTCAATGCATCGTGATCGAAACTCATTTAAAAAGAATACATCCAAGAACACTTTTTCTCCAACTCATTTGACGGGACAAAAATTGCTAAAGTAAGTAAACAAGCTTAGTGAAGTCTCATTCGAATTGAATGCCGGTAGTTACAAGTAAATTGGGTTTGAAAGTGAACATAATTAAAAAAAAGAAGTATTTTTTGGTAGTTGCCTTATTGATCTTCAAACTTGATACGTCATAACTTAGACGTCATGCATGTAGAGAAGAATGTATTTGACAACATCTTCAACACTATTATGGATGTTAAAGGAAGGACAAAAGATAGCATACAGACTCGCGAAGACATAAAATTAATATGCAAAAGATCAGAGTTAGATATCATTCATCTTTAAAATGGTAACTGCAAAAAACCAAAAGCTACTTATATCTTGAGAAATGATTAAAGAAAAGTGGTTTTTGAATTAGTAAAGTAATTGAAATTTCCCGATGAATATGTATCAAACATATCTCGTTGTTTTAACTTGACAATGGGAGGATACATGGGATGAAGAGTCATGATTGTCATATTTTTATGCAAAGGTTGCTTTAAAGAACTTTTTTCAAAGACCATCTGCGAGGTTTTAACAGAATTATCTATGTTCTTTAAAAAGCTTTGTGCATCCATCGTTCGGAAAGAAGTCATCTTTCGGTTAGAGGCTTCTATTGTAATTACCGCGTGCAAGGCTAAGAAGATATTTCCACCTTATTTCTTTAATGTGATGGAGCAATTGATTGTACATCTACCATATGAAACAATTGCGGGTCTGGTTCATTATCGATGGATGTATCCTTTCGAAAGGTGCATGTTATATTTGAAAAGGAAGGCAAAGAATAAGGCAAAAATTGAAGGCTCCATATGTGAAGCATATTTCATTGAGAAGATGTCAAACTTCACCTCAAAGTACTTTGAGCCACACATACAATCACGACACACCTAAGTTCTAAGAAACGATGATGGTGGTGAAAGAGAAGTTAACTTGAATATTCTATCCATCTTCAAGTACCAATGTTGGCTTCTTGATACAGGACGTAAAGTTGTCTTGAATGACAGAGATCTCACCACTGTTGAGAATTATGTCCTTGCAAATTGTAGCGAAGTGATACCGTATCTTGAGTAAGACAATTTGTTTTAATATGTTATATAATTTAAAGTTAATTGTTGCTATATGATTTCACTAATTGACAAATATGAATTCATGAAATTTGAAAAATTACAATGAGAAATCAATCCGTTTTCAAACGATGAGTTATTGAAACTACGAGACGAACATTTTGTCAATTGGTTGAGATGTGAAGTGAGAATTCTTTTCGCTTTCTCATAATTGTTACTTAAATTCATAATTTTTAATAAAGTTTTTAGTTATTTTTCTTGTAGGTTATTAATGGCTCAGACATAGATTTAAAAATATGAGATCTGGGTCATGGCCCAAAGAAACAAGTTCTTAGCTACTGTGGCGTCGTAGTCAATGGATATCGGTTCTATACATAAGAATATAGCCGACAACATTGAACTATTAATAGCGGCATATATATTCTAGGAAGCATGTACGGAGATAATGTCTTTGTTTACTACGGTGTTATAGAAGACATCATAGAATTGTCTTATTTAGGAAATTTTAATAAAGTCATTGTGCTAAAATGTCATTGGTATCATGTGGGATGTCAGTGCTCTCGTTCTTTCCCACTTGCCGGAAGGGGCAGGATCTTGGAAAGATGTCCCAATTCAAGTGCGGGATGACATCTTTCGAACCTTTACATACTATCTTCTATTTGGGTTACATAATTTGTTTTATATTACTTTAAAATTACTAAGTTTTAACATATTTTATAAGAGGGAAATTAGTTTCATCCTGATCTTAGTTTAGGGATGATCCGGAGAACTTTTGAGGAGGTCGTTGAGAAACGCCTTCGAAATCGATTATACAAGTTTCGCAACGTCATCACGTCCACCGGCCTCACTTTGGAGCAAGGCATATAAAGATGCCCAAGGCATATTAGATGCTCGGTTTGGGAGTCCTTATGTAGGAAGTGGTAAGTATAATTACTTTTAAATTATTTTTATTAAATTTATAGTTTTTGAAAGCGTAAGTATTTGATGTTCATAAATGATGGATGAATGATGGCAAATGAAGTGGGAAATGACAAGAATTAACCAACTTTCGAAGTCTGAGACCCACATCCACACAGGGGGTCGATGAGATTTGATGCATGGTAATTTGTACACAAATTCAATTTATCAAACTTTTAACTTATACTTATTTTATAAAATTTGAAACTTTATCGTAGGAGAAGAAAGAAGATGGTCCCGTGGACTTTCGCGTGGTCTACGAGGTCACGCATAAGAGCTGAAAGTCAAACGACTTAGTCACGCCCACTGCTCGTAGGTAAGTCTCATCACATGTTCATTTGATTGTTGATGTTAGTGTATTATTTTTGAAATGTGCAATGTTTAAATTTTTTAAGATGAGTATAATGCAAAAATGGCTGAAAAGTACGGAAATGATCTGAGTACTCAACCACCAGGTAATGTTTCTTGGAAGGGATGTCATGTTCTAAATTTATGTATTTTTTGATATATAATTTATATATTATATGATTGTATACTTTTTCTATTTCGTAAAGGACCTTGTTGTTTGGGAGGAGGTGGCCGACATGACACGAGGAGGATACTTACGTGGTCTCGGCACAGTAGCTCAAGTACCTAGGAGGAGCGGAGGATATGTCGGCGGCCCATTTGCTCCGAGCTCATCCGCTGCACTTGATATAACGCAGCTATCACAACAGCTATCACATCAACGTAGAAGTTATCGGAGCAGATATCGCAGCAGGTGTCGCAACAATTGTCTCCGCTATTGCAGGTGATTCAGGGATTGATCCCAACGCAGAATCCATCCCCGTGAGGCCATGGACTAAGCACATATGGATCGAACGTCTGGAACAATAACAATAACTCCCAAACCTAATATAGAAACAAACTATGGATAACTATACTTTTGTCACTTATAGACTTATTATTACATATATGTATAGTTTGTTAGTTCAGTTTATTACTTTTCATATTCTTATCTTAAATATTATATCTGTGATGCTTTCATATTATGCCTGTGATGAATATCAATGTATCAATGCATTTATATGCATTATATAATTATATGGTTTGGGAAGGATAAAAAATGTGGCTGTTATGGGTGAAAAAAAATTTGCAGTTAGCGCCTCCATTGCGTCCCATTAGCGTCGCATTAATTATCGATGCTATGTTAAATATATCATCCTTAGCGCCATATTAGTGTCCCATTGGCGACGCAAAAATCATGATGTTTGTGTCACTGCAGCGCCGAAATAGCGTCAACTAATGCATAATGTTAGCATCTCTTGGGCGCCGAAATAGCGCCTCAACTGTAGCGCCACTTGAGCGTCGACTTAGTGACGCATTTATACTGCTCCTAGCCAGACACCACGCGTCTTAATAACGTCGAGATAGCATCAACCTTTGGCGCTAGTAGCGTTTCATTTTTTGTTGGCTCTATTACGACGCCATTAGCCACCGATATGCGGCGTCGCACATAAGCGACGCTAGTTGGACGCTAAAGCGACAATCTATGTCACGGAGACACAATAGCGCCTTTCTAGCATCGCATTTCTTGGATCTCTATTCTTTGATTTTCTTGTAGTGTAAGGGAAGCAACCTGCTAAATCTACACCAATGAAAATAACAAATAAGCCCTATAAGTTGGCAAAGACAAGTTGGAGTGGCTTTGAATCATTGTTGTACATTAATGGAGGAGAAATCTCAAAAGTTTTGTGTTGAATGCACAATGGAAGAGAATTTTTAGAAACTTTGTGTTTAATGCATACTTTCTCTCAAATAGAAATTGATGAATAATTACATCAATTTAATCCATACTTGTTCAACCAGAACCTAATTGGTTAGAATATGATATTGCAAAAGTTGGGTTATTTTGATTATGTTGTTATCTTTTTAAAGTTGACATTGGAAGTCAAGACGGAGGAGATGCATTCGTACATGAGGGCTTTTAAAATGGTATAAAAGACATATTGGCATGTTTAGTAATTTTGTTAATCAAAATCTATTTGATTTCTCTAAATAAGTAATCAAATTAAATAAAAAATGATAATTCACTTTGATTACATGCTTCATTTTTATTGTATAAGATATCTTTTGCATTAAGGATTATTATTTTGTTATCATGATGTGTCTAGAGATTTTTCTAATAAGAAATTCTAGAGATTTTTTTTGCTAAATCATAATGAAGATATAGCTAATGTTGGGTTAAAAATGTCCTTACAAATTAATGAACCTTACGTATGATATCCAGAAAGATATCGTGAATGTAGTTGCACAAGGTAAGAGCTAAAATGGTTTTTAATTATTTCAAAAATGATATATTCAAAATTTTTGTTGATGAATATTATGATGTCTCCAAAAAGAAACAAATGGAGGTGACCCTACCATTTGTTGATGAAAAAGAGTATGTTAAAGAATGTTTTCTTTAGTTTTGTTCATGTGAATAATACATGTTCTTCCTCACTTATAAAAACAATTGAGTTGGTACTTACTTCACACAAATTGAGTATACTAATTGAATAAGAGGTCAAATATAATATGTGAGATGAATTTAATAATCTGAAAGCTTTGATCTTAAGAGAAAGTGAATTTGTGTATTATGTCCATTATTTGCACATCAACTCCTAATAACATTAGTGGCTACTGCAAAGGTCATGTTGATGTTTCATTTTCATTGGGTTATTGTAAGAACTCTAATTTTTTAATAGGGGTATTTAAGTCACTTAGAGGAAACCCTAAGAGAAATCCTAAGCTAAACTCTATAAAAACCACCAAACCCTCTCTCTCCTATCTTTTCTTAGTTCTCCCATGTGACTGGCTACAACCTAGGAGGAGGAAAAATGAGGAGAATGAGGAAGAAGAAGAGGGCAAAGAGGAAGAGGACATGGACAAGGAAAATGGTATTAACATTGAAGAACAAGATCATAGGTATGTAAGGGGATCCAAACACCCCTCTCCCCTCTCAATGATATTTTTTTTGGATTGAGAGTTTCAAAAACCTCTATTCTTTATAGGAATTTTGATTGAGGATTGCATGATTTATGTTGCATAATCTGTTAAATTCATAATTATCTTATAATAATTATTATGGTAGGTTCTACTTATCTAAAAATTACAAATAATATGTAGATGGAAATCCCTCAAAATCTAGTTTCCAAAGAAATTTGTTTTCATCCAATTTGAAGATCTATAAAAATAGTTATGATTCAAATATCGAACACTGTCATGCTTCTCAGGTAACAATGAGACCAAATTATAAAACGTATCATAAATTGGAAATACTAAATTAGGATTTGAAATTTATTCACAAATTAAAGGTTTGTGTTATCTTTATGTGAAACTTAGAATCATCTGAAAAGAACAAGTATAAATAAAGTTATCAATATTAGTTTATATTCCGATAGTTGTATGAACTTCTAGGAAAAAGCTCTAAATCTTGATAATGAATGAAAATTACATGTTTTAATATGTTCTATGATAAATAAATGCTAAAAGAACATACCTGCAACATTTATGATGTTTTAGATTATTTTTGTTAGAGTTTTAATCTCAAAAATTGAGAATTTCGAGTGGAAGATCAGACTTTCAAGACGCTGGCACGGCCATGCCAAGTCTCGGAACGGCCATGATAGAAGATGAGTGAAATAAGCGCTCAGTCATGAACGTGACAATATTTTCACGATCGCAATGGAGTGAAGCATGTCGTGATCGACTAGGTCATGATCGTGAGCGAGGGGTCCAAGTCCAAAGCTTGACGTTCACGGTCCTTTCGCAAGGGAGCACGGTCGTGATGATGACACGGCACGATCATGACATTCCCAGCCATGACCGTGATCGTATGGGGATGAACTGCAAGGCCTTGGTCACGGACGTGACGACACTGTCACGGTCATGACAGACCAAAAATGAAAGTCAAGTTATTTTAAACCTATTTCTTTATGTATATAGGTTATGTATGAATGTGTATTGATTGTAAATTACACGTAGATACACGTAATGCATGTTCAGCCATAATTAGGCTAAAATATGAAGAATGGTTGATATGAATGATTGATGTATTGCAAAACAAAATACACTTAAAGTTGAAGAATGTCTCACTCATCAATGTTGAGAAGCAAAGTTTTGCACCTATATATGTACTTCAAGGAGACCTAAGCCCGCGAAGTAAAGTCCATTTGTGTATGTGCTTCTCAAAGAAATCAGAAAGTGTATGTATTCCCTAGAATAAAGTCCCTCACTATTATAATGTACGTATTCTTCGAAATAAAATCCATCACTATTATAGTGTGCGTATTTCTTAAAATAAAATTTCTCATTATTATGATGTGTGTTCCGAAGGATGTGGCCTAGCTAGCCAATGTGATGATGTGATATGATTCAACTATGTTAAGATCAAAGATGTTATAAGATAAAGTTAGAATGGAAGTAAAGTTAACTTCAAAGTATCTTATAACAAAGAAAGAATGTTAAGATGATGACGATGAAGTAAAGATGGAAAGTAAAGTCTTACACTTATGTATGTACTCCAAGGGGACCTAAGCCAGAGAAGTAAAGTCTTGCATCTGTATATTTACTTTCTAATGAACAATGTCCCTCATCATAAAATATGTGTATTTCTAAAGATAACTAGGAATAGAGTCCCCCACTATTATAATGTGTGTTCTTAAGTATATGACTTATGACATAGAATGAAAGTCAAGATGGTATTATGTGATAAGGATGAAGATGACAGATGAAGGATCACATAATAAAGAAAAGAAGAATGAAAGAAGATCCAAATGATTATAAAGTAACTCTAAGAAAATGTAAAGTATGAAAGAAGTCAA
Source organism: Pontederia crassipes (assembly GCA_030549335.1). Lineage (NCBI taxonomy): Eukaryota > Viridiplantae > Streptophyta > Magnoliopsida > Commelinales > Pontederiaceae > Pontederia > Pontederia crassipes. The sequence goes on along the minus strand of CM060194.1, from coordinate 30,881,200 downwards.
GTAAGTAAATAAGGATCAAGGAGTTATGAAGAAATTCTTGGAATATACATGATAATGAAAGTGAAATGAAATGATATGTTATGTCATGTATGTTATGAATGATATGAAGGTATATTTCTATTGTATGGTACTTGCAAATGATGGATCTGAAGTCAAGCAGGTATGAGATTATGTTAATGTCATGTAAGGTTCATGATATAGTTCATGGCATGTCATATGTTATGATTATTATGATTATGATGATGCATGTAGTATCATATGATAGGATAGCATGACATGCATAATCTTTACATACTCTAATTGAGAAATCTTGCACTCTCAATCCGTGCAGGTAACTAAGATTAAATGATGGCGAAGCTCATGACGAAGTATTGCACATGCTTAGGGTTAAAATCTATGATTCTAAATTAACACTGAGACTAATAATGTAATGAAGGTTTTAGTCATTTAATGTTTTCTAAATTATTAGTTATCATATGATTAATAAGAAGTTTTTATTTATTATGATTTTCTCTAAATTGTCAAGTTTTCCGCTATTAAATGATGTTTGACGAATGGCATAACGGGGTGAAATTGCTCTAAATGACCAAAACTTATAAGGTGGGTTTCGGGTTGTTACAGTTATCATACTTATTAATTTAATTGAAGAATCATGTAAATTCCAAGATAAGTTATGAGATATTTAATATGCTAAAGTTGCTAAGGCATTGACAAATGGTGAAAACACAAAGTAGTCGAAGGAAAAAAAAATCAAGTGACTACTCTTAAAATAATAAGTGATACAAGATGGAGATAAGACTTGTGAATTTGAAGGTTACATTTTTTTTAGAGTCAACCACTTACTAGATTTTATTAAAGATGGTCTCCAATGTGAGAAAAAGACGCAAAAGCACATTTCTTTTGGAATATTCACAATCATTAGATTTTGCATGTAGTTTACATTTGATGATAAATATATTAGAGATTATAAATATCTTATCGATGTCATTACAGAGGAAATATCAAGAAATTATAAATGTTATAAGATTTATAAAAGTATGCAAAGGGAAATTGGGAGATGAATTTATGGAGTTCTTACTCTATCCCAATGTGTGTAGTTTCAAGAAGATAACAATTTCAAATGTTATCACGTTTTAGTTATTACTCTATTCCAATATATAAAGAATAAAATGATAATAAAATTTAGTGATTTTTTATTATTTGTGTCTCTCGCCTTTCTTTCATGATGCTTCCTTTAATGGAGAAATTATCTCATGTTGTTTTGTTCATGGTTGTGTGGATCACACCAGTGGAAGATTTCCTTTAGTTAAATAAGTTTATTATTTAATACAAAAGTTAAAATAAGTTGTTCTTAATTATTTTAATACATCCTAAGATCCTACATCAATAGTTTGTTTCAGTTTGACATTTTTTTTTTGTTATTTACTTTTCTGTAATTTCATTTATCACAACATTATTATCTCATATTAGTCTCTAAAATTAATTTAGTTAAGTTAATTACTTGTGAAATCAATAATTCTATACTCTTACACTTTATTACTTGAAAGATTAGTGCACTTGCTACCAATATAATTATTATTAATTCTCACATCAAATATCACAAGAAAGGCACTAAAGTGAATTATATGCTTCCTGCAAAAAAGAAGCAATGATAGCATCATATACATACTAGCAATCGAGAAAGCCTACACTTCCATTTATGCCACTTGTGGCAAGATTTCATATTGAGACATGGAGGAGAAAATGAGTTGAGAACCCTCGAGATTGAGAGAGTCTCTCTCTCTCTCTCTCCCCCCCCCCCCCCCCCCCCCCCCCCCTCCCTCCCTCCCTCCCTCCCTCTTGTTAGTCCTACCATTATCTTTGAGAGGTTTAATGGTAACTTTCTGTTTGGGTGCGAATTAGAATATTACAATTCTTCTGTAATATATTTATACTAAAGAAGAAATAAAGGGCGGTATCTCCTACCGATCTTGTAAACTCCAAAGAGATCTTTTTTTTATAAAGTAAACACGGCAAAAGAAGATATGAAGGATAAAGATTTGCTACTCAAGTGCATGCACAATCGATAGAAATCTTTGATAGGTTCAAATATCCAAGGATTTGAAAGCAAATGTAGAAAATTAATGAAACAAACCACACACAAAACCCAAAGAGATGGGTGGTGACACCCCCTTCTTTCGAGAGACGGGGGTGCCCAACCATTGAGGTTGTTGAAGGGGGAAATGGAGTTTGGTGGGGGGGGCGTCCCCCACATCTTTTAAAATTTTAATTACTATAACATTTTTTACTATTAGATTAGATTGTATTAATTTTATTTTTTAATTACGTGTCATGTAAGCAAAATAATTGGGTAACTAACTATATCCGGTCGAAAGGGCAGCTCGTGAAATAAGTTATAGTTGGAGGATAGTCGTGTTGTAAAATAAAATTGAAGGACAAAGTTAGAAAAAAATGATAGAATTTGAGAACATTTACTGAAATTTATTTTAAAATATATTTACATAAATTGTTGGGATGGTGTGTGGAACTCCCCCTTCTTTCGTGTCGCCGGCGAGAGAGGCACCACATGCTATTGTTCTTGTCTTGGCCCAGCCCTATTATAATTTTATGAAAATGTTATTTTTATCTATACTTTCTTGTGTACTCATATTTTTTCTAGTGAGTATGATATTTTTGTGTATCTTGGGACACATTCTCATGTCTTCTATTGTTGTAGAAGGCCATGTGACTGAAATGTACTATTACCACATCGCCATTTTATTACTTGGCCTAGTCTAAGTAAAGTTTGAGTTCAGTCTTTTCAAATGCTGACTAATTTGATTCTTTCTTTTATAAGCTTTTTAATTCTTAGTGCTAATTTGATTCCTTGCTACTGCCACTAATTTGGAGTAGCATGAACTCCGAAACTTTAACATTTCCTCTTATGATCAAATGAAGTCCTTGAAATCGTTGACACGTCATTTTCATTTGATACTAAGCTTACTACATATTTTGATAGTTGTGCGGATCTTAATTCATACTCTACAACTATTAACACTCCTTGTGACAAATTCAAAAATTCATTTTGCTTCCCATTAGTCTACACTTTGGACGAATACTTCCTTCAAAATCTCAAAAAAAATTCTCTCATCCAAGAGCAATTGGAAAATTTTGACTACCTGAAATTGTCTCCCACCAATCCAAAGTATCTTTTTGCAATAAGGAAATATTATAATCAACTTTTTCTTCATTGGAGCACCTCCATCTAATTGATATCTTTTCTTTATAAAGTAGACATTGAATAAATAGATATGAATGATAAAGATTTGCTGCTCAGGTGCATGTTGTCTATAAAATCTTATAACAAAGCTCTCATACTAAAATCGACCAAGCTATCACCTTAATTATTACATCCCTTAATTTTGTTTAGCAATTCTAAAATAAAATTGGTAAAACCTCCTCTCTTACTTGTCTTGTGTTATTTGCCAATACATATAATAGATGCACATGTACTTATCAAATTTTAATAAAAAAAAGCATAAGACATAATATTCACATATTGTCATTGTTGTTTCATCCACCATCGCACATATAACACCCCATATGATCAAGTTACCTTACAAAAGATTTCTAATAAACTTCATTACAACATTATGTTTAACAAAAGTGAAGGGGAAATAAATATGTTCCAACGGTTTGATCTCTTCTATATGCAATAAAAAAATTTCGAGTCGACTAAACTCGGGAACTTACAAGTCTATGAAATTTAAAAAGGAAAAGTGAACGACAATTAATTGCTTTGTAAGTGGAATAAAAGCACAATATAGGAAAATAATATGAGTGCATACAACATTTAAATAACCACATTCTCCATATGAGAAAACATTTAAATCTTAACACATATAACATAATTGTCAAGTCATATAAACTTTTACATAAATATAAATACTCAAAATATCATCATTCACAATCAAACTTCACACATGTATCATTGCACATACTCAACATGGGTCAATATGATCATACAAGGCAAACTGGGCCACTACACATCGCAGAGCTTCATAATTATGTGTCATATAGTTAACTTGAGCTTCACTGTCATGAATCGATATGAATACACAGAGCATAATATGAGTCAATATGTGTCGTAGAGTAATAATCATGGGTCAATACGTACACGGAACAAACTCCAAAGGTTAAAGATACCTCATATATGCTCCAAAAGCTTCATGCATATGGAATATGGTCTCAAAGGCAATTTTTCAACCAGTATGATCAATGAACACATGGAGTTTATTAATACAAAAAGTACGTTTATTATAATCACATATCAATATCAAGTAAAACTTACTTTAACATCCTAAGCATTGTTCCCCGAAAATATTCGCATATAAATATTTGCATAACTTCATCTCATATGAAATTCTTAAATATATAATCATAAGTACTTTTCATACCTCAATATATTCTTCAAGGAATATATTTATCCATAATAATAATAATAATAATAATAATAATAATATCTGTTTAAAATAATGATAAGTAAAATAGGTATCATATACTATTTCGTTATGTTATAAATTTACTCACTCGCTTTCTACTTTATCTTTTAAGTAGGTTTACTAGATTTTCTCCCTTCCACTTGTAGTTTGATTATTTCCTACAAACAATTATGCAATTTCACTTTCCAATCTCTAATAATAATATTAAATGCATTTTCATAATGTATGAAGACTTATGGTCATTAAAATGCATATAATATATTATAAATACTAATATTTAGTTTCAAGTACTTATCTTCATATGCTATTCTACACTTGGAACTACTCAAATTTTCAAAGTTTGATTAGGTGTTGTCTTAGATTTTTAGAGCTAATAAATAATACATAACTTCTTAAACATAACATCACATCTTATGATTTAGATTAAGAAGAAATTAGACTCACTAAGGTTTGCAACTTATAAATATCATCACCAAATCATAATGAGTATATAAGACTTTAGATAATTGGAATTAGGGATTGTATTCCGACAAATTGTGTGTCAGAATTTTATATCTTTCTCAATACTTGACTATTTGACAAGATTCTAATTTTCCTAAAAACTAGGCTTCAATGTTATTTAGGCATAAAATTGTAGAATTTAACTCCATGTATGCCCTTATAGCAAAGATAGTCAATTCGGTTCATTATATGTTAATATTATGAAACCTGGCAAAAAATCATACATAATAAATACTTTATTTCTACACATATATAAGTCCAAATTAGATTATTCCACATATGACCGAACCATTGTAAATTTTAATTTAAAATATCTAAATGTCAAACCCTAATTCCTAAATGTGTTCTCATTTACAAGGTGACCTTATATTTGACTCGGGACAGAATGAGTGATCAACGAATCTAAATTCATAACTTCATCTAAGAAATTCCTTTTTAGGTGATTGTAGTGTCCATGAAAATCTAACTTCAAATGGATTAAGCACACAAAATTTTAGAATTTATGGAGTGGAAACCATGAAAAAATTGATCCTTTAAATTAGAAGATCAATTTTGAATTAGGAAACTCACCTCAAAGAGTCGACTTTCTTGAATTTCTCTAGCTAGTTTTGCATCTCATAATTTTTCTGTCATGAAAGGATAAATATATATTTTTTCAAAACTTTTTGAGGTCATACGTTGGTTCAGAAAATTGTCCCATTACGCAAATGTTGAACTATCGACTTCTGTTTTGAAACCCTAAGTAATAATATCAAACATTTAATGACTATCGTGTGGGACAAGATGGTGGGAATGTCTTCCCAAAATTAATCAACCATTGAACGAAAGATCTACGGTGGGACAAGATGCGCGGTTCGATGGGCGTCGGTTCAATGAGATGTGCACGATTCGCATGCGGTTCGTGTCGGCTCAACAGAAGTTGTAACGATCTAGATTTTCAATGGTAAATAAAAGAATGTTTTATTATTTTTATTTTGGAAAATATGGCCATTAATATTATTATAATTAATAATTCCAAAAATAAAGGAAAATAGGAGAGTAGTTTAATTAAGGATAAAAATGTATTATGGGATACTTAATTAAATTCATAATTATTAAATTATTGAATAAATCAGAATTTGTTAAAAGAGATTAATTAAAAGATTAATTTTGATTGGGATTCGAAGTTATAGATGGATTGGAAATCAAAGATCTAAAAGCCCTATAAATAAATTCTTAGGGTCAGTCGTGAGTTTCTTTCTCTTTGTTTCTCGATGTCTGGCGATAATGGTGTGACGTCCGATGACTACAAGGCGTGATTCGACGTCGAAGTGTGAAACGAGGTACACAGGGGGATTCGTAAGATTATTTATTATGTTGGAAAAAAATAGATTTTCATCGCGCGACAATATTTTCTGCCAAATAAAATTTTAGTAGAAATAAATATAAAAAAAAGAAAAGATGAATGCAAATGATTCGGGGAAAAAAGAGAAGAAATAAAAAATAGAATAGTAAACACAAAACGTGGAGGCGACTAAATTGGATTAGAGAGAATTGTTGGAACATAATTCGAACATTGAGTTTAATATGAAAATAATTATACAATTAAGAATTATCAAAATATATTAAGGCCCAAATAAAGTGATCAAAGTATTTATTAGCATATTTATTAATATGAAATGATATGGAATTATTTGTATAGAGACCAAAAGATGTATATACCAAAAGGTTAAAGGGTATATATATATATATATATATATATATATATATATATATATATATACCAAAAGGTGTATAAAGTATAAGGATGTATATGTATTCATATACTAAAAAATGTATGATGATGAAATGATATATACATGATGATCAAAAGGTACATCAATGTCAAAAAGAGATATATAGAGATCAAATGGTGCATTTGAAAGCCTAATGATGGGTGAAATGTCACGGACGTACTCTAGCATAATCATGCATTTAAGTAACATACTAAGTTAGTTTGATGTCCATTTAGTGATATTTGTATATAATAATTAATATCTCGGTTAGCGTATAATGACTACTTAATTATCGATAAATTTTACAAAGTAATTATATAGGGTTATTAGAAATAAATCATAAAATTTCTAAATATTATAATATATATGTTTAAATAGGATTAAGTAAGCTTGATTAGGGTTAAAACACTTAGTTATGATAAAAAAATGTGATTGATCATCACTTAAGTTCCAAGCAGCTGAAGCAGACAGGTGAGAGCTGCTTAAATGGATATTTTTCCAAACCGCCATTAGACCTCAGAAAATTCTGAAAAAAATATATAAGCCACTTAACATTATATTTTCACCGTAAAACAATTACCAGAGGAAGAACTCAAGCGAACCTACCTGGGGAAAATCGGGAACGTCGGCTGTTCCAGGTGAGTTTTGATCCAAAAATTTTTCTTCTGATTGAGAGAACCATTAATTGGTGATAAACGAACCATAAATTATGAAATTTTGTATGGTTCATCCATTCGAAGTTAGCTTTTCGTGGCCTCTGGAATCTCCTAAAAAGGAGTTTTATAGAGGAAGTTATGAACTTACCTTCACAAGTCACTCATTCTGTCCCGAGTCTGATACAACTTCCATTTGTAAATTAGGGCACGGTTAGCATAGAGTGAATTAGAGTTTGAAATTTGGATATGATTATTCGCACTTTGAAAACAGACATATTGCATCTCTGGTGAACAAAAATTTTTACTTCTCTGCTTGAATTCAAATTCTTTATCATAAGGTTATCCCCTACTAATGAATGATAAACACTTTTTACTTTAATTTTTTAGTTATCAAAATTAACTTAATGACGAGATTTACTATCATTTCTTGCATGTTTCGTGAAAGTAAGAGTAGGTGCGAATTCCCCTAATTTGTGACCTACCATACGATCCGTTATATAAATGGGTATATGTTCCTTTCCATTATGAATAGCGATTGTAGTCACTTCCCTTTTTTCTTATATGTTTTGGCCACGTCCGTTTCCGCTCCGAAGAGGAATCGAAGTTTGAAGAAGGGGAAGGAACCGTCGACTCTTAAACGAAGGTATTCGTGCTTGGATGGCGGCTCAGGTACTCCTAATGGGTTGAAAGCGGCCCGCACCGAAACAGTGTTTTACCCCTAGATGTCCAGTCAACTGCTGCGCCTCAACGCATTTTTTTTCGGAACTCAGATTGAATCTTCTTCCAAAGAACAAGGCTTTTTTCGAATAAGCCAATTCGACGTTAAAAATATATTAGTGCCTGATGCGGGAAACTGTGGGTCCTCCTGGGATACCCCATCCCATTCATACCCGAAGCTAGGAAAGAATGAAAAAGTGCTTTCGTTGTTGTGGAATAAGAAGCCTTCGTATCTTAATGCATGTATTTAGTTTATTCGGAGCTATTAGAACAGGATCCACTTTTTGGGGAATATGAGTCGAAGCAATAACAAGAATATCCTGAAGAAGCAGGGGCTGTAGTAGCTGCGGAATCTTCTACTAGTACATGGACAACTGTGTGGACTGATGGACTTACCAGTCTTGATCGTTACAAAGGATGATGCTACCACATTGAGGCCGTTCCTGGAGAAGATAGTCAATTTTTTTGAACCTATATATAAGGAACTAAAAAAAATCATCCTATTTGAACTTGTATTTTTGGAGAAATGAATTTTTCATTTCATAGTGATGCTTCTGTCAGATTCCAAGACATTGTCAGATTGCGACCCGAATTAACTATTTTTTTTATAAGTCTATATAGCGAGTTAAATTCTCTAATTTTTATAACAAAATACTAATGAAGTCTAGTTTTCAGAAAAATTATGCCCTAGTTAAATGGACAAGTATGAAGAAAACATATAAATCAATATTTGAGTGACACATAGTCTGCCAGAGCACAAACCCTAGGTCAGATTGCTTGGGATGTTCTAACTTACTCACTTAGAATTTGATAATGATACTTGGAGGTTGGAAACATTAATATGTCTAGTTTCTAATTAATCCAGAATAAGATTTGCCCATATAGTTAAGAAGTTATGAATTATTGATTGACAGACGCTCAGTCTGAAATCCTGAAACAGCACCTAGTTAAGCTTTGGAGAATTAAAAAGTTCTAAGTATAGAATAGCTTATGAATATAAATGTCTTAAGTTAGAAATCAATATACAGGAGGTTATATGCATTTTAGGGTGCATAAACATTCACACATCATGAGCATGTATTGCATATTACCTTACTAGTGATTGGGAAGTAAAAAGACATTATTATTTGTAGAAAAACATCAAGTTGCAAGTGAAAGGGAGGAAATCTAATAAATCTCCTTGAAGTGATAAAGTACAAGGTGAGTGAGTAAATTTACAACATAGCAAAATGTTATATGTTAATTCTTTTATTTATGATATTACCTCAAGCAAATATTATTATTGTTATTATTGAAACATATCTTACGCTATGAAAAATATTTATGATATGATTCAAGGATTTCATATGAGATGGAGTAATATCTTATACAAAAATGTTTTCAGGGAACAATGCTTGTGAAGTGAAAATAAATTTTATTTGATAATGATATTATTAAACTCCATGTGTTCATTAGCCATGCTGTTTGAAAAAGGTATTTGGAACCGCATTCGATATACATGAAGTCTTTGGGGTGTATATCGGGTGTCTTTGCCCTTTGAGAGCTGCTCTGCGTGCACGTATTGACCCATGATCGCTCTGCGTATCTGAGAATCATGATTGGGTGGCACACAATCGTGATTGGAATACGTATTGACCCATGATTTGCTTTGCGTATCTGAGTCTCTTGATTGTGAAGCTCTGCTTAACTGTATGACACACAATCATAGAGGGATACGTATTGACCCATGATTTGCTCTGTGTATCCGTGACTCTTGATTATGAAGCTCTGCTTAACTGTATGACACATTATCATAGAGGGATACGTATTGACCCATGATGAGTATGTGCAATGACACATGTGCGGAGTTTAAATATGAAAATCATGATATCTTGAGTTACTTTTACTTATGTGAAAGTTCATATGATTTGACAAGTTATGTTATATGTGCTACGCTTTAAATATTTTCTCATATGAAAGAAATGTGGTTATTTAAATGTTATATGCTATATGCACTCGTATTGTTCCCCTATGTTGTACTTTTATTCCACTCACTGAGCAAATGATTGTTGCTCATAAAACTCATTTTAAATGTTTTTTCAGATACTCGTAAGTTCTCGAGTTGAGTCGACTCGGAGCTTATTTTTGCTGCATATAGAAAAGGTCGAGCTGCTGGAGCACTTTAATCCCCCTTCACTTTTGTTTTTGGAAGCATGCATGTGTAATAGATAGTCTTAGATATGTTGTAATTAAGTTTGTGAGAAACTTTTTTTAAGGTTGTATAAGACTTGATCCTGTGGGGTTATATGTCAAATGGTTTGTGAAAAAAAAATATATAGTGACAATATGCGAATGTCATATCTTATAGCTTTTTATTAAACTTTGATGAATATATATGACTTTTGTATGTGTGTTGGCAAATACCACAAGATAAGTAAGGGAGGAGGTTTTACCGATTTTATTTTTTTTGGAATTGCTAAACATAGCTAAGAGTATGATAATTGGGATTAGAATTTAGTCATGGAGTTGTGTGTGACATGAAACTTCAAACGCCTTATGTCTAATATAAATAGATGGTCATGGTCCCCAAAACACATGACAACTTGGATGAAATCTATTTGGTGAAAAGTTCTTTTTTTTTTCATTCCCCATTCATGCGAAAAAGAATAGATTTCAATGGTGTCATTTTGAAAGTCCATTCCATCAAGTGTTTGTCAATATAAGAAGTCGATGAACAACTTGTTCGTGATCGAAAGAAAGCGATGGATAACTGTAAGTTTTCGCATTCAGATTATTAAATTTCCTAATGATTTGTCATGATTCGATCTAATTTTTTTTATTATGATTCTTTCAATTTGTATCAGAGCCTATATGATTGAATCATTATGAAAGTTCAATTTTTGTATGAACATATACTTTTGATTTTTCTTTCGTTCTTTTGTATGTTCATGCAAGAACTTCATTTGCTCAATCCAAGTTGATTCATGCATTTTAGCTTATTTAGTTTTATATTAAAAGTGTTACACTTTTAATATTAGGTGAACGGATAATGATAAGTAGATCCAAATTATCATTGAGTTTTTTTTATGTACAAGATGGGAATGTTCAATCTTTTCTTTCTTAAAGATGTATTGGACGAATGCTTATATTATCTATTGGTTGATATGGATAAATATTTTTTTTTAAAATTTCATCCTACACATTATGCATGAATATAATATTCGTCCAAGTATGGATAATTATTAGTTGGAAATTCATTTGCGATTTATCACTATTTTTATTGTGATAAAAGGTGAAGAATAAGTATTGGACAATTATATATATTTTGAAATAAATTATTATTACACAATATATTATTAAAGTAGCCTCTTTTTTGTAATTTAATTTAGTTCAAAATATAAGTGGTGATCTACATATTACTAATTAAATATTGAGCAGCCCAAATGAGGCTTAATATTTGAATTGGTAACGTATAGTATCATGACAATGTGATAATTCTCTGATATTAAATGTGAATAATAAATTGGCCCAAAGAAAAATTTATTATTCGATATATTATTTTATTATCAATTTGTTATCATGAGAAGATATTTACAAGTTAGTATTTTTGTCCAAAGACTAAATACTAATGTTGTGTCGACATCTTAAGATGACGTTTGTCCATACTTATATTTTGTTATTGTATTTGTGGCAACAATTGGTGATAATTATTTGGCGTTACATGTGAATAATAAATTGGCCCAAAGGAAAATTTATTATTCGATATGTTATTTTATTATCAAATTGTTACATTGAGAAGATATCACTTACAAGTTAGTATTTTTGTACAAAGACTAAATATTAATGTTGTGCTGATGCTTTGTCACGAGATTTGTACATACTTATATTTTGCTATTGTATCGTGGCAACAATTAGTGATAATTATATAGTATTACATGTGAATAATAAATTGGTCCAAAGAAAAACTTATTATTCGATATATTATTTTATTATCGTATTATTACCATGAGAATATATCACTTACAAATTAGTATTTTTATCCAAAGACTAAATACTAATGTTGTGTCGATGTCTTGTAATGAGATTTGTCCACACTTAATTTTTGTTATGACTTAATTTGGTATTTATAATTTGTTCTCTGTCCAGTTTCTTTATTTGCTAGTAATATCAATATGAGCATCAAGTCCATTCTCATGTATAATGACACAAATTTATGGCATGACAAGAGAGCATTAATATTGCTCTCGGAGTCATGATTTTGTATTATGTTTCAAGTATTACCATATCCACTGAATTACTAATAAGAGTACCTCTATAAAATGAGGAAGATAGAAAAGTGGGAGTAATCTAAAAGCGTAATTAAGGGTGTCATTCCAAAAGTATTTAGAGGTACTAAACCTAAAGGTTGTGGTTATTGTCAATATTTTCTTAAAATTTTTGAGATATGACTTATAAGAGTGCTGAGTTATTTAAGGATGTTGAGTTTGAGGGAGTAGATAATATTAGAAGCATTATCTTTAAGGAGGAATCAATTAAGATTCTAACATATATAACTAACATTGATTAGAAATTTATTTCTGATATTAAGAATGTCAATTATGATTAAGATAATGTTGAAGATTCTTCTAGAGGAGTAAACTCTACAATTTCAAGAATATTATTTATTAAGAAGATACATTAGAGAAAGAAAAGTATAATCTCATATGACTGCTCGATATTCTTCAAGAAATGGATGACAATAATGTTTAAGATTTTGTGTCGTTATCCAAAAGAGTTTTTTTGGACTTTATAAAGAAATAAGGCATTGATTTACAGAGATCTTCTCTCCTTTGTCATCTAATGACTTCTTCAATATTATCATGGCGTTTGATAACACATTTTGATTTTGAGTCACATTAGATGAATGTTAATATTAAAAATTTCATAAAATTCTTATCTCATTTGATTTTGAGATGAACTCAACACATAATTGTGTATGTCATATAGTTCGGTGGGAGTAAGCACATTCAAGAAATCAATAAAGCATTTTGAGATAAAAAAAATCTTGGTGATAAATTTTTTGCGTTACAAATTCAGATATAATGAAATTGTGCTTACAAGTCAAGAAGTATTTCTACATTTAATGAAGATAAGTTTAATCTCAACTAATGTCATGACAATACTTTGAGAGAATGAAAATGCAGAAACTTTTTATGCATTAGCAATAAGAAGTCTTATTTATGCTTAAGTTTATATGCATTCAAATATCGCATATAATATTGAAATATTAAGCAAATCTTTAAATAATTCAAGAATGGATTGATGAAAATAAGTCAAAAAAGTTCTACGACATTTTACAGAGGACAAATGACAATATGTTGACATATCGAAAGATAGATCAAGTTGATATCGTTGATTATTCATACTCCGATTTGTTAGATGTCCAAGATAGCATGAAAACTACATTAGACTACATTTATTTTTAGTATGTTATATTATGGAGGAGTATCAAATAGTTGATTATTGCACTTTTCAATTATGAAAGTAGAATTATTGCGTTCTATGAGACATCTAATTATGGAATTTGGTTGTGAAATTTTGTCACGAAATTATGGATAATTGATGGTATTAAAAGACCATTAAAACTATTCCTTTGTGACAATAAGGAGATAGTTATATGTTTCAATAACAATAGGAGCATGACAAAATTGAAAAACATTGAAGTCAAGCTCCTTGTTGTTAAAAGAAAGATTGAATAAAAGATTAATGTATATTGAGCATATTAGGACAAACTCTATTATTGTGGATCCACCTATTAAGGAATTATTATACAAGATGTTTCTCGAGTACACCGGTAATATGGGTGTCATTTTAATTCAGGGTATTTAGTTTCAGTGAGACTTTGTAATTATAAATGCTGGACATATTATCGTATAGTTCAATTTATGTATTAAAGTTAATATATGCAGTTCTATAGTTCATATTTACTCTTTATCAAGATTGATCTCGGTAAAGTGGACCAGTTGGAAGTACGCATGTTATTATCACATTGCATGTAACATTTATGCTATGTATTCATATCAATATCTTGTTATTGATTATATTGATATATATGACCATTGTTGAGTCAAATTGCGACGAATGGGATAAAGACTACTTTGATCCTTTATTAATATAATTAATGAATGAGATTATTTTAATACATTATGATTTTGACAACAAAGTTGAGCTCATTTTGGTATGTATATAAAGTTTCATATGTAATCCAAGTGGGAAATTGTTGGAACGTAATTCTAACATTGAGTTTAATATAAAAATAATTATACAATTAAGAATTGTCAAAATATATTAAAACCCAAATAAAGTGATTAAAGAATTTATGGCCATATTTATTAATATGAAATTATATGTAATTATATGTGTAGAGACCAAAAGATCTATATTCCAAAAGGTTAAAGGGTGTATATATATATATCAAAAGATGTATAAAGTTTAATGGGTGTATATATATACCAAAATGTTATAAAGTATAAGGATGTATATGTGCTTATATACTAAAAGATGTATGATGATGAAATGGTATATACATGATGAGCAAAAGATACATCAATGTTAAAAAGATATATATGGAGATCAAAGGGTGCATTTGAAAGCTTAATGATGGGTGAAACTTCAAACCTCTTGTGCCTAATATAAATAGATGATCATGATCCCCAAAACACATGACAACTTTGATGAAATCTATTTAGTGAAAAGTTCTTTTTTGAGAGGGTGGTGAAAAGTTCTTCTTTTGCATTCTCCATCTATTCGAAGAAGAATAGATTTTCGGTGGTGTCATTTTGGAAGTCCATTCCATCAAGTATTTGTCAATATAAGAAGTCGATGGACAACTTGTTCGTGATCGAAAAAGAGCGATCGATGACTGTAAGTTTTCGCATTCAGTTTATTAAAATTTCCTAATGATTCGTCATGATCCGATCTAGTTTTTTTTATTACGATTCTTTCAAAAATTTCTCGACTAGTACAAAAGAAATAGTGAAACAAATAGAGAAAAGAATTACGGGTGAGAGAGGAATAGTGTTCGATCATTATACAGGAGAAGAGGAGGAACTCAGATGACATGGAAAAAAATAAGAGAGAGAAATTGATAAGGCATAGCACTCAAAACAAAAGAAAAAAAATTGAAAGAGAATTTCACGACCAATTAAGAGAGAGAAAAGAATGTGAAGAGAGAATAAAAGATTACCCCGAGCAAAGGGATATGGCAGAAAAAAAAATAAAGGGGACGCTACGTGAAGGCGCCGAGTGAATAGGAGAGAAAAAATAAAATGCAAGGAATAAAATGAGAGTGAAGGCGCTGAGAAAGAAAGTAGAAAATAAAATAAAATATGAAGAAGAAAAGTTAGACATCGTAGAGTTTTGTTTCAATTTTTTTTTGGATTCAAATTTTTAAGAATTTGTTTTATTGTACTTTCTAGGCAACCATGGAATGGAAATAGAAAAGAAAAAATAGAGATGGGGAATCCAGAAATACTCATCTATGATTTGAGAAATATTTATTTATTGAATATTTATTTATTAAAAATTTTAATTGCTAATTATATTGATCTTGCTATTAATATTGTGATATATATTGATTACATTATTATTGATCGGTCTTGATTATCATTCTTGATTATATTATTGCCATATTTTGTTATTATATCATATCATGTCGTCATCATATTTGACTATATTTTATTATTATGTTTAATCTTATCACCGATTATGATATTGATCTAGTAGTCTTTCTGATTGGGTTTTGTTTCACTTAAATTAAATTATTAAAAGATAGATGTCTTAAGTAAACAAGATAAAAATTGAAAATATTGGTTTCCATGTTCTCTGATTGTTTCCAAGCTCTTGGGCCATATTGTTATTGAATTGAATTGAATCAAATTGAATGGGACAGATAGTGTACCTAAAGATTTGAGACGTCATCATCCTTTAGAGAAGCTATGATCGTTCTGTGTTTGGTCATGATCTCCCGCTATTCACGAACCATTGTTAACGCTATTATTATTGGGTGGCTTGCCGCATGTTGATTCACCATTAGCCTACATGAAAGAGACATAAAGTTTTCCTTAATTGACTGAGCGCTCCTCATTGAATTCGATAAACTCCAAATATTATAAATTGAATTGAATTAAAATCGAATCGAATTGAGGTGGATTGAAATCTAGTTGAATTGAATAGATCATGGTCATTTGGATATTGACGTAATGACGTTGATTGGCATTGCCTCCGCTCATTGAATCGAATGGAATTGTTATTGACCAATGACCATTGATATTGAATTGGAAATTGTTAAATTGGATAGTGCTATGGTAATCGGGGATCATTGATATTGTTAATTGTTAAATCAATATTGGTCAGTCAGTTGACCTTTTTCTGATCCTTCCTATTGATTTATGGCTTTATTTTCCTATTGTTATATTGAATCATCGATCCAATGCTCTACTATTAATTGAACAATGTCACAATTGTTAATTGTTATCGTTATTGATTGGTCTTTTTTACCATAGCCTGATATAATTGATCATATTGATAAATCGTTATATTTTTAATTGATTATTGTATTGATTGCTCAATTAACTCATAATTGATTATATCCTATTTTTTTATTGAGCATATTGATTGTTTAGTTATTACGAAAAGAGGGAGAGAGAACGCACGAACATCAAAGAACTCAGAGATTTACGAGGTTCACCTTAAATCGGATTATGTTCTCAAGAAGCGACGGTTCTTTTTGTTATGAAATAATGATAATTGTAAGGATGCAAAATAACCTAACCATCATGGAGTTTAAATATATGCACTCCCTTTTACAGATGATAGAAATTACAAACCGATTGAGACTCTAAATTAATCTCTCAAAATAGAACACCTATCTCGTGATAAAGAAATAAATCAATTCTGAATCACATACAAAATACTCTTAAAAATTTTCGTCCAAGAAGCTCCACCCCCTTACAACCCCCCAGGGGGGATCCCCTTAGATCCCCCTTTACCTGCCTTACCCCCAACCTCGCAATGAGATCCTTATTAGGGGAAATCTGCTAAAGCACCTGACTACGTAAGGGGACCATAAAAAGGGCTGCAACTAGTTTCAGATTCAAGGTATTATCAACATTAGTAGATCTTATGTACTGTGTATTTTTATACTCATGAATTTTCTCTATATCTGAATCTGTGGAGGTGAAAGAGCTATAGATGATGGTCATGTAGGTGGCTATGCTCAGTGAAAGACAGATGTTGCACATGCTCTAAATCGAGTTGTCAAATTTTATTATTTTTTCATTTATTATAATCGTAAACTTATTGATATTTTAATTATTTTGAATATTATGAATTATTAGCTATTATTATTGAAAAAATCTTTCGCGTTTATTATTTATATTCTATAAAAATATTTTATAGAAGATTGAGTAGCGTCTTTGGGATGACTCTGAGTACGTGAAAGTCACGTGGGTCTCGAGGCGTTACAAAAGTATTTTCTTCTTACCGAACCTGTCTTACGCTCCCTTCCTCCTCTCCCTCTCCCCCGTTCCCCTCTGACGATGCCCTAGATGATGCCTCGGGCCTCGGATCTGCCGCCTTCGAGGCTGCCTCTACCTCCGTCTTTTGTGTCGGCAAGAAGTGGAAGGTTTGAAATTTGGGGGTCATCTCGATTGAGGACATGCCCCTCGTGTCGAATGAGAATGAGAACCTTGCGTTGTGCCCCGATCCTCCGCCGCTCAACTCGTCGCCGTCGTCCTCCGGTACTGTCGCATTCGTCAACATCGCTACGCCCCCTGTCGGCAACATGTCATGCGCTGCCGGACATATACACCGCCTTTTGGCCTCTTGGGACTCCTCGTTTGTTCTCTCTTTGTCAGCGGGCAGCAGCAAGACAGGTAAAGTTTTGTCAAATTCGGCATCGGATCTGAGGCGTCATCTCTGACGGTGAGAGAGGGTCAGGGACGGAGCCAGGATGGGAATTTAGGGGGGGCCAAAAGATAGTATGTGAGAAAATAAAATGCATATATGTATATATCAAATTTTTAATCAAATTAAGAAAGAATTTTGCTTTACCAACAATATATGTGAAAAAATAACTTACAATTATAAACATTATTGTATTTAAAGTAAAGTATCTTTTTATTATTCACTGTGCATAATTTTTTTTTCTTTTTGCATATATGATGTTAAAGAAAAATACATGTAAGTAATTTTGTTATGACTTAATTAATTAATTTGATTAGCCATAGAAAGGAGTCAAAATTATTAGTACATACATTATACTTGCATAAATTCATGTATTATTCTATATACATATACATACATTACAATTTTTTTATAAATTATATTCTCTCATTATCTCAAATTCACAAAATTAAGGTCTTACTATATATTTTTGATATATTACTATATATATATTATGTCTAGAAGCTAAGGAATTTAATTATGTCAAGCTCAAAAAATTAAGGGAGACCATATCATATATTTTAAATATCTATATAATAATATACATTATTATTTATAATATCTCAAAATGTTAGGGGGGGCCATGGCCCCCCCTAGCATCAAGCTAGCTCCGTCCCTGGAGAGGGTGGTGCCGCCACTGCCGCTGATGGTTCTCCCTCCGCCCTTGCCGCCATATGTATAGAGAGGATGAGAGAGTGATGCGGTTTCCTACGCGAACCGCATGCGAACCATGCACATCTCACTGAACCGAGGTTCATTGAACCCCATCATAGATTCCAATGAGTATTGGCTTGGGAGGACATTAAGTTGGTAGGATAACCATTAAATCCTAATATCAATGGTCAAGATTAATTACTATATACAGACATGATTAGATGATCAAACTACCTTAATATATTACTTAAATATATGATTATGTAAAGAAAACATTTTTAAGCATGTCTATGACATAGGACACACTCTTTTTTTTAGCGTCACTAGGTGTCGTGTTAGTGAGGCTGCGACGTCCACAACTCTCTTTTTATTTTTAAATTATGATACTATTATTTTGAATTATTTTGTATTTATTTTATTTTTCAATTACGTGTCATCTAAGTAAAACAATTGAGAAATTGGTATATTAGCTGGCAAAATAAGTTTATAAAATAAATTGGGAAGATAAAATTGGAGGAATTTATTTTAAAATATATTTTATATAAATTGCCGGAGCAGCTTAAGATGGTGCGGCGCCGCGCGCCCATGCTACGCATAAAGCGACTAGGGTTCGACTACATATATGCGGAAGTGTCGCTCGTCGCAGTCTTTTGCTCTGTGCTCCATTCGAGAAGTCCGGAAAGCGCAGAGCACCTTGTTGTGCAATTTCCACGATCGAATCCCTTGAACCCTTGGTAGAGATTTGTTCGCGATGCCTCCGAAGGCCTCCAAATCGAAGGATGCGGGCACTCAGGAGCGCTCGATCCTTGGGCGCTTCTCTTCTCACCTCAAGATTGGGATTGTAAGCTTCGAAAACGATCTCATGCCTGATTAGTGTTTGTGTTATTTATCAGCCGAACTTTAGAATTTTGGAGTTGATGCAAGCATTGATTTATGAATCATTGCCTCTTCCAAGTAGCAAATTGGTTAGTTTTAGCTTTATTGCTTTCGTAGATGAATCACTTTGTTGAATTCGACAGTAGCTTCATCTTGATCGGTTGGGTAAGTAAACTTTGCGCTGCTTGTGGTACCCTGCTGGATTTGCCCTCAAGAAATCTCTTCTTTCTTGCTTTCTGTCATCGTAAGCTATCCAAATTTCTTGTTAGAGTTTAATGGAATTTATTTTTGTCTTTTACAGGTTGGGCTACCCAATGTTGGAAAGTCCACTCTCTTTAACACACTCACTAAATTGGCAATTCCGGCAGAGAATTTTCCTTTTTGCACCATAGAACCAAACGAGGCAAGAGTCAACGTCCCTGATGAGAGATTTGATTGGCTCTGCCAGTTATACAAGCCGAAGAGTGAGGTATGCAATCTTCTGGGGGAAAAGTAGGGGCGTGAGACATTTTGGTGTTTACACACTTTTCTTATGAATAGTACACTATAAAAGAAATATAATTGTCTGCAAAGTGGCATCAAATGACCACTTTGAGGCAACTGGCACATAACAAAGTCATTCTTAACATTAGTAACTTAACATGCAAAGGTTACAATGGTAATATGGAAATGTGGACTTCTACAAATTTGAATACAGGGCATTCGGTAATGAGTACATTGCCTGTGTTTTCTTTTTTGTTTATTGCCAGCAATTAAACATTCACTCTGTCCGAGTAATGTAGTGCTAAAGGTCACAATATTTGTTGTATGAAGAAGTAAGCTGCAATATAAAGATGAACCAGTGTTCTAGTGTGAATAAATTAAAGAATGATGTATATAAGGCATAACTACTTGCAGGATAACATACCACACCTAGCGATCCATGTAACATTATCAGTTGGTTTGGTCTGACATCTGGGAGTATTTCCTGAATATATAATTAAAAATAGTCACTGCTAACAAATAATACTATGGGAGCTTTGTGGTTCACATCACTGCAACCCTAATTGTAGATTAAAAAATCATCTATGTTGTGGCTAGCAAACATTGAAGAAATATGAACATTCTTTTGCAATGAATTGAAATTGTAGGTGATTATGCATTCTATTTGTTATCTATTGTACTCTGTAACTGTATAAATATAATGTGAATGGTTTCTCAAAGAATAAAATAATGCCACTTGTGATCTATAGTGATGTTATGCTCATTAACCATTTTCCTTTACTCTTTTAATAATGTTTTGTCTTATGCAGGTATCAGCTTTCCTTGAAATACATGATATTGCTGGACTAGTGAGAGGAGCTCATCAGGGAGAGGGTTTAGGAAATAGCTTCCTTTCACATATTCGTGCAGTTGATGGAATTTTCCATGTCTTGAGTAAGCTTCTCTTGTGCTGTAATACACATGGACAATTGTGTTATCCTTTATGACATTCAGTACTCTTCTAATGTTACAATACTTAGAAGAGTTGCAGTTTTCTTTCCTTTTGACCTATGAATGGAGTGTAACTCTTATTTGTGTAAATATATGTTCCAATGAATGGGTAATGTTATTTTACAACTGGAACATAACACATTTGATGTTTTTTAGGAGTTGGAGATAATGAACTTTATACTTTATTATATGATACAATGAGTTTTTTTTAGGAGAATGATACAATGAGTTATACGATCTCATGTAAGTTTCATGCAATTTGTAGTTGGAAAATACACGTGTATGCTTATGTATGACCTCAAAAGGATCAGCTTCATTTAGAGCCTCTATCGCGTGTGAGACAGTTCAAATTGTTCATGGATAGACACCTCCACCTCTGATTCAATCTGGAGGTCTTTCGGGTTGCCGTGGGAGCATTGGACAATTGTTGGAGGATTCTGCCTGTCTTTTGCCGCATTGGACAATATGCTTTAGAGGGCAATCATTTTTCAGGAAAAGAGGTGCTATGCCAACAGTGTTGTACATCACACATCTTTTCTTTTCTTCGTTGAGGAGTGGGAAATAAGTTTGTAGTTTTTTTTTCTGTCACACACGTCCTTGGCCTGTTTGGTACAAAAATAAGAGCAAGAACAAAAACTTTATTCCTAAGCATCCAAACACCACAAGAAGAGGTGTTCTGGTAAACTTTTCAAAATTTGAGAACTACCTTGAATTTACAAAACCACCACCAATTGTTCCCAAAGGGGGTGTTTGGTACGGGGATATAACTAGATTTAGGGGCTTGTTCTCAATGTTTCAACGAAATGACATTTAAACTGAGATGTGGGGTCCATTTGCAATAATTGCATGAACAAGGAAAAATGGGAGCATTTGTGTTCTTGCCTTCACCGAGAATGTCCTTGCTCTTGCGGGGTTAAGGGTCCGTTTGGTTGGGGGGTGAAAGGAAGGGAATTGATGGGAACAGAAAGAGGAGGGGAATCGATTCCCCATGTTTGTTTGAATTTGAGTTAGAGTGGAATGGAGGGGAAAATCCCCTCCTTTCCCTTCCATTCCCCTCCAATATCACATTTTTCTTTCACCCCCAAATCGGGGTAGAAAGGAGGGGAAAGGCATACTTAACATATGTTTCCATCTTTGACCATATAAATTAAACATATAAGGATATATGTAAAGGATAAAATCGTCTAAATAAAATAATCACTTAACATTCATTTCCTTCCCTTCCCTTCCCTTCCCTCTTATGATATCAACCAAACACGGGTAACTATACACCTTCATTCCCTTTCTATCATTTTCCTTCCCATTCTTTACCTTCCCTACCTTATGTTTGGATTGAGGTGAAAGGAGGGTAAAGAGGGGGAGGGGAAGGGAAAATTTCTTTTTCCTCTTGTTTGGATAAAATTTTAAAAGAGGGGAATGGAGGGGAATCTCCACTTTTTCCCCTCCATTTGTTCTATTTTGTTTCAACCCCAAATTGGAGTGTAAAAAGTTCCCTTCCCTTCCCTCCTTTTTCCTCCCTCTTATTTTCTTCCCTTCCCCTTAATGAAGCTTCATCCAAACATTTAATCACAATTTTGAACCAAACAGACCCTAAGGATGAGTTATCTTAATATTATTCTAGAACAAAACATTTGCATCCAAACAGCCTTGTGAGAGCAATAAAATTCTTACCAATGGCTGGAACAAATTTCTTGCTCTCAAAATTTTTCCTTTTATTTTATTATCTGATATTAGCAATTCAACATAATTATTTATATGTGATATTTATTAAATTTTGCACATAGGTATGGTATTAGTTAATAATAATTTAATTTTAATACTTCTAAAAACAACAACAACAACAACAAAGACTTATCCCACTAGGTGGGGTCGGCTACATGGATCATACGACGCCATTCGTTGATCCATGTTCATGAGATTCAACAGGGTTTTACGCTGGCTGTCGGGGCCTAACACAACCCTCCTTTATCCGGGCTTGGGACCGGCTATAAAACATAGGCGGAGTTAAATTAAATTGTTATATTAACATAATTGATGAGTATAATATCTATTTAAGTAGAAAGTGGGAAATATTAATTTGCGATTGTAATTATTAGTTTATTACTATATATAATAATTATTTAGTAGATAATATTTTATTTATAGTAATAAATGCCTTCTAAAAAAGACTAATAAGAAATCGTTTATTTAAATAATAAAAATGGTTTTAATATTAATATTTTTTTACCATTATTTAAAATTATCTCTTTTTATTTGACCTGTTAACATTCTCACATGATTTTTTTTCTCTTAATTTTTCAAGAAATACATAACTATTATTTATTAAAAATATATAACTCTGTGATGTTTGTTCTCATTGCAGCCAAACAGTATGTGATCTTCTACCATAAGAACATGTCCACTCTTGTTCTTTTCACAAGAACAAAAAAGAAATATTCCTACTAATTCTTATCTCTCTAGTTCTTGTACCAAATAGCCCCAGTTTTCCCTCATACTTGTACATTTTACTTCTGTACTTTTTCATCACAAATAGATTACTAGTCAAACTATGTAGTCATTCTTTACCCCTTTACAAGAAAGCTTCATTTAGCCCCTCAAAAAAAAAAAAAAAGAAAGCTTCATTTAGAGCTGATGGAAGGAAAGAATTGGAGAATTCTGGATACTGTTATTTATGGCAAGCGATTTACCCTCAATTATATGCTTGATAACAACTAATACTGTGCTTATCTTGTATAAATGATGGTATTTCCTATGTGATTCTTAAGAAGTTTTAGTTTTCGATAATTTTTTTATAGGGTTTTGAACCATTGTGTAACTGATTTCTTCTTCCCAACTTTCGGATGATGTCCATCTTAATAAAAATATCAGATGAACACTTTTTTAAAGGAAAAGATGAACACATTTACTTTGTTCTATATTAATATGTGGAATAAGTTGCACTTTAATAGGCAAGTCCAGTAGTACTATGAGGGTTCTGATGCTTCTTTAAACTCTTCTCAATTTTTGATGTTTCCTCTTTCTTCTTAAAATGGTTCTTTGAACTGACCTTACAAATTGGAAAGCTTATTTCATATTTTCTGTTGATCTGATACTTTATTCTATGTACAATATCTATTTCTTGCTGTGACTTTTCCTTTCTTGGTGGAAAAAAGAACTTGTGGACCTCAAAAGGTTTCACATCCACCATTTGATGTTGATCCATGCATCCATATGGGTAAGTAATAAACTTTTCTCCATTATGTCGAGTGGGAGATAAATCACACAAGACAAGTCACAAAAGATTTATGAAATTCTCCCTTAGTTTGGTGACCCCCTCAGGGTGCAGCAGAATATCATTATATGAGGGAATTAATAAAGGATTGTAATGATTCAGGTATAACTCGTAACACTAACCCATAGGGAATTTATATAGGCACCACTTTGTAGATGTTAGGAATGCCTTAAAGTAGGACTTTGCCGTAGTCAGAATTTTAAGACACCTTTCGCGGAATATAGAACTAAATATGGATAGACCTCAAAAATTTTCTACAGGTTCTTTTGTCCTGCCACCCTCTGGTCAGACTAATTGTCCGGGTAGCAAGAACCCCGATGTGAGAGTGCCTTTAACTGCAGAGCATATGAGTTTTTCAGCCGGCTTATAATTCAAGGCATTATCAGCAATGACAATTTCTTTTTGAGAAACAAACAATGACATAATTGATCAACAGTTTTGATTCAACTGTGGATTCAATGTGTTGAAGGGTCCACACTGTATTTTTTTAGGGTTTATTTAATGTTTTATATCAAAACTACAACAATTATGCACATAAACTACTTCTAAGAGGATGCATTCGCTCATCTTTTATATATGTGATGCTTTATTGTCATTGCTTTTAGGCAATTGTTGAATGCTTCTTTCATTCCTTTCTAGGAGCGTTTGAAGATTCAGATATAATACATGTCGATGATACTGTGGATCCTGTTAGGGATTTGGAGGTCATAAGTGAAGAATTGCGGCTTAAGGTACTATCAATCTTGATTTAGTAATTCTCCATCCTACGATATTTAACAATTATAACCTTTCAGATATGCATATTCTTAACAAAATGACCCAGGAGATTTCTTGTTTATCATCTTTTACTGCTTAGCATTTCAGGAGCTTTTCTTATATCTATGATAATTAACTATCCAGCCTTTGGATAGCACATGCTCTGTTCCTGAAAGTATGACTCCAGCCTTTACTATTGTCATTCAACAGATATATATGTTCATGTGCCTCTCACAAGAAAAATGTGCATTTTTTTTTGAGGAGACACAAGAAAATGTTCATGAAAGTATGCCAGACTCACTATTTATGCATATACAATTTCAAAAACTTAGCTTTCTTTTCTCCTAAAAAAAACTTAGATTTATGTAAGTTTCTTTTTTATAAAACTTAGGTGAAAAATGCACAATGCGCTATTCCTTTTTTATGATGCATTGAAGAGAATAGCACATGCTCAATCATCTTTTGTCATCTGTACTAGAATTCTTCACGTCTTTTGATCCAAATCACCGATGTAACACTTTTTCTTTTCTTTCTAGGATATAGAGTTCATCGAGAAGAAGTTGGAAGACTTGGAGAAGAGCATGAAGAGAAGCAATGACAAACAACTAAAAATAGAACATGAAGTTTGTGACAAGGTTGATCAATTTCTCCTATGTATAATTTTTATGATAGAAAATGAATAGTAGCATTTTATTACTTGTCCAACTAGTAATTGTTAGTAAAATATTTTAGTATGACTTATCCAACTAGTAATTGTTAGTAAAATACTCTGAGAGGTCTTTAAGCTATTATGCTTCATATTTTCACATGGGATTTGAGGTTTGTATACAAAGAAAAGTATGCAATCATGCAACCTAATCTCTATTATTGTGCTGCTGGATTCTAAGTACCTTTTGTTTATTCTATGTAATTACTTTCTAGGTGCCCCCCAAAAAGGATATCAGGTACAAACTAGATATTTTCTTTTTTGTGCGATGCGCGGTAGTATCTTGGATAGCCTCCCCCGAAAAGATCTTTGATAACTTGGCACTTCAGAAACAAACCATACTTTCATGATTTCTAGAGAGGTCTTCATTAAAGCAAAATTAAGGTTTTATTGTTTCTGAGTTCAGCTTTCAATTTCGCATGGTCAATGCTCAACAACAACAACAACAACAACAAAGCCTTATCCCACTAGGTGGGGTCGGCTACATGGATCATACGACGTCATTCCGCTATATTCGTTGATCCATGTTCATAAGATTCGACAAGGTTTTACGCTGGCTGTCGGGGCCTAACACAACCCTCCTTTATCCGGGCTTGGGACCGGCTATAAAACATAGGCGGAGTTTATAAGCTTTGCAACAATTCAAGTAAAATATTCAAAATATAAATAAAGGAAAATCTTAGTACTTACTCATTATTATTACTTCTTCACATGTCGCCGTTGAGCCTTCCCTAATGCCATATTTTGTTTCGACAAAATTTCTGCTATGAGTTGCTTCTGTTCAAAGAGATGTGAATTTCTAAGAAGCAGGTTCCGTGATGAAGAATCCACACAATAGCCTTGCCCGGTCATCCACTGGAGCATTTGCAAAAGCAGCTCTTTCTTTTCAGGTCTTGAAATATAGCGTGAAACAGCTTCACAGAATACTTCCGAACCAATTTTGTAATGCTCAAACAAAAAAAAAATGCTGCCTACTTTTGACTGTTAATATTTCCAGGGAAATTGTTAACCTCCATAATGTTCTTTTGTGTTTAATGACTATTACGATTGGATTCCTAACATACTCAAGACTAAACACAAATATTTTGCTGTGACATCAAAATCAAGTGTTTATAGTTTTATTCCATTTTCTAGTGGATCATGAAGAATATGAACTGAAATTCGAGGTTTCACTATTCACCCTCTTTTAGTAATGGAATAGTGTTTTCATAGGTTCCGATTACAGTCACTGGATTCTCTATTTTCATGACGTTTCCTTTTATGATGACTTTTAGGACACTCTTAACCAATTCATTGTTGAAATTCCTTTTAACAGATCAAAGCATGTCTGACAGATGGGAAAGATGTGCGTCTTGGCGATTGGAAGGCTGCTGATGTTGAGATACTGAATACCTACCAGTTGCTCACTGCCAAACCTGTTGTTTATTTGGTGAGATTTGTTGCCTTAATTCTATGAGTGATACACAATACTACTCTCTATGAATTATTTCTATGATCTTGCTTTTGGCTTCTATTGCAAACAAATGGACTCATTGATGTTCTTATCTTCCTAACCAGACCAAACCTAACATCCTGGAAAATGTTAGGCATTCACATTCTAATGCTTCTGTTGGATGCTCTTGTTTCTATACAGGTTAATATGAATGAGAAGGATTATCAAAGGAAGAAGAATAAGTTTCTTCCAAAAATACATGCCTGGTATGTTGCTTTCTTTCTTTCTACTGTCATTATTTCACTCACACTATGTACCTGAGATGTATATCTCCACTGCAATATGCTTATAGATCACATAGCATAGGATTTGGACCATTATCAAACCAATATCTTCCTGATATGGCAAATTATGAAATTTGTTCTCTCTCATAAACCCGGACATTTGTGGACATCAATTCTCCCACAATGATGTTAAAAGAACCAAACCAAATAATTCTCAACAGTTGAAATTCAGGCATTCCTTCATTAGTACCAATAAGTTCTAATATTTACTCACACAAGAGTTCTACCATTTACATTTGTTGACTTCCTATGTTGCACAGTTTCCATTTTGATGATGTTTTGGCCGAAGCATCTCTCGTCAATAATGCAAGGGACTAATATTTTGGCTGCAGGGATCTGTGTTATGAAGCTTTCTTTTTTCAATTTCTCTTTCTTTTTGGCTTATGCTGAGATTTTCTATGCTTGCCACAACAACATGTGCCGATGATTTCTAATATTTTCTATTAGCCACAGTGATAAACTATTTTTTATGTTACAATTTGTTCATTTTTTCTCTTTATTTTAAATATTGTTCATATGCGAATTTGAGCCTTCTGTTCATGTTTTGGTTTAGGTATGACACTCCAACAATAACAAATTAACAATGCTTGCTTATTCTTCTCCTGAATCTAGGTTATGCATGTTAATCCTTGGTGTAGAATTGCAATTTGATGCTTTGCCGGTAATCATAGGGTACAGGAGCATGGTGGGGAAACAATCATTCCTGTCAGCTGTGCTTTGGAGCAAAAATTAGCTGATATGCCTGAAGATGAAGCTGCTAAATACTGTGAGGAGAACAAGTTACAAAGGTTAGTTCCTATATATCCTCATGCTGACTTATATTCTACATTTGTACTTTGTACCTGTTTATGCCTTTAATCGGTGGAAGCTGGATGACTACCAACTTGCTAGTCATCCTTTTTTTCTTAAACAAAAAACATGTTACAAAACCTTGGAGTCTAGGTTTTCTTTGATGCTTTTGAATAAACTACTCCCTGCTGCTTCTACTTGGCCAACTTATCTTGCATTCCTTTTGTAAAGCCTTCATGTGCAATTGTTTTGTGTTCTCTATCTTTTTTCCCTTCATCTATACTTCGGAGACATCCATGTTAAGTGTTGTCATACTTCTAATTATCATGATATAGCTATAAGAGCATGTGCTCTGAATAATATATGGTTAGTTATAGTTTTATCATAATATCCCTCAAATGGAACTCTTTTAAAAATATTTTGGTATTGTGGGCATTAGTATTATTTTTCCTGAAGAAAGGGCTTGTACTAATCTATGTGATCAGAAGTTAGGCCAACTGATGTTATAAGTTGTAATTGTATAATTATGTTTCTTTATCTATTTGATGCTTAAAAATGCAATATTTCATGGTTCTTTTCTTTCTTTAGGAAGAATATGACATGGTTCTTGGATTGGATAGGGACAACTAACAAACTGTTCTTTCTCAGAAAAAAAAAACTAGCAAACTTTTTCATATTACCTTTTCTCTTATGAAATTTTTGTTGCTTGATGACATTTTAATTTTCATTATTAATAATTTTCAGTTTTTCTGATAAAAAATAATCAGTTTTTTTGTTATAAGGTTTATTTCTTGGAAATGTTAATTTATACTTCAGGTGCAATAACAAAATATTGCAGGTCAATAGTAATGGGATTTTTTTTGCTTTATTTTATGACATCAAAATAGTGGAGAGAGAACTTCAACATTTAACTTGCATGGAACTTCTTTATATCTTTGTTCAATGTTTTCGAAATTCATTAGATAAACCTTGATATTCCTTCTATTGCAGTGCCCTACCTAAAATCATTAAGACTGGTTTTAGTGCAATTAACCTCATATACTTCTTCACAGCTGGACCAGATGAGGTACCTTCTCTAGCTAAACTATAGCATTTTTCACCCATGTAATCACTCGTTTATCGTGGAAAATCATGTCACTTGAAAGTGACATCAAGACTTGGATGTTGCTTACTTGAGTTAACTTCTGTAATGACGGTTAATTATTGCAGGTCAAATGCTGGCAAATCAGAAGACAAACTAAAGCACCTCAAGCAGCAGGTGCTATCCATACAGATTTTGAGAAGGGCTTTATATGTGCCGAGGTGCTTTCTATATCTTTGTTGCTTCATGCTAACATTTGTATTGGGATAATTTTACTGTTCAGCAATTTCCATTGTTTTCCAAGCCATGCAAAGTATAATGCAATTGCAGTCTAGAGGGTTATCCTTTTTGTTGAGTCCTGACACCTAATGTGTAAAGCATTTTCTATCAATCCTCTTTGGAAACTTGTTCCTATTTAAGCTTTTTGCCGCCAGAAATTATCCTGCTAGTCAATTTTCTCAAACAGAAAACAGACTCGATACGGAGGGCTAGGAAAACACATAAATCGTGAACACGTAACACGACTCGGACGTTTCTACCAGATTTTTTTATTTAATACCATATGTATATTAATCATTATAGCCGGTCCCAAGCCCGAATAAAGGAGGAGGGTTGTGTTAGGCCCCGACAGCCAACATAAAATCATGTCGAATCTTATGAACATGGACCATATGTATATTAATCTATAAAAAATACAAAAAATCCTAATATTAATGATGAGATGCAAATTCTCTTTGAACTTATTAGTACAAAATGCAATATTACATGTCTAAAATTCTAATTTAACATCAAGCCATGATATTTATACCTATTTGCTTATATATATTAAAGTTATTAATTCATGAAAAACTAACACCTCAATCAATTATACCAATAATAGACTAGTAGTGATTGACACATCAACAAATAATGTTACAGTTAATTCATGAAAAAATTTATACATCAATAAATTTATAACAATAGCAATTAATACATCAATAATAATTTCATTATTAATCCAACAACAACAACAACAAAGCCTTATCCCACTAGGTGGGGTCGACTACATGGATCATACGACGCCAATATTCGTTGATCCATGTTCATAAGATTCGACAGGATTTTATGCTGGCTGTCGGGGCCTAACACAACCCTCCTCCTTTATCCGGGCTTGGGACCGGCTATAAAATATAGGCGGAGTTAATTTCATTATTAATCCATTAAAAAATAATTCATAATATTAATAAAAGTTGCAATTGTATTATCTGAAAAAAAACACTAATAGTAGTCAAGAATTAAGAATGGGAATAACAAAAACATAATTTATAAAAAAATGCTGAACTATCAAAAGAAAAAAAGAGTAACAAAAAAATGACATAATAATGGATGTCCTAAACTACCCTCTATTGCAAAAGAAAAGGAAAAGAAAAATATCCCGTGTGGCTTACAGCTTTAAGGAAGATAGAGAAAAAAACTTGCAAAAGGGGAACCGTAGACAGGGGTCTCCCTTTTGTTCGCGAGGAGTGAGAAAGGAAAAGGGGGCCGTAGAGCCCCCCTAAACTTACCCTGTTCACGAGGGGAGAGGGAGGGGGTGAGAACCTGCGAAAGGCTGCTCTTGAGGAGAGAGAGAGAGGGATAGGAAGGGAGGAAGAGAGAGGAAGAGGACGAACCTGTTAGAAGAGCAGAAAAAGTAGGCTACTGGTGGAAACACATCAGGGGCGGCAATGGGAGGCAGTGCAACCGTTGAAGTAGGTCACAACCACAGCAGGAGGTGAGCCACTGCGTTAAAGAACAGCGAGGGCATGAAGACAGCAACAGCAACCACTGGGCTGCAGTGGCGGCAGGCACATAGGGCATAGGGCAGCAGCAAAACAAAAGGAACATATGATTTTCGTGACTTATAAGAAGGTAAAAAAAATATATAGGTGGACACGGGCGACAACACCGATCATGTTTCTGCTCATCTTATACGCCAGCATGCGATCCTACTGCGTGCTGGCCAAAAATGTTTCACAGTAAGATCGAACATGAAATTCAGAGGTGAAGATGTAAAATCGGACGTTTTTACGAGCCAGCATGCTTTTTTAACAACATTGCTGCTAGAAACTTGTAGTCATCTGAAATTGTCTGTCTAGCAAAGAATTAGAAAGGGATGATCATTTACTATGATTCTAAATGGGTATCCCAAAAAAATATAGTATGATTGTTTGCTTTTAAGTTTCTTGTCCTCAGGGGTGGCATGTGTGAGAGTGGTTAATAATCCTTGGATGATTGAGCAATGCAGTTACTGGCGTATGGATGATCCTATGATCATTTACTATGATTCTAAATGGGTATCCCAAAAAAATATAGTATGATTGTTTGCTTTTAAGTTTCTTGTCCTCAGGGGTGGCATGTGTGAGAGTGGTTAATAATCCTTGGATGATTGAGCAATGCAGTTACTGGCATATGGATGATCCGCGCGATGCATATGCTAAACACTTTTTGATGTCAACACTTATCCTATTTTCTCCTAAGTTTTTTTTTTCTGATGCTTTTCTCATCCACTGCGTTTACTCATCTAATGAGCTACAACATATCTGATGCATCTTCAGCATTTTAACTTTCTTCCGATCTATAATGCTTATGCTTATAGTTTCTTTGTACTTAGCAGAAATTATTTGTTATTCATCCTACAATGCCTAGAACTGTCGGTTTGGATGTAACATGATTTATTTCAGGTGATGAAATTCGAAGATCTAAAAGACCTAGGGAGTGAATCTGCAGTTAAGGTAATACAAAGATTTATAATGTAATATTTCTTGCCAGCGAGTTACGAGCAGTTGACAAATTTGCAATCTTTGTTTGCCTTGGATGATGTAAATATATGTATTATTTTTTACAGGCAGCTGGGAAATACCGGCAGGAAGGTAAGACCTATACGGTCCAAGATGGGGATATCATCTTCTTCAAGTTCAATGTCTCTGGAGGCGGGAAAAAGTAAATTCTTGCAGAGGGCGAATTCTCATGCCCTGCGGTGCATGATCGAGTTGGGATATTGCCTGGTTATTTATATTACCTCAATACAATTTTGTGCTTCTTTGGTTTTTCCAATGTAGTCGAGGACTGGGACGTGTACAAGTTGGATATAACCTGGAACTGTTAAGGTTGATTCAAATTTTATGTGAATCCGTCATATTTAATGGCTTCAGATTTCGAAAGGCTTGGTGTCTGTTGTTTGTAGCCACTTTTAACAGTACGATATTTTGAGTTTTTTTTTTTAAATCTATGCTATCATTGAAGTGCTTATTCGAGCATTTGACTTTGGACATAAATTTGTTGAAACATAGAATGGACCCGAGTCAATTTTTTTGGGGAAATGTGGTAATTTATGAAAAATAATTTTCATAATTCCGTAGGTGTTGGCACAAAGCTTCACATGTTTTTATTGATTATGCTTTTTTCTTCCCTCTGCTTAGTTCCATGAAAATGGATCTGTCCTGGGAAAAGAGGATATGATCTCTTCTACGAGTTTGGATTTGTTACTAAAGATGTCACCTGCAATTGACCAAAATCGTCAGCCATATTTTGTAGAGATCTGATCCTTGAAAATTTCCATTAGAACTCCAGAAAGTTTCAATCGCTGAATTGGATCATGGATCTGTGCGTGAAATGAAAGCGAAAAGAGTGAAGAAAACACACGATTTTCATTTGGCTCGTGATCTAAAGGAAGTTGCGGACTTCACTTTTTGTCACTTAAATAAATCATAAAATTAAATTGTTTTCCTTCAAACAACAAGGAGAGACAATTATTCCATCAAATTGAGCATGTTTTCCATCTCTTCTTGAGAAACAAGTGAGATATTTTTTTGCAAAATTGTGCTCAATATATGGTAATTTTATCAATATTTCTTCGTTAGTTGGGGAAAGAATAAGCACGAATTGAATTTTTTAAGGAACGTATCGAGAGAGAATTGGATTTGGTTGCTAAACAAGGATCAGTTTTTTTAGCAAGGTATAGAATGCATTGTAAAACATTCAATATGATTTCACCATATCTATTTTCGTTACTTCTCATTGACCAATAATTTTCTACTACCATTGTTTTACAAGTTCATTGCCAAAATATCTATCCTCAATTCAATTTCTTAGCCCCATAAAATTTCTGGAACTCAAATATTTTAAACTTATTCATATTCAGCTCTGTGCAAGAAAACATATAGCCTATCAAATAATAACATTAATGTTAAAGCAGAGTCAACTTATATTTTTTCTTTTCCTTTTTTTTTTAGTTTTGATTATTCATGTGTTTCTTCATATTGCTCCAGGTGGTTCATGTCGATAGATCCCATACTAGATAGATTCCAGGCTAGTTGGCCTTAGGTCGTCATGTCAGAATTCCCTATGGGTCTAATTGCTCGAGCACACCAAGGTGTCGGATGACACACCTATAATCGCCTCAATTATATTTTTTTCACATTTTTTTGTGTGGGTTCAACTAGCCCTCTTTTTAATTTATTTGATTTTTTCATAAGCTCACAAAATACTTTATGCATTCAATAAAAAAAGCTATTACTATCAAGAAGCAAAATAAAAATAAGAAATGAAATGCGAGTATGAACAAGAACTAGTAGTCTAAGTATCCATAGTTTTTTATTTGCAACAAATACTTTACTATCAGGAGTGAGAAAGGAAAAATGCCTTAAACCTCTCCTGAACTATAGCGATTTTTCGCATCTGTCCATAATATATGAACTTACCGTAGAGCCCCCCTAAACTATACCGCAATTTTCACTTTAGTCCATCTATCATATTCTGTTATCTTTCTCGATATTTTTTATTTTTCAATTTATGAAATGACTAAACTATCCTCTTGCAACTTAAAATAAATGTCAAATTTTTTCTTCGTTGAGGGCAATTTATTTATTTTAATAAATGAAAAAGTAAAAAATAACGGAAAAGTTAACGGATATGACAGATGGATGAAAGTGTAAATCACGATATAGTTTAGGGGGGGTGCTACATACGGTAAGTTCATATATTAGGAGTAGAAGTGAAAAATCGTTATAGTTCAGGAAAAGTTTAAGGAATTAACTCTTATACTTAAGTGCAATTAAAAAGAACAAATAATGAAATAAAGTGATAGTGAATGGTATTTTTGTATTTTTTTTTGATAATTTTGCATTTTTTCATAATATGTAGATATAAAGTAGACATGCAATACTAAAATAAACTACGCCCACTAAAACTTTCAAGCTTCCGTTCTATGCAGAAAAATAGTGGTTACATTTATCTTTGCTTAAGTGGAGTCCATTTTTTAATCGAGCGTCCGTTATATAAAATAATAGTCGTTACTATTTGTCATTTTAGTGTGTCCGTTTGTCATCCTCGTGCCTTCGGTCGTCCATAGAACATGGTTCACTTTGACGCCTAGAACGGACATCCATTATATTTTCGATCATCCATTTTGAAAGTCCCAAAGTCCTAGATAAAAGCGATTGTTGTGGTAGTCTTTTCGGTCGTCCATTTCACATGATCTTCGCTTTTATTGCCCAGAATGGGCGTTCACTTTTGTTTCGGACATCCATTGTGAAAATTCTGAAGTATCGAACATTAACACTTGTTGTGGAAGCACGTTCGGCCATCCGTTATCTTTCCAACGGACATTCAAAAGTGGATCGATCGTCCATTTTGTTAAAATCCAAACTCTCAGACATTAGTGGTTGCTGCCCAATTCTTTGAGCTGTCTATTCTATCTCCAATGGGTGTCCGAAAGTAGATCGATTGTCCGTTTTAAAAAGATTCAAACTCTCGAACATTAATGGTCATTTTGAAATTGTTTCTAGTCCATTTTATCTTCAACGGACGTATTTGAAAGTTAACCACTCATTCATTTTTGTTGGAGACTTTAAAAGTCATCTTTTTTTTTCAAAAATTAGTTAACGTGCTTAGATCAACATTTCAATCAATGTTAGTACATTTCCTTATTTTCTATCATCAAAATATTTGAGATATGATTACATACAATGTACTTTTATTTTTTACTTATTTATAATATATACATATTGCCATTGAAAAAACGTATCATCACAACATAGAAAATATAAATGCATGATTAATGAATTGCAAATGCACGAATATTATCATACCATATTAACATAGCACAAACAACTCATAATTACATTAATAACAATCTAGACAATTAATAAATTATGTTCATGTAATCAATAATATAATTGTATCACTGTTACTTACTCTTCAATGCTTTCTTTTACATTCATACAAATATTATGTAAAGCAATTATAACATATCTCTACAATAAATATCAAGCAATGAAATATAGTTCCTTAAAAGCATAACAAAGTCAATAATTTCACACGTGTTTAATTTCAATTACATATATGTGTGATGTTGAGCGTAATCAATGACTCTTACTACATTTCCAGAATGCCTATGATTCTAATTTACCTTTGAAAATATGTATTTTTTTTCTGAGGTTTAAGCCACATAAATCTCATATTTTTAATTTACCTTGTAACGTGCATCAATTTTTTTTTCAAAAAATATATCCATTTTGTTTATTGAAATTTGAAATATCTTACATTTTTTCGGTTACATAAGGAGGCACAAAATCTATACATGGATGTCCACATCTGATCAGAGCCGCGCACAATGTCATTTGCTCTGGATGTGTCTCTACATGAATCTTCTCTCATCGGAGTTCCGTTGAGGATCGCAGAACCTCGCACAGTCACGCCGAGGATCGCTGGACCTCGCATAGTCGTGTGGATTGTCGAACCTCACGCAGAGAGGGGACGGATAGAGGAATCATCGGGGAAGCGAACCGAAGCTCACGAACCGAACGAATCAAGTTGAACCAGTGCGCACACATCTCATCCGCCCATATATATATATATATGTATATACACACACATGACTTCATAAGTAAATAACACATAAATATTGTATTTCTTCTAATATGATTTATAATATTTTAATATTACATTTGATTTTTAACAGTAGCCACATATCTTTGACCAGAGTTAAGAGGTATATTGATTAAAAATCGACAAGAAGCTATCAAGAATATAAATCCTCCCTCTTTTATAGTCTTACTCCTCTCCTTTGATGTGAAATTATAAATCTGAAACCAAAATAAATAATAGCTAGTTTTTAATATTTTTAATATTTATGTTTAATCTATCTTATCTAAATTTTAAAATTATTCAAATATTATGAAAAATATTTATTTAACTTTAACTATTTCAACAGCTCAAGAATTATTTAGATATTGTCAAAAAATTAAAATTTTAGTACTTAACTACTTTATCCTAAGATTTCTTTACCCTGTGCGATGCATGGATGATACAAAATAAAATTCATATATAATTATATTTTTTAACAAAAAATATTTATTTTATCTACTTTTATTTTTATTTCTTTTATTTTTAACTCTCCTAGAATATAATATAAATAAATATATCAAATTTAAAATATGTTTATTTTTCATATTTATAACCACTTAGATATAAGACAAATATATATGAAAAATATAAATATATAATATCATTTTCTATTAATTAATGTTAGTTTACTATGATTTATTATCATACTTTATTGAAAAATACATATCTAACATTGTTTATATTATTTCAATAATCAATATAAATAAGATATTATATTTTAATATCTATTATCTAATTAGGACTTCTTAGAGATTTTGATTCACCATTTATTAAATTTAATTATTTAAAATACATGTCTTAATGAGATAATGCCATTTGGCATCACCTACCCCTCCTTATATATTTAGAACATATAGGTTTTATAAAAAAACATTCAATGTTTCTTTAAAGATAATTATTTAATATTTTTATTAAATTATATATTACATTATAATATTTAGAAAATATATATAGATTCATTTCTTACTTTTTGTTTTTTTGTGTGTTATTATCATAGTTTAGTTTAAAAAAAACATATCTAACATTCATGACATTATTTTAAAGAATTAATAGGAATAAAATACTAATATTTTTCATGTTTTTTTATTTAAGACAATATAATAAACTTTTAATCCGGCTATAATTCAATGCAATCCATTGCACATCATTTTTATTATAATTTTTTTTATTTTTCCATTTGGTGAATCTCAAATGTGGGACTAAAAGAGTAATATAAATTAATAAACTTTAGTCTGATTATTTATAATGTATGAATTCATGTGGAAGTGCTATATTATGTATTTTACTTATATATAAAATATAGATATGTAGAGTATACTCAAAAAATTTAATATTATTTTAAAGATAAATATATAATAATTTTCTACGTATTGTGTCATAGAATAATATATAGAAGATAAATGCAAGTCAAGAATATAGATACATAATATTTTTTATTAAATTTAATTCATTAACATTGATGAAACATTTTTAAATAAATAATATAATTAATGTTTTATTTTAATATTTTTATTTATCAAAGTCCATGGGTTTCTCACCCGGTTATCAATTAATTTAATTTATTGCAAACATTCTCTTTTACAAAAGCTCTCATTAATTTTCCTTGTAGTGAATCTCAAATGTGGGAGTAAAATGTTATATATACGATAATAGTTAGCAAATATGACTACAAAATTATTAGAAAATATATGATATATTTCATATATTATTTTCTATCGTATAATATTATAATTGTATGCATTAGTTTCATGATTTGTTTCTAATTGTGTGATTAGTTTGTTAGAATATATTATTATTAAAATCTAAATTATGATAATAAAATTAGTTGATTGAAATATCTTAGAGGTAACATCTCTTGCATAAGTAATAAATTATATATATATAGGGTATAATGTATATGTGAAACAAGTGTTGCTCAGCACGGTGTGAAGTGGTTGGAGGACGGTTCGATGGTGATCCAGTGGTGGACATTGATGCGTCCCTACAATCATGATCGGATGCTCGAGATGGATCTTGCAGATTTTGATCAGATCATTTGCCCGTTTCGCTTCTCATTTCGCCCCCCTGACGCCTCCCGCTCGATTTTTTGATCTGCCTCCGTGCTGACGGCGATGTCCGGTGATCTCCCTGCCTCCTCGCATCCGACGACCACCCGTGCGTTCTAGGTACAGGGATCCGGCGACCACCCCACGTTCTCTCTCTCTCTCTTCGTTGCATTTTCGGTGCCTTGACTCCCTCTTTCGTGAAGGTGCAAGGATTGGCCCCTTCTCTTCCTGCGATCGCCTTGCCTCCTCGCATCCGAAAACCACCCCACATTGTAGGTACAGGGATCCAATGACCGACCCATGTTATCCCTTTCTCTCTTCGTTGCATTTTCCTTGCCTTCTCGTCCGATGATCGTGTTTCCTCCCCACTACAGGTCTTCTCCGACGATCGCCCTGCCTCCTCGCATCCGACGACCACACCGCATTGTAGGTACAGGGATCCGACGACCGCCCCGTGTATCTCCTCGCCCCTCCCCGTCGCACATTCTCTCTCTCATTGTCGGCATTTCCAGGCGAGAGCAAGGATCCGGCCCCTTCTCCTCTGGCGAGAGCATAGGCGGCGACTTGCCGGCATTTCCAAGTAACTCCCCCTCTCACGCTTGGTGTTATGGTCTAAAATTAGTGCTACATGATTCCTCTGATCTAGATCGAAGCAATCATCATGTTTAGCAGTTTAAATCATTCACATCCATGATCTAGTTTAACTTACAGGTTGTAGATCTTCTTTCGCTTTCACTCAGGAGATTTTGCATTCTGACAAGTTAGAACTCCCAAAACTCCTTTTTGTCTACAAAGATCTTGAAGACACGTTCCTCATCTTCATCTTCCTCCTTCCTATTTTTAATTGGAACTGAATTGTCAAGTTGAGAATGCAATTGACAAAGTTGGAACACTCGGTTATTTTTTAGTTCCTCCTTTCTCTCATTTTGTTTGAATGAGGCAAATATCAGTTATATTAATGTTTAGATATCCCTTTAATAGATGGATGAAACCCAAGCTCAAGAAATTGAAGAGCTCGGAGATGAACAGATGGAGTGCTAGTATATTTTGTTCCATCAAAATTAACTTTTATTTGTTAATGGTATTAGCAGTATATCTAAGTTAAGTTTTATTTATTTTCTTAGTGCCCAAGTTCAAGGAGAGTATGATGATAATGATATCGATATTAGCAAGCCATATGTTGGAATGAAGTTTGATAACGAAGAACAGGCATATGAATTTCATAATGCATATGCTAGGTCAAGAGAATTTTCGATAAGGAGGGACTATTGTTACAAATTAAGAAAAACACATGAACCCATCGGTAGAAGATTAGTTTGCTCAAAAGAAGGACATAAGGATCTCAAAAGAAAGGACCATGACAAAAATGTGAAAAGAAGAAGAGATGTGAGAGAAGGTTGTGGTGCACAATTATTAGTCAATGTTGTAGATGATGACAAGTGGGAAGTAAAAAAGTTTCATGAAGATCACACACATCCCCTTGTTTCTTCGATTGACGTTTCAAGATTACGTTCACATAATAAATTGTCAAGTCCTTCAAAATAAGCAATGACTGATATGAGAAAAGCGGGGATTGCTCATTCGAAGATAGCTAAATTTCTCAACATGTCGGGGGAGAAATTTGTAACATCTCAACATTGCATTGACTATATCCGGACATCAAGAAAGGATTGTGTAGGTAAAGAATGCATGGCAGTGCTTTCTTATTTTGAAAATAAATTAGAAGATGATGAATCTTTCTTTTTCAGAATAGTGGCCAATGAAACAGTAGTGGCAAAGAGTTTTTTTTGGGCAGATGGTAGATCGCAAGATAATTATATTACTTTTGGTGATGTCATGGTGTTTGATACAACCTATCGGACTAACAAGTTTAAAATGCCATTTGCACCTTTCACAAGTGTTAATTACCATAGACAATCTATATTACTTGGATGTGCTCTACTAACCGATGAGACTGAAGACACTTTCATTTGGTTATTTGAAACATGGCTGGAATGCATGAATGGGAAGAAGTCTATATGTATTATAACTGATCAAGATGTAGCAATAACTAATGTTATTCGCAGTGTGCTTCCTAGTACACGACATATGTTCTGTATATGGCATATTATGAAGAATGCCATTACACATCTCCGGGATTTATACATGCGTGACAACTTTAAAAAAGATTACAATGACTGGTTTTTTACATCCATGAGCAAACAAGAATTTAAGGAGAGATGGTTTTCTTTGAAAGACAAATATGATATTCCAGATGGGCATTGGTTGGAACAAATATATAAAAAGCGTGAACACTGAGTGCCGATTTATTTAAATGATACATTTTGTGCAGGTATGCAATCTACACAAAGGGCTGAGAGTATTAATGCATTCTTTGATGGATTTGTCAATTCTAGTACTTCACCTGATGATTTTGTGTATCAATATGACTTAGCTCTTTCTACTCATCGTGAGGCCGAAGAACGCGAAGATTTTAAGAATTTGTATTCTCTTGCTGTCATGACTTTGAAAAGTCCTTTGGAAATCTATGCCGGAAAAGTGTACGCACAAAAAGTTTTTTCCATATTTCAGGAAGAATTCAAGAAAATCATGCATTTGTGGAGTACAATTATTTCACAAGATGATGAAAAATTCATTTACTCTGTGTCCTAAAAAGCGAACATGCAGTTATTGTCTAACAAAAGGATACTATGTCACTTCTTGTCCGTTGAAAAAGGCACAGGTAATATTCTACAATTTATCATGAAATCGTTTTTAAATTTCTTTTTGTTATATGACATATTTTACTAACATACATTTGGTTGCAGCAGTTAAACAATACACAAAGAGGAGGAACATATACATAGTATTTAGTAGAGGTATTCCATTTTGACTATCTCGTGCCTAAAAATTCCATAAAAATTTCATTTTGAAGGTTCTAATATTAAGGTAATTTCCTTATTTGCAGGGAGTTCCATGGAGAACAATATGAAATATTGAAGAATGTATTGAGAGGCATCGTGCGTCACTCGTGCTACCATATGATGTTACAGTTTTAGGATTCCTCCCATAGATATGGATATTTGTGTTAAATTTGATGTTAAATTTGTGTTAAATTTCATGTTAAATTTGATGAGGTTGTATGGTTTGAACTCCCTGCTGAACTGTGATAAGTATGATGCTGATAAGTATGATAAGTATGTATCTGTCCCTGTATGGTTCGAACTCCCTGCCTTCAACTGAGTATTCATATAATTCATTTTGGGAGATAAAAACTTGAGTATCTAACTAGTTTTTCTTAGTTGAAAATTATTGATCCTATTTTTTTTCACTATTGATCATTTTCCATGATCATGCGACCCCCTGGTTTTATAATTTTGACAACTTTAAGCCATGTGACTTCTTGTGTGTACATCAATGTGATTGTAGGTTGTTCTGTTTCGATATATTGACAAATTAAAGTTCATTCGTCGTCCATTGCGGCAGTGGAAGTCAAATTGTAATCCCAAATGTTGTCTGATTGATTAATGGTGGTGGCTATTCTGTCTCGCAAAAGAATTTTGCTTCACTCAGATCAATACGTGAGCAGTCTTCTTGAGTTCAAATTTGCATGTATAAAACCGTATGTTAAATGTTTCTTTCATGTTCTTTTGTTAACTTTATCTACTAACCGATGACTGGTTTATGAGTTGAACTGCATCCGTGGTTAATTAAAGAGACAACGAGAACAACACATGAAAATTTACTCATGGGAAAAAAACCTGTATATGTAGTTAAACTATATAATAGACTGAAACCAGTTCGATCAAGAGTCGTGTCATGGAAACTTACCATTAGGTTAGAACATATGAACATTAAAAAATCTACTGTGAGACATAGAGTAAGAATTTCAGTGAATAAAAATTCAACAAAATGATCCATCGGTCTCCATAATATAACCACACTTCATACATATATAGTTCTCATCATCACATCCAAAATAAAAGACTGATCACCAGCTATGTAGATTCA
Source organism: Pontederia crassipes (assembly GCA_030549335.1). Lineage (NCBI taxonomy): Eukaryota > Viridiplantae > Streptophyta > Magnoliopsida > Commelinales > Pontederiaceae > Pontederia > Pontederia crassipes. The sequence continues at coordinate 30,838,787 of CM060194.1, read as the reverse complement.
CAAGGCCGAAACAATCCAAACAGTGATTAAACATATAGATAGTAGTATGTAAATAAATGGGTCTCATACACAACATTCCACAACATTCTAACATAGATAAGAGCCACAACACATTGGTCCCTAATTAACAAACTAGTACATAACAGTGGATGGAGCCCTAAAAACAAAGTAGTCATCTAATTATTTTATCGCAGTCACTAAAACTAACATAAGTAAAAAAAAGGTTGAATATTTCCAAACTGATGAAGGAGATCCATGTCTTGGATTTTTCATCGTATCAAGTTCTTACTTCAGGTGTAGGATTTCGACTTCACTCTCCAACTTATTTATCTTGCGTAGCAATCCATTAGTGATATTCCTGTAGTGATCTTCCAGAAGTCCATCCATCTAACGAAAAAATCGGCATGCTTCAATTAGCTTCAAAAAATAAAATCAGAAAATGATTTAGTGTTATCATTGTGTTATTAACAAAAGAAAAACTAAATGAAGACTTACTCCGTTATTCTTGCAACCATAGAACCTCCGACCAGGATTCAGCTCCGTCCAAGATGTTTTAACATTCGCCTCTTCTTCACAATAGCACTGAAGCACCATTTTGTTTAGCGGTGAAGCCTTCAACATAGTACTTGCATTTTCATTAGGTCTATCAATTTGATTACAAGTAATATGGTTCAAAAAATGTCATACACCAAAGGTCCTCAGAGACTTCTAGGTATTAAGTACAAGCAAATGGGAAAAAGAATAAATCAATGCACTTTTTAATTCTTGGTTCTCACATGAATCTATCTTTCAGTACAAGCAAATGCATGGATTTTCAGATGTTGGTCCGAAAGCAATTTCAACTACATGGAAATTGTCGAGCCTTAATAATTTAATTGTAGATGATTTGATCACAGAGACAAAATATGCATGGCCTGGCCTATCTTTCCAACTCAAGGACCTTAACGATTAAAAATAAACATAAATGTTGCTATTAAAATCAAAAAAACCAAAAGCAAACGATAATAATAGTTAATAAACTAAATTATAGAAGGGCTTGAGAGAGGGGGAGAGTGGTTATTAAGGTAGTTAATAAACCTTCTCAAGAACAAATGATTTCGCCGTGTTTTCTGCCACCAGAGCAAAAGAAAGTATCTCCGCCGACACACTAAAACTTGCACATCGTCGAAGGAGAAGGGATAACATGGAGAGAGAGGGAGGTCAGGAGCAATAGATAGAAGTCGAGAGCAAGACAGAGGGGTATCACACCTATTGGACGTCGGAGCTCGGTCGAAATCACAACAACAGGTAGAAGTCCAGAGCAAGAGAGAGGGGTATCACACCTGTTGTACGCCGGAGCTCGAGCGAAATCATGATCGGGAGCAACAGGTAGAAGTCGAGAGCAAGAGAGAGGGGTAACACACCTGTTGTACGCCAGTGATCGCGCGAAATCACAATTGGGAGCAACAGATAAAGTCGACAGCAAGAGAGAGGGGTATCACACCTGTTGTGTGCCGGAGATCGCGCGAAATCACGATCGGAGCAAAAGACAAAGTCGACAGCAAGAGAGAGGGGTATCGCGCCGGAGATCGGCCCTAACATCGATTTAGGGCAGAAGAGGGGAAACAAAAAGCAGGAAATGAAAAAGCGAAAGGTCGAAACATGCATTTAGGGTAGAAGACGGGAAACAGAGAGCGGAAAATGAAAAAGCAAAAGGCAAAAGAGGATGCGGGAAATGAAAAAAAAGGTCGTGCGACTGATCTGATCAAAATCTCGCGAGACCCATCTCGAGCGTCCGATCGCGATCATAGGGGCGCATCAATGTCCACCGTTGGATCACCATCGAACCATCCTCCAACCGCTTCACACCATACTGAGCAATACCTGCTTCACATATACATTATACTATATATATATATATATAACATGAATTAATTCAATCTGTTAACAACCTAATAACATAAAAAGGTAATCATATAAAATTAAAAATATTTAGCATAAATTATGTATAATACCTTCATGAGATGGAGACATGTGCCAACTTTTACCTCTACTTATGATATATATATATATATATATATATAGCCAAGTCACATATCATATTTAAATAAAATATTATATATATAATATTTTATTTAAATATGATATGTGACTTGGCTATAAAGCATCACATGGCGTGCACATATATACACATATATCTTACCTATGGAATTTTTTTTTTGTTTGTGAAAGAGAGCACATATATGCTATTTTCTCTTAAATAGAGCATAGAATGTGTTGCTACCATCGAAACTTATATTATCAATTAGTAACAAAGATAATATACTAATTTATAACAAAATTTTAAAGGTATCACCAAATATGTATTGCATAACTACGCCTTAAAGATATTGTTAGAACATAAATATAAGTCATGAATATAATTTAGCTTATTAAAAATTATATATATATTTAAAATATTAAAAAATATGATTCAATGATATATCACAGTAGTGTAAGAAAAAACTTACCCATCTGAAAACCTAATCAAACCGAAAATCTAACCCAAAAAATAATAAAGTCATACTCTAATTAAAAACTAATTTTTGGAATAATTAAAATCATCCATTTAAATTAGAGCTCATAACAAAAAAAAAGTGGAGGGGCCCAACCGGAACCATAAATCTATTTAAAAATATTATAATTAAAATGTTACCTAAACTTTCAAATAATATTTCATAGTTTTACATGTTTTACCTATATTTATAGATTAGGTATATTGTTGACTTATTATCATGTAGTTAAACTTAAATATCATCAAGTTATTAATCTATTTTAATTAGGGGTGTTCACCGGTGAATCCGGAATTCCGACCCGACCCGACCCGACCAAGACCCGACCAAGGGTCAGGTCGGGTTTGGGTTGAAAAATTTCAACCCGAGTTGACCCGACCCGATGACTCGTTTTTTTTTTCTTTTTTAATTATTTTTTAGTTAAATGTATAGTTTTATATCATTTAAAAACTAAAAAATATGAAATAAACTATTTTAAATGTAGAAAAGTATATAGATATTTAAAAAATATTTTTGGTATTTAAAAATATTTTATTTTGTATTAAAAATAAAATAATACATACTTTTTTATAGAAATTTTTTTTTTAAAAAAGAAAAAGAGTGGTCGGGTTGGGTCGGGTCACAGCAAAAAATTAAGGGTGACCCGACCCGGCCTTGGGTTTGTTCACGGGTCAGGTCAAACCCGGCCCGTGAAGACCCCTAATTTTAATAAATTTTGTATAAAATTAACTATAATATTTTAAATTATAATGTGATAATATGATAACTTTAGTTTATTTACATAAAAAAGTTGAACTTAGAATTAAATATTTTCTTAAACATCATTTCTGATCTATTTAATATCTATTATTATTTTTAGTAATATTATTTTAAGTAGGTCCTCAACCTAAAAAATTAAGACTGCTTAGGTCGTATTTTTTTCTTTAGAAAAAAAATTTTAAGGTGGTCTTTTACGCTTTAAAAATCACCTCAATTTAAAGGACAAATTATTTTTTGACGTAAAATCACCTTACTCGAACCACTCTCATCCTAATATCTCATAGTTATTTCTAATAATTATTTATTCAATAATATTTTAGCTACTAATTTACCATTTAATTAGCATGTATAAATTTATACTTTTAGTTGGTTATAACATTTTAAATGACACGAATGTTTGTCATTTGCTAAATATCTTATGTTTATATTATAAGATAATGTTTAACAAAGTTATTATGGACATTCATATATTTTTCATTATTTAAAATGTGTTATGAATATTATGGGCATGTCATAAGACATAAGTCTATTTTTATTTTATATATAAATAGATATTATATTTTAGAAATTATTATATAGCTTATAGATGACTATGCTCATTATTATTATTATTATTATTATTAAATAGCATAAATTACTCTCCTTCAATTTGAAATTATTTTCCAGCCAAGTTATTTTTCATTATTCATTTTAATAATATACAAAACACTACATTATTTTTTAAAAAAAGTGATTATTTTGAAAGTTCCACGTAGCATCCTCTACCTTTCCATATATGTAATATAATTTTTTAATATAACGAAATATATATTTGCCTTTATAATTAAAATTTTCTTCTAACATAATATAAATATGAGATATGAATATCATGTTTGATTTTTATAAAAATAAGTATTAAAAATTATTTAATTTTCTTTATTTTAGTATCAAACACTTTTTTTTTATCACAATCCTAAACCTTATTGTAAAAAAATTGACATCATGGTAAGGCAACTACCAAGATTATAAATACTTCATCTTTTATAATAATACTCTTCTCATTTGATTTTGAAACCCAAATGGGGTACTAAAGTGAATGATATCGATATTAATCTTGAATTTATAGACAAAATTTAATATTTTAATATTATTTATTTTAATAATATATATTAACATATCTAAACTATAAAATTATTTATACATTATGCGAAATATTTTGCCTAACAATAATTATCTCAACAAACTCTAAAATTATGTAGATATTATAAATTTTTTAATGCAATTATGACATAATTTTAACATAACTTTATTGTAATATATAATAATAACTAGTGTGTAGCATACGTAGAAAATAGAACTCATCATATGTTTATATTATTTTAAAAGAATATTGTGTATATTATTGACTTTTAACCTTTTTTGAAAAATAACATAAGTAAATATATCAACTTAAATATGTTTATCTTTATATTTATAACCATTTAAATATGTTTCTAACCGATAAAGTATATTGACAATTTGTACATACTCGTATTGAAGTTTAATTTATTATGATAAATATTTAAATATTATTTCTAACAAATGAATATAATTTATTATGATAATAATATATATTTTTCTATAGCATGTTATGTGATACTCATTGACATTATTAAATTTACTACACTATTATTTTTATTATAATAATTATTATAATATTATTTTTTGGGATTGAGAATTGTATTCGATCCAAAGTGGTATTAATTTCATGGTAGTGGTCTACACATGTAGAGATCAATGGTAGTATTAATTTCATTATAAATTTATTTTAAAAAAATATTTATCAAGATCTACTATTGATTTATGAATGGAACCAAAATGAGTTCACATATTTCTTAAATTAATTTCTTCTTAGTACAAACCGGTATCTATTAAAAAAATATGGGATTGAGAATTATGTGGATCCAAAGTAGGTCAACACATGTGGATTATAGTAGATCTCGTACTAATTTAATTCTAAATACATTTTAAAATTATTTATGAGAAGATCTACCATTGATTTATGACTCAATGGTAAATCATCCAAAATGGATAACTACATCTAATTTTAAGTATTCTAACAATTCAAGATTTATTTAGATACTGTAAAATATATATAGTCAATACCTAGTTTTAATACTTAACTGTTTTGTCTTAAGACTTTTTCTTTTAATATAATATATATATATATCTTTGTTTGAGGTTAAAAATGATGATTTCACACATTTTTAAATGGGTTCGCATTTTTCGAAGTTTGAACGAACCAATCCCTATTTTAATTGATGTTTGCATATATTATTAAAATATTGAGATATTATCCTATTTATCCACGAAACAAACTGAACAACAAAATAATAAATTGTTTATTTTTTTAATAGTAAATAATTACACAAAACAAAAATATTCTGAGCATATTTACACTACTCCGTGGACATGTTAATTAACCTCTTACCAAATGGCCATAAGAACTAAGTTAACTAATTTGAATATCGCTAAGTCATAATGGAATTAATTTTAATGGAAAGAAGATGTTTAGCTTAATTAAGTTTGTTAATGTAGAAATTTTTAATAAAATGACATTATAATTAGATTGAGCTTAGATGCAAGAAAATAATTAGCTTAAATAATTTCTTGCACTAGGTATATAAATGCATAGTATCTATACAATTTTTTATTTACATAAAAACGATATGAATTTTTTTTAATCTCGGGATGATAAATTTAGGCCTAAATATTAACAATTATATATAATGCATCATAAATACAGATAGTTATTCCATGTGCACCGGACTACTAGGGTTCGCTGATCACATATTTAATTGTGTAACGAGAAACTCCTGATCAAAATGTTTTATATTAGAAAAAAACTCATCCAAACCTTGATTAAAAAATAAATAGTTACCACCTGCATTATGAACGGGAGTTGGGATAGAGTGATAAGTGACTCCTTCTCGTTTAAGTAAAATCTCAAGTTCGAATTTTTGTAAATGTAAAATATTTTTATTAGAAGTTTCACTTGCCACTGTTAGATAAATGACATGGGATGAACACCGAATTAGTTGAACTGATTTTTAATTTATGAATAATGTTCGATTTAAATCGTCGGTACCGTTTTTAAAAAATTAGAGGCTGAAAAAAAATACCGCCTCCATCAAAATAATACAATACAAATAGCCACTTGCTCATGGCACAAAGCACAAAAAGTTCCCAGGTATTATCATATTTCTTGCATCGAACTTTAATTGCGGTTCCGAGGCAAACATTTTTATAAATCGGACTGAGATCCGGTTCATTTATTGAGTCATGATTGAACCAATTTCAATTAAACTTGGGGAAAAAAATAATACAAATTATAATGCTTTTTAAAATAACACATGGACCATTATGTTGTAAGAAAATAAAGGAAGAAGTGATGCTAAATTAATAATCATGATCGATTAATAAAACACTTGTACGTGTTCTTAATTAGAAAGCTAATTCTAGAAATGTCGGATAAATTCTCGATCTTGGTTGGATTCTAAAGTCGGGATGTGCCACAAATTATTTTATCATTTAAACCCAAAACTTTCATTTAACGAGGACTTTATTTTAGGGTAGTTGCATGTATTCAATTAATTACATTTTTCTAATGAATTTTCTCGATCCCAGAAGATTTTAATAACATCCATTTTGGGTGACGACGGTTATAGAAAATTATTTGTCCCTGTTTCATGCTTGTTTTCAGGTTGCCAAATTATGTGTACGGAAATCGGCATGGACAGACTTAATTCGTGCAACAATAACGATTATATGTATTACTTATAAATTAAAGATCGAATTAATCCGATATAATCGCTTACCTAGGACAACGTGAAATTCTAAATAAAACATTTTTATATTCACATAAACTCAAAATGGTATTTACTATGCCATCCCATCTTCTTCTATTTGATCGGTGGCTGCCTCTTTAATTATTATAGAACCTTAGCTTAAAAGTATTAGTCCTAACCGACCATATTTTCTTTTTCTTCTTTTTTTTTCTGAAACTAATAAATTTATCAATATCTAAATTAATAGTATTTAATAAATTATATTTTAAACTCAAATTGACGTACGCTAAAATTAAACCCAGCGCCATCTCAATTCTACTAGTCTCTCAATCAAGCTTGACTTTAAGCTAACGTCAGTTGGTTGTCTTCCTAACTTTTGTGCATATAAAAAGAAAATAAAATATGTGACTAGAAAATAGTGCATCCATGCCATGATTTACACCCCTCATTCTTGATGACATCATGGAACCATCAAAACCAGTTCTACTTGATTTTTATTGTCGATTTGGATAGTTTGATCTTGAGCTAATTGTGATGGTGTTGGAGCGATCACATTTTGAGAAGTTGTCTTGTCGAATCCTTGCAAGAATTGATCTCATTAGCTCTTCTAGAGTCAATGATTCTGAATTTGGGGGTTCATTTACCATTTTCCCTCCATCAAAGAATTGATTGAAATTAGGACCCACTGCATTCATTACCAAGCTTCTAAAAGAATTGAAACGCACAACATCACCCATTGTTGTAGATTCAACTTGTTCTCCATGAGAATCCCAAATTATATAGTCATTTTTTAGCTCTTTCATGCAAAGGTGAATGAATATTGTATTCCTATCATGAAATAAAAAAGTTCTTGCACTTTAAACAAGAGCATTTATTTTTTCCTCCATACGAAATTTCAAGTTGAGAAAATGCAAAATTAATAAAACTTTGCACGTCTGCTTTGAATTCATCACTTATATATCCATTTTTGCCTAATGAATTACGCATCCAATTAAGATCACTTAACATGGTCTCTGTATATATAAAGAATAAAATTTCATATAATTAATATACATTTTAGTATTATGATAATCCAAATTTCTAACAAAAAAATATGAAAGATAACATAAAATCAAAAATAAATATAACAAACATGACATAAATTCACACAACATGTAGTTTATAAGTTATGATAAAAATTCAAATGTTAAATCACATCAAACAAACAATTTTTATCCACATGTAAAACAAAAAAAATGATGTTGCATAACAATGCATCATTAATTCAAATAAAATAATTTAAGCAGTTTATTTAATATATATCATTGCAATTCTTCGAAATGAAAAAAAATGCGTCATTACATACGTTAGCAACTAATTTTTGAACAATGATATAAATATGAAATATAAGCTAGGAACACCACATCATTGTTGCTTACAAAGATAAAGTAAGATAACATATAAAAAATTATTAAAGAAATAAAGCATAATAACAAATGACGATTATGACCCCTCTCATCCGTAGCACAATAATATAATGTCTTGCATTCTAACAAATTTGTACAATCTCTCAAATAAAATTTTAAAAACAGTAATTAACAAATGACTTACCATTCAAGTAAAAATGTACTAAAATTAAATAAAAAAGAATTTTCATAATAAAGAAGAGGTAACAATACGAATCTATGTCGATATGAAAACTTATAATATTCTTTTTCTCTAAAAAAATACACATTCAAAATTAATTATTTTATTATCCTCCCTTTTAATAAATATAAAATTATAAAAAAATAGAACAGGCAGCCCCAGGGCACGTGCCCTAGGGCTGCGCAGCCCTGACGTGGAGGGCTATTGCTGTAATCCTGCATCAGGGCTGTGGATGTCCTGCAGCCCTGCATCAGGCCTGATGCAGGACTGCCTCAGGGCTGCAGCATCTATCAAATAAATAATTTTTTTCACCATTTATTTTGACTATTATTTATATTATGAGTTCTTACGAAATAAATATAATAATATGGATAATTTAAATAGTGACAATATATATGTGGTGATCTAAATTCGTAATGCGTGAAACGATCCTTTAGATATTATATATATTGATTTTAAATTAATCGGTTTTTTTTATATAAAGAAGGCCCGAAGACGGAATGCAGTGCCCAACAGTAGGCCGGAGCGGTCGGCCATGGTGGCAATCAAAGTCCGGCAGTCGACCATGGTGAGGCCGGCGGAGCCCACGCTGCGCCACCGCGTGTGGCTCTCGAACATCGATTTGGTGGTGTCTCGAGCCCACGCGAGGAGCATCTACTTCTACCGACGTCCCTCCAGCGGGACGACGGCGTCGCCGGCGCCGGAGGACTTCTTCGACCCCGCGCAGCTGCGAGAATCGCTGGCTCGCGTGCTGGTGCCGTTCTACCCGATCGCCGGCCGGAAGACGAAGGACGAGGCCGGGCGAATGGAGATCGAGTGCAACGACGAGGGAGTGCTCTTCCTCGAGGCCGACTCGGAGGACACAGTGGACGTCTTCGGGGACTTCGACCCACGACGAAGCTGCAGCAACTCATCCCTGAGGTCGACTACTCCAAAGGCATCTCCTCTTACCCGCTTCTCCTGTTGCAGGTTCGTCAATCTCTCTCTCTCTCTCTCAGGCTCGTCTCGCGCTCGCTTTGTTTATTAGTTATTATTTATTTAAGCGGGTTCTCGACGGAAAGAAACAAAACTTTTGAAATGATTTTATTTATTATACTTTGGAATATCATACCTTTTTGAAGGAAATATAAACTTTTGCTTTAATATATTAATAATCAAATATAAAATAAAGTTTCAACATAACTATATTTTCTTCTGCCTAAATTTACAATAAAGTTCGTCTTTCCACTTAATTTCTTCTTTATCTTTTTTCCCCCATGCACTCCTGCTTTCCTATTTTTTATTTCATTTTCCATTTCTCTCCCTTGTTCTCTTTTGTGATCAATCAACCTCTTTGCTTCCTCTCTCTTTTTTTTTTTGTTTTTTGCATTTTCATTTTACTCTTTCTATTTTTTTATTCTAGTGTAGTAATATTAATTTTTAATTTTTTTCTCAATTTATTTAATTTAATTTATCCTTTTTTATCTCTGTTTTATTTTCGTTTTTGTTTCGACATTTTTTTAATGTCGTTTACCCTTCTTTTTCGGGGTGTTTTTTTTTTAGTTACACGTTTGATGTTTGAGCAATGTTTTATATTATCCTAGTTTAGTCTTCTAATCCACTCACAACGACGTCAGAATGATGTTGACAATTTTTCTTGGACTGGTTTAAGATGTGATTATTAGTAAAGAGTTTTAGAATAAAATTTTAGGAGGACGTAATATTTTTGTTTAAGTAATTGTCGTTGTCAGATCATAATGAAAATGCGATTTTCTTGGTAGAACCCAATTGATTTTTAAGATCACTAGTGGGGCTGTGTGGTGATAAATTATCGAGTAGAATATCAATAGAACAAGATTAAAATCATCAACATGTCTAACACAGAACTCAAGTATGATTTAATTTTTGTCGGAAGTTTGTCTCCAGAATATTGTATTCCATCCAAAAGTTGACGGATAATAAAGTAGTTTTATTTTAGCTAATTGAATAGTTGAACGAAATTAGTCTGACAACCAAAAGAAATTATTTTCTTCTGTGTGTGTTATCTTAAAATTAATATAAAGGATATATTAATCATTTTGTGATATTTATTCTTACCTTCTTTTATATAAACCAAACATTAAAAGAAATAACATTTTCATCGTTATTAGAATAATATTTTTAACAATCAAACACAAATAAAAATAAATATTAAGAATATCATATTCATGACCATTTATTCCTACCATCTAAATTCTCAAACCAAACAGCCGTGGATACGGATCTAGATCTTTTAGTTAGTGCTGGTTAGCCGAGGACATTTATTTCTGGGTCTGGATTCTGGAGTTGGTGACCACAACTTTATATTATGTCAAGATCAATGATTCACATCTGCCCAACACTAATAACATCTGAATTTTATTTTTCCTCAATTTATTTTCACCCAAAGTTTTCTTTTTTTTTTAACCTCTGTATCTACTGTTTCGTTTTTGTTTCGAGATTTTTTTGTCATTTTTTATTGACATTTCCCCTTCTTTTCCGGGTGTTTCTTTTTGTGCGTCTCGTTATATGTTCCATGTTTGAGCAACGTTATATCCTCCTAATTTAGTGACAATGTCATAAAAATAATTTTGTTTAATCTTTTTGGACAAGTTAAAACATGAATAGTAGTGAGATTTCAAGAGTAAAATTTTAGTAGAATTTAATTTTTTTTCCTTACCTACTTCGTTCACTTGAATTTATGTTTAATGATGTCTCACTATGTTTGTTTGGCATATTATGCCGAACACAAAAGTTAACACCAAATAATGATGAGGGTAGTCTTGAAGTTTTTTTTAAAAAAATATTTACTCCTATGAGTATAAAGATTTGATAGAAGTAATTTTTGCTCCCAGCTAATGGTGTAAGAAAAAGTTGAATACAAAAAAGTTTATTCAATTCCAAAAAATCGAAACAAAAATATTAAAAATACACTAATAAAAATATATTGAATACTTAAGAAAGTATATTGAATACTTTATTATTTTTAAAATACACTAATAAAAAAAATGGAAACCTGTGTTTCAGATAATTTTTTAGTTTTATACTTTATTGATTGTTATATCTGAAAAATTTATCTTTTTACAACCTATGATAATTTTAATTAGAGAAAATGAGTATTTATTGACTTTTTCTATTCACTCGTTCGTTTTAATTTCACTTTTTAAGTCCACTATATATTTCATAGTGAGATATGAAATAAATTATTTTAAATTTACTATGTGATAAGTTTGTTTGCATTGATTAATAAATTCAAAGTAGTTTTCAAATATTTGGTCAAATAGTTGATAGAATAAATTTATAAAAGTCGATATGTTGTTAAAAAATAAAACATGAAGATATAGTAGTAAAAAATAAAATATTAAAACAAAAAACATGTCAGACACAATATTTTATTTTGAATTTGTATTTAAAATAAGAAATATTCAACACATTTTCATAAAATAGGTGAAGACTTAAACAAAAATGCTACTGTGCTTTAATAATAATAATAATAATAATAATAATAATAATAATAATAATAATAATAATAATAATAATAATAATAATATATACGTAGAACTGCTTGAAACGTTAGAGGACACATCCATCAATCCCATCCAGGTTTTATACGTATGCATCTTATTAAAAAAAGGTTTTTCAATTCATCTCTCCTTAATTATAAATTTTTTTCGCGTCTATTAACGACTTTTAAATATTATGTTGACATTTTCTAAACCATGTCTTTTTTCACTTTAAGTTCATCCGTCAACATTAATTTTTCATTAATTTATATATTTTTTATTTATGAAATGATCATACTGCCATTCTCTCGTATAATCTAATATTATAAAATATAAAATAATATATTATAAAATAAAAAAGTATGCTTTGTTAGCATGCGAGGGGGGAAGGGGGTTTCGCCCCTCTCCGATGATGAGATAGCAAGTCACCGGGGATGGGGGGACTTCGCCCCGTGATCTCTTCGCCGCCCTCCTTGCGTGCCCGCGAAGCGCACTTTTTTTTATTTTTATAATATATTATTTTATATTTTATAATAATATTAGATGATATAAGGGCAGTTTGATCATTTCATAAATAAAATATAAAAATTAACGAAAAAATTTACAGAAGTTGATTGATGAATGAAAAAAGAGACAGTTTAAGGGATGTCAGAGAAATATTTAAAAGTCGTTGTTAGATGCGAAAAAGTTAATAGTCAGTAAAAAATTGGGATTAAAATTGGATCATATATCGGACACTCTGACATAACTGAAGAACACTTATTTTTTTCCCGTGAAATTAGTAAAATAATTATAGGGAATCCATGCATGCAATTTACAGTTGACCTACTTCAAGTGCGGTGGCGTTTCGTTGGGCATCGCCATGGATCACCAACTTGTCGACGGGCTTTCCAGTCTCCACTTCATCAATTCTTGGGCCGACGTCTCTCGCGGCGCGGCCGGCGTCAAGGTGTTATCATGTTTAAATTCTGAAGTCACTATAACGGTTGTTAGATGTCCGCATATCTGCGATTATTAGTTTATAACGTTTTCATTTTATATCGGTTTCTGTACAGTATAAAATCGTAGAAGAGCAGAGTTGTAGATAGTTTTTTTGAGAGAAAAATGAAACAATTGAAAAAAAATGAAACAATTGAAAAGCTTTGCTCCCAATCTCTGGTAAGTTCCATTCAATGTTTACACAGTTGAAGAGTTTTAAGATCACAGTAAGGTTTCTCAACATGGTATCAGAGCAAGGTTTAGGAGTTCTAGATCAGTGATTATTTGGAGCTAAGTAGTTGCGATCCCATTTATATTTGCTTTCTGTGATCGCGATTTCTTGCAGATCTGAATCAGTGTTCTATCTCGTTCTTGCAATCGAGTTTTTCTTTTCAGATCTGTTTTCCTGATATCTGTTGTTGCTAGTTTCATAAACTGCAACATGTCTACATTTGATTCAGCTGCATCGAACTCATTTGTGATTGATGTATTGAATCCCTTATATTTGAGTCCATCAGATACTCCAGGATTGATAATGATTCCAATCCAGTTGTTAGGATCGGAGAATTATGCTGACTGGAGTGATGCAATGTTCAATGCCTTATTGGCAAAAAACAAACATATGTTTGTCGATGGTTCTTATACCTTGGATAAGGTAGATTCTAATCTGCATTTCCAATGGAAGAGATGTAACGCCTTAGTGATCTCTTGGATCATTAGTACTACATCGAAGGGTTTGATGAGCAGGGTTTCTTATGCTCAAAGTGCTCATAAAGTGTGGGCAGAATTGAAAGAACGGTTTCAACAACATGATTCTGTGCAGGTTTATTCACTAGAAAATGAATTGTACAATTTACGTCAGGGTTCTTTGTCAGTTTCAGATTATTTTTCTAAACTGAAAAATCAATGGGAGGAGCTCAGTCTTATGACTCCGGAATTGCCAAGTGTAACTCTGAATGATGTTTATAGAAATTTTCTTGAACAAAGGAAACTGTATCATTTTCTGATGGGAGTTAATGATGAATTCAGTCATCTGCAGTCACAGATTCTCATGATGTCACCCTTACCTTCTTTGTGTCAAGCTCATTCTCTGCTTGCAGAAGAAGAACATCGAAGGAAGAGATCTGTTCATCTTGATCCTGATCCAGTTGCTCTAGCAGGAAACAGATTTCAAGGAAATTATGGAAAGCCTAGAAAAGACATTGTTTGCGATTATTGTAAAAAATCAGGTCACAAGAAATCCAGTTGTTATAAGTTGATTGGTTATCCTGCCAATTACAAATTTAAGGGGCGTTTTCAAAATTCAGCAAACACTTCTCAAGCTCATCAAACACTAGATCATACTGTCAATGTGGAAAATACTCAAAATGTAGAGGAGTCTGCTGTTGCTGATAATAAGGCTCTTTCTCCTTTTACTAAAGAGCAACATAAGTATTTGATGAAATTCCTTAATAGCAATCCACAAAATACTACACAGGATCAGTCAACTAATATGGCAGGTAATTACTCTTCCATCAATTCTGCTGAATGGATTATAGATTCAGGTGCTTCATGTCACATGACAACACACCTCGAGTGGCTTTCCAATGTTCAATCTCTTCATACTAAGAATGTCATTACTTTACCTGATGGCAGTACATCTATAGCAACACATACATGAGTTCTCAATATCAGTTCCAAACTTAAACTTCAAAATGTTCTTTGTGTCCCAGACTTCAAGTTTAACCTTGTTTCTGTTGGTCAGCTTACTAAAGACTTGGGTGCTATGGTTTTATTTACACCAGATTCTGTATTCATACATGACTCTATGAATGGAGTGGAGAACCAAATTGGTGAGCTGAGAAATGGACTATACTACCTGCAGAAAACATTTCAGAGTACCTGTGCAGCAGTGCAAAGGAGTGAGATGGACCTATGGCATCAAAGACTTGGTCATTTACCTTTTGATAGATTGAAACATTTGTTTGTAATGAAAGATTGTAATAATGAGAGTATTACTCATTGTCCAGTTTGTCCTCTAGCTAGACAGACAAAACTGCCTTTCAATTCTGTTGGGAAAAGAGTTACTCAGCCCTTGATTTTGATTCATGTTGATACATGGGGATCTCTCAAGATTTCTACATATAATGGAAACAACTTTTTTGTTACAATTGTTGACGACTTTACAAGGTTGACTTGGGTATATCTGATTAAGTATAAGTCAGAATGTTGCAATGTTCTCCAACATTTTTTACACATGGTGGAGACACAATTTGATGCCAGAATTAAATATGTTAGAACTAATAATGGCTCTGAATATTGTAACAGCACCTATCAGAATTTATTTCAAAGTAAAGGGATAATCCATCAGAAATCTTGTACTTACACACCTCAGCAGAATGGTTTAGTTGAAAGGAAGCATAGGTACATACTTGAGGTTGCTCGAGCCTTACATTTTCAGTCAAATTTGCCTCTTAAATTCTGGGGATATTTGGTTCAGGCTGCTGTCCACATTATTAATAGACTTCCATTGAAGATTCTTGATAACATTTCACCATATGAACTCTTTTTTAAGGAAAAGCCAAATTTAAGTGACCTTCGAGTCATTGGTTGCCTATGTTATATGACAAATAAAGTGATAACTTCAAAATTTGACAAGAGAGCAATTCTTTGTGTTTTTCTGGGATACTCTATGGTTCATAAGGGATATAAAGTTGCTGAACTGGATACTGAGAAGGTCTCTATTTCCAGAGATGTCAGATTTATAGAAAATGGTTTCCCTTATAAATCAGAACTTTTTCAGCCTTTATCTGATTCTCTTAAAATGTCTATTCCACCTACTGTTGTCTCCTTTCCTGCTGACTCTCCATTTTCTGTTCCTTCACAGCCCTCAGTTTCTATTTCTTCTTCTCTTCCTACCTTAGAATCTTCAGATTCAGTTTCACCCATACTTCCTGAATTCACTTCACCTTTATCTCCTTCCTTACCTCCTTCTTCTGCTCTTCCTCCTGTCTTACCTCAACGAGCTAGAAGAGTCATAAAACCTCCTTCTTGGCTTAAAGACTTTGTTGTTTCTTCTGCTAGTACCATTGTTGCTCATCCTATTCAATCAGTCATCTCTTATCACTCCTGTTCTTCCACATATTATGCATTTCTTTCTGCTCTTTCTAAGGTCGAGGAACCTGGTTCCTACTTATAAGCCTCTAATGATCCTCGATGGGTAAAGGCAATGGATGATGAATTGCAGGCATTACAGGATAATGGTACTTGGGAGCTGGTTTATCTTCCTCTTGGCAAGAAAACTGTGGGATGTAAGTGGGTGTATAAGGTTAAATTGACTTCTACAGGTGAGGTGGAACGTTTTAAGGCTCGGTTGGTCGCTAAAGGCTATAACCAGCAGCAGGGTATTGACTTTAAAGACACCTTTAGTCCTGTTGCCAAATCAGTGACAATTCGAGTCCTTCTTTCTGCTGCTGCTAAACATGGCTGGTCACTTTTTCATTGGGATGTAAACAATGCATTTCTTAATGGTGACCTTTATGAGGAGGTTTATATGGACATTCCTGAAGGATATAAAGGTGAGGGGGAGACTAGTGACAAGGTTTGTAAACTTCTCAGATCCTTGTATGGTTTAAGGCAGACATCTAGACAGTGGAATATAAAAATTACTAATATTATGATCAGCCTTGGTTTTCAGCAAAGCAAGAATGATCACACTTTGTTTACTAAGTCTTCTAATTCTCAGTTTATAGCCTTATTGATCTATGTTGATGACATTTTAGTGGCAAGCAATAGTCTGAGTTTAATTGGAGCTACTAAGAATTCTTTACAGCAACATATTAAAATGAAAGATCTGGGAGAAGTGAAATTCTTTTTAGGGATGGAGATTCTTCGTTCTTCTTCTGGGATTCTATTAACTCAAAGAAAATACACTCTAAACTTGCTCACAGATATGGGTCTTGCAGCTGCAAAACCAACAGGCACACCAATGGAGTAGAATCTGAAGTTGACAACTACAGAGTATGACAATTTCTTTCCACCATCTGTTCAAGATAAACTTCTTGATTCTCCTTTGATTTTTCAGCGACTTGTGGGGAGATTAATTTATCTCACCCACACTAGACCAGACATTACATTTGCAGTTCGATATCTCAGCCAATTTATGCATGCTCCAAAAGAATCGCATTTACATGCTGCCATGAGAGTTGTTCACTACCTCAAATCTGCTCCTGGTCGTGGTTTAATATTCTCTTCTGCTTCTGATATGAGAGTTACTGCATTTGCAGATGCGGACTGGGCCTCTTGTATCCTTACACGTAGATCCATTTCAGCTTTTTGTATCAAGGTTGGAGACTCTTTAATTTCATGGAAATAAAAAAAACAGACAGTAGTTGCAAGATCTTCCGCTGAAGCAGAATATCGTAGTTTAGCCTTAGCAGTTGCAGAGTTAATATGGTTGGATCGAGTATTTGTAGAATTGAAAACTCCTTTACAACATCCTTTCGCTGTATTCACTGATAGTCAAGCAACTCTGCAAATGGTGAAAAATCCCATTTTTCATGAAAGAACCAAACACATAGATGTGGATTGTCATTTTATACGTGATAAGTCTTTGCAGCAGCTGATTAAACTTCAACATATTTCCACCAAGGAACAGCTTGCAGACATACTTACGAAATCTCTGAATAGTCATCAACATAGTTATCTTCTTTCCAAGTTGGGTATGTTTGATCTCTTCAAACCTCCAACTTGAGGGGGAGTGTTATCATGTTTAAATTCTGAAGTCACTGTAACGGTTGTTAGATGTCCGCGTATCTGTGATTATTAGTTTATAACGTTTTCATTTTATATCGGTTTCTGTACAGTATAAAACCGTAGAAGAGCAGAGTTGTAGATAGTTTTTTTTTAGAATAAAATGAAACAATTGAAAAAAAAAAAATGAAACAATTGAAAAGCTTTGCTCCCAATCTCTGGTAAGTTCCATTCAATGTTTACACAGTTGAAGAGTTTACACAGTAAGGCTTCTCAACACAAGGTGGCGCCACTCGTCGACGCCCGCACCCTTCTCTGTGCCCGCGTCCCCCCAACCCCACGTTTCCCCCACATGGAGTACCAGCCAGCGCCACCTCCTCCTCCTCCCTCCATGGATGCGACCTCTCATATGAACTCCGGCCAAGTCATGATCGGCAACAGTTGTGTCCCAAGCTCCGCCGGTGACGTCAAGATCTTCAAGCTCACGCGGGAGCTGCTCGACCTCCTGGTCAAGAAACACAGTCCTCCGGGGTCCGCATACAGCACGTACGTCGTACTCGCCGCCCACGTATGGCGATGCGTTTGCATCGCCCGGGAGCTCCAGCCCGACAAAGAGACCCGACTGTACATCGCCGTCGATGGCCGTCGGCGGCTCCGCCCGCAGCTCAGGGAGGGATTCATGGGCAACGTCATCTTCACTACGACGCCGACAGCAACAGCCCGCGAGATGACAGCGAGTGTCGCCGGCAACGAAGGGCTCATCCGAGTGACGGCGAGGATCCACGAAGCAATCATCAAGATGGATGACGAGTACCTGAGGTCGGTGCTGGATCATCTGGAGGTGCAGCCGGACCTGGACAAGCTCGCCAGCGGTCCGCACCAGCACCAGTGCCCCAACTTCAGGTTCACCAGCTGGGCGCAGCTGCCGGTGTACGCCGCCGACTTCAAGTGGGGGAGGCCGGCGTTCATGGGGCCTGGGTGCATGTCGCACGAGGGCATGGCGTACGCATTGCCTAGCCCGAGCAACGATGGGAGCCTCGCCCTGGCCATATGCCTCCAGCCCCAGCACATGCTCAAGTTCCAAAAGCTTATTTACGAGATTTAATGTAGGCCCTGAGATGAAAAGAGTGACCATTATGTTAATTATTCTTCGAGATTATCGAACTTTCTATTCACCTTTGCATTTAAATTTTTTATTAATCGAGCTGGCATTAAGTTGTTTTCCCCGCGTTAATTAATTGGCATTGTACTTGTTTGCCGCTTAATATGGTCAATGGTTGTCCCTTGCTTTTGCCTATTTGCTAGTTGGGGTCAAGGAGTATACAGCTCATGTATTAGGATGTAAATTAGTCCTAAATTTTGTGCGATATTATAAAACTTAATATTATAATTTAATATTTAAGATTAACATAATTTTTTTCAAAATAGTTGAATAATATAAATTATTTTAAAACATAATATTTGAAATAAATATGTCTGCTATATTCAAATTTTTATGTTCAAGAAATAGGAAAAGAAATATATTAAATCAATATCATTAAAAATATATTCTTAAAATTTTATAGTAAATTATCTCATTTGTTATTTGCCCATCATCGTCATAAATTAATAGTTTCAAACCTTTCCTATTTGTTACTCTTGAAAGAGCCATATAAAGTTGTCAATGTGTAAACACTGATTTCTTAAGAAATAATTTCACTTGAGATAATGATTGTCCTTGACTTTTGTTATAGTCATGGCAAAAGATATTGCGATTGGAAATTGCCTCCGTTGTAGCTTGAAAGGCATTCTTGAGTCATATGGAGTCAAACTCTTTCTTGGTGTGAACATTTTTTCTCCAATATTATTTTCATTTAGAATCTTGGCTTCAATAACTTTATTTCCAAGTTTTGTGATAATCAATCTTGTGTCGTTGCATAATCCTGCTGATGGATCAATATTTCTTAACAACATCACAGGTATCCCAATCTTCAAACTGAGTGAATGATTTGGAATTTCAGAACATTTGATATTATTTAAAAATTCTAGTGTATGCATATTGTCTAAAGCTCCAAAAGAATTATCTGACATAGTATCAGAACTTAAATATGACTTCTAAGCATTTTGGTTGAGAGAAACCATATAATTATTTATTGACTCCACCATGTTAAGAGTAGGAGCTAGTATTGCTCTATATTTGGATGTAGTTTATGCTTGAAAAAATTTGGATATGTACTTTCTACAATTCATAATATTGGATCATTGCAATGCTTTATGAGAAGATCATCAAGAATCGTTACTTTTTCATAATCTTCAAATGAATTACCGATTCTTCCATCTCCAATAGCTAAGATCCAATAAAAAAGTTTTTGTAACTCGTCCAAATCTGAACATGATATATCTCCTTGTAATCTCATATTCTTTAATAATTTAAAATTTTGATAGTGAGGCCATAAATATGATGAATTAAGAGTAGCATGTATTATATTTTGTCTAGTACCTTTTGCAATGACTAGTAAAATTTGTCTAAAGTCACCTCCAAGAACCACTGTTTTACTTCCAAATGGTTGATTCAAATTGGATCCATCATGAAATCTTAAAATATCTCTAAAAGTTCTATCAAGAACTTCAAAACAATATTTATGGATCATTGGGGCCTCATCCCAAATAATTAATTTTGTCTTAGCAATCAAATTGGCTAAAGGACTTCCTTGCTTTGTATTGCAAGTTGAATCTTCATTTATATTTAGTGGAATTGCAAATCTGGAATGAGTTGTTCTACCTCCATGTAATAAAAGGGATGCAATACCACTTGAAGCAACAGTTAGCGTAATATGACCTTTCGATCTAATTCCGGATGCCAATGTTCTCCAAATAAAAGTCTTGCCAGTGCCTCCAGAACCATATAAAAAGAATAATCCACCTTTGTTTTCATTCACTGTTGTTATTATTTTATCATAAGCCAACTTTTGTTCATTTGTCAAATTCATTAATAATTTGTTGTGTTCCTCTAATAAAGAATTTCTATCATAACGCAATTCATCGATAATCAACTTATTTGTATAATTGTTATGTTCTATAGAATAGATAGGCTTTAGCATCGTTGGAAAGTCTTGAAAGCTTTTTCCCCAACCTTTCAAAATTCTTTCTAATTTTTGCAAGCACTTATTTTTTAAATCATCTTCTATTAGCTATGCATTGAAATGAAAAAATGTTATTCAAATTAATTTAAAAATAATTATCATATTAACAATGTTATTATTTGATATTATTAATGATAATTTTAATCATAAAAATAGACTATTATTTGTCTATAAAATAATCAGCCATATTTTCTTGCATATTTTTAAACATAAAATTAAAATGCATGAATTTGTACCTGAATTATTTGATAATACTCTTGCTTCATGAATAAGATCACATGATATGCCAAATATGATTTGGTCTTGACATTGAATTTGATACCAACAATATAACAAACAGTTGTCTAAGATATGATGGCATCCCCCACTTACTTGCTTCTTTTATGGCATCAATATATTCTTTGTCATAATCTAATAAATCAAGTGCATAACATGCATCTCTAAAAGTGTGATGGATGTAACTATTGACCTTTTTAAGGTCTTCAAATCATGTTGGTCCTCTTATGACATTTAATAATAATCTTAAATAATATAATTCTCCACTTTCAGGAGCAACAAAAAAATCCTACCAATAGAGGAGGCTGAAGTTTTTATTTTATCCCATCTTCTTAATTTTTGCTTCCATACAAATTTTAAAGGAAATTCTGCATAGGTCAACTCCCTAGCTTCTGGATATAATTTGTTTGCCTCAAATCAACATAGAAACATTGATTCATTTATAGTTGGTTTGTTGGCAACATCATCAATGTGATCATCATCCGAGAAAATTATATTCTGTTCATTTGGAAGATGAATGATCAATCTTTCTACTGGAGGTTCTCTATGATGAATCGGAAAGCCAAAAATTCTCCAAGTAGTTTCACAAGGTGATATATATCGACAATCATAAAACATATTGATTTCATCTACTGTACTTGTTTCATCATGAATACTTTGAGAAAATGCAATACGATCATGTCCTTTGTTAACATACTTAAATAAATACTTTATTGATCTTGATTGATTGCACCATTCCATATTAATATGAGCACCATACTTTAATAATAAGAATCTATTATGTGGAACTACGTACCTATTGTTCAAATCAATACCATCTTTTTGTATAGTTCTCCCATTGTCTCTTCTTCTATACATAGGATAACCATCTTCATCAATTGTTTATGACTTGACAAATTTTTTTGGAAAGTGTTTTGTGCATTTTCCATTTGTCATGCAAGGAGAGGATTTTTTAACAATACCACATGGACCATGTAACATAATTTTTTTTACAGCCATGTAATAATGAGGATCAACTAATTTATTAGGTATTTCTGCTGAAATAATTCGATCAATATTAGCTGCATTTGGATATTTATTGTTCTCGTGAAGAAAAAGAAGAATGTGAGCATGTGGTAATCCTCTCTTTTGAAACTCGATTGTATATATCACTGCACTAGAAATAATAATAAATAGCAAAGTTTTGTCCATACAATAATAATGAGATTTAAAAATGCATAGTAAGAATATTAAATAGTTTTAATACATACCTGCTTTTACTTCACCAAATATATGATTCTCACGTAAATCCTTTATTAGTTTTTGCAATTTGATTTTGAATACTCTACATAAAATATCTGGACAATCTTCAGAATATAAGCCTTTGCTTTCAATAAATCTACATATTTCTGGCCATTTTGGATGGCAGATAAATGTGATGAAAAGATCCGAATATCCAACCCATTTACATATTGCCATAGCATCTTGATAATTTTGAAGCATATATCAAGCACCACCTATAAAGCTAGATGGCAAAATTATTCTTTTTCCTTGAGAAGAAGGATTAGTCTCCCCACATAAAACAACATCGGCTAATCCTTTATATACTTCATCTCTTAACTATTTTTGATGGGACCTTATAAACTTTAATCTTGCATATTCAATCATTGTGTATGCATCAACTAAAAATTGTTGAAATAGCCTTCTAAAGAATAGGATGGTCTGAAATTCGTCTTTTCTTTCTTGAATTTTGTATGAGAAATATTCTCATATACTAACACAATGCCTTCCTCCAATCGATTCATTATCTCGATTAAATTGAATATCTTCCCTATAACCATCTTCAGCATATGGATAAAGTAAAGAATATTGTAGACTCAAAGAAGCGACATTTAATTCATTTATTCTTTGTAATTGGCCAGATTGAGTTTTAACAATAATATCTCGATCACCTCTAGAAGACTCAAAACCTCCCACAACTAAAGCAGCCACTTCTGAAACTATAGGTAGATTGTATCTCCTTGCATCAGTGTTTCTTTTTCCTAACTATTAACTTGAGCTTAATATTTGAATTTATATCTTCTTCAAAATTGTCTCCGACCGTTCTAAATGTTTGTGCCAAAACATTATGTTTATCAAACATTTCTTTCAGGTCCGCAACAATTTCAGCATGAAATTTATTTATGTTTTGACCTCGGCTACATTTTAAAATGATACAAATGATATAATTATTCCAATATTAAAAATTAAACTTATTATATAAATTTGGATTCAATCACACTGTTATTATTAATAATTTAGAAAATACAATTTATAGCATACCAACTACGTGTTGGCCTCATCACGCATGACAACACGAGTTATTTATAAGTTGAATATGTTTGTTGCTATCTCGCCACACTTAAATATTTATTTACTTATAGCTCAATCTATAATTAGGATATTTTTTTAATCAAATAATATAATATATATCTAATAATTTTGTTTATGTAAATAGTATGATTACAATTACATATCCGTAAATAGAGATCAATATGATTGGGATTATGTTTTTTTATTTAATATATTATTTTTACTTATCTCATGCATATTGCTTTCTAAATAAAACTTATTATATTATTTGATGTATATATGTAATATAATGTGATACATCAAAGTTTAATATACCAATCAAGTCATACATCATTTTCTTTCTTCAACATAACTCTCTTCATTCCAGTTTCAAAAGTTGATTTCGTCTCATCGTCTACATCTATTATTATTGACGCTTCATTATCTAAAATATGGCGCTTGATGGGAATCTTGGAATGAGATATCGCACCATTATCATGTATTGATTCCTACAATAGATCAAAGAAAATGAATAATGAAAATCATTAAATAGATATAACATATTTTTTTCAATTATCTACAATAAACATAAAAAATTGAGTGTAGATAGAACCTTAAGATCATATGTTACAGAAGCCCCTTGTTCATGATTGAAATTTGTATTCTATTAACAAATAAATTCAAACATATAAAATAATAACATTATTAAACCATCAGAAAGTGAAACTCAATTGATGTATTTAGTAAAGGCTACATACAATTAATGCTTTTCCACTTGGACAATGTTTCTCTATAAGATCTTGATCACCGGTAAGCGTTATGACACTATAAACTTCTTCAAGTGTTCCAATATTTGAAATTTTTCGTACTATTTTGAATAGTACCTTTTTGTCATAAATAGTATTCAATTCCAATGGATATGAACACTCATCAACGTCACAAGAAGTCTAAAATAATATTAGTAACAAATATATTTAGGAAAGAAATAGAATAAAATAAAACAGAAGTTGGATACCTTAACTGAACTCTCTTTCAATTCATTGGCTGACTTGCCTATTAATTGCATGGCTTCCCGATCCCATAACAATAATGAGATAAAGTCGGTACCATCCATAGCACATACTTGAAGTTTGTATCTAAAAAACAAAAAATATTATATTTTGTTTTTTTTCCAATGGAAGAAACAAAATGCTTAATAAATACCTAGGAGTGGCTGATATGTCAACACGATCACATTTTTTGCAATAAAATTTGTTTCCAATTTTATCAACCTTCTTTGGACATTTCTTGCATCCTAAATACCACCATTCATTTTGTAATTCTAAATCAACTATAGTTGCAACAATCCAAAAGCTTCCTTCCTATAAAAAAATTTTAAATAATTATTCATACGACATATACAACAAACATAAAAAGATAATAAGAAGATATTTTAATGGTACCTCTGAATACTTCACCAAGTCACAACAACAACAATAAAGCTTTATCTCACTATGTGGGGTCGGCTAAAAATTCATGTTCATAAGATTCGACAGGATTTTATGCTGGCTGTCGGGGCCTAACACAATCCTCCTCCTTTATTCGGACTTGGGACCGGTTATAAAATATAGGCAGAGTTTCACCAAGTCACAAATACATTTAATTTCTAAAAATTTAGAAGTCAGCTCATTAGCAACAGAGAAGTCGTTTCGAGTGGAGAGTTGAGTGATACTTTCGTTAGTAGTTCCATGCAGCAATATGATAGAATTCAATAATTATAAAGAGGATTGTAATATAAAAATAAAAAATGACATTATAATATAAGGCTTATATATATATATATATATTGTGACGCAAACCTGGATCTAAAATCAACAACTTGTGGAAGATCTGGATTGATCCAAAGCATGCCAAATGTTACGTACAAAATATTCTTCTAAAAAAATAAATTTATATTCTTATTAAAATATTATGTATGGAACTAAAAATATTAACTAATATAATTTTTGCAAATAATATTACCTTTGAATTTGTGAGCTTTTATGAGTTGCATAACGATAATAACAGGTTTCTCAATTGATTCATCTAAATGTATTAAAATTTGGTCAACGAATTCTTCCCAAAAAGTAGCTGGAATTTTGTTATTTCTACAACAAATTACAAAGTAAGAATCATAATAATTCTAACATTGAATGATGCATAAATAATTTTAAGTAGTATTTCACTTGTGGTCTTCAAGTTCTACATTCATAAATATACTGGTCTTGTTGTCCATTTTGTGCTCTTGAACTTCACCTCAGCCCACAATCTTACCTATGACATTTGCAATAATATATATAATAATAATAATTAAAAAGAAAAAGAAAATATATTTAATAGAAGCATATGGATAAGTGATTACCAAATAGTTCATTCTCGTTGACATCAATGCTATTTAGCAATTTCACATAAGAACACAAATTGAAAATATTCATACTGAAAATTTCATCATTTGTCTCCACTACACTTGTTCAATTCAGTCTCCATTTATGTTTGGTCGTCTTCAAATATAAATTATTTTGTACTACTACAAAGTTTTTCATATGATACAATCTTAATTCATTTATCTTTGACTTGAATACTCGGATTAGAGACCTTCCAATGGTTGGTTGAATTCGTTCCCCGTGTCAAGAAATAACCCTATGTAATATATAGGATTTCAAGGCCAATAAATCACTCATTTTGTTTCGTGCAATATAATAAAAGCACAAAGAAATAAAAAAAAAATTTAAATATCATATATATAAATTAGTTATGAATTTAAATAGAAATCAATATTATGGAAAAAACTATAAAAAAATTAAACATATAAAATAGTGTTTATGCTGAATATTTATGAGAACAAAAATCTATGACAAAATATGCAAAAAGGGAAAAAGTACCTTTTCATCTTATAGTACCATTTCAATGGATGATATATTTTGAGGATTGTTACGTTTTGGAACATGCCATAATCGCACCATACACACTTTTATGCTCCATTGCATTTTAGTTTGATCTACGTTACTAATCAAATCCATCTATGAAGTGAGGGATAAAACATAATTAGCATAAATAGCTAATGTAGGAAATGTTCAAGCTGGCTACATCATGCATGGAAACAGGTGTTCTTTATAAGCATGTTGAATATATTTGTTGGCACTTTGCTAGAGTTAAATGTTTAATTATTTATTTATTTATAAAACTAAAAACATAATTAATCATTGCTCAAATTAAATGTATGACGAGGATAAGGATATAAAGATGCTTAGATTTATTAATTAATATATTATTGTTCCAAAGGAGATAGGAGTTGATATAATTTTAGTCTACATGATTAAATTCTTATAACAATCTGAATATATATATATATATATATATATATATATATATATATATATATATATACAATTCAACATAGACTACCACTAATCAATGTAAATTAAAATTCAGCTACTAACCATCTACCTAGCATTAAAATTCTAAAATTTGGCTACCAATATTGTTCAATTAGATTTTGACTACTACTTATGATGATTGGAATGCGAATCTTGTGGCAGTAGCTCAGCAACACGTTTTCATAAGAAGCAAACTTATAAAAACATAAATAGGTATTAGACAGGCTAACAGGAGTTTACATAATATCAATCCAACACAAAACTATTATAATTACATATTCAATTATCATTGTTAATCACCACAGTAATACGTTATCTAAGTTTGGGTAGACATTTAAAAAAGATGACAAAGCCTTTAAAAATCATATTATATTAGATTCAATATTAGTTCGCAGTCACCATTGTCGCAATAAAAAAAAATAATAATAATAGAATCCCAGAAGTCAGTAGAAGAAGAGGACAAATTAATCTTAATGTGATCTTGAATAATAGTACTTGATCTTGGTCTCGGATAAGTAGATGCTGCTGATATTCATGGCATCCATATTTAAAGAGCAGAGAATAACAGGACAACACAAAATCATTATTCATTCGGATTCTGAGTATGAGTGGAGTTATAACACCGACCTATTATTAAAAGGATTAATTCTTTTAATTCCTTCACAGAGATGCGCAATATAAAAACGAAGTAGAACTAAATATCAAAATGAAGTAGGATATCTAAATATAAAAAACGAAGTAGAACTAAATATCAAAATGAAGTAGGATATCTAAATATAAAAACGAAGTAGAAATTGTTTTATGTATCACACTAATATTAGGAGGACGGTGGATGCGAAGCAGGCGGTGGCTGCGGTGGATTGTGGAAAGATGGGGAGAATACCTATTATTAAAAGGATTAATTCTTTTAATTCCTTCACAGAGACGCGCAATATCAAAGTATCAAAACAAATTGAACTAAATATCAAAATGAATTAGGATATCTAAATATCAAAACGAAGTAGAAATGAAGTACCGCGATAATGACGGCAACGATGGCGATGGGCGGCGGAGATCTGGAGGACGGAGGACGCGAAGCAGACCGTGGCTGCGGCGACAGGCGACGGAGATCTCTTCTCCTGCGTTTAAGGGGGCTGCGGACGGCGACGGGCGATAATGCTCTCTTCTCCTCCATTCAATAGGGAGAAGTACCACGACGAAGATGATGATGGCAACGACAGTGACGGGCGACGGATATATGGATGACGGAGGACGCGAAGCAGACTGTGGCTGCAGCGATAGGCGACGAAGATCTCTTCTCCTGCGTTCGAGGGGGCTGCGGATGACGACGGGCGATAGAGCTCTCTTCTCCTCCGTTCGATAGGGAGAAGTACCATAATGACGACGATGATGGCAACGACAGCGATGGGCGACAGAGATCTAGAGGACGGAGGACGCGATTTAGACCGTGGCTACGGCGACGGGCCGTTCGATAGGGAGAAGTGCCGCGACGACGACGACGACAACGACAACGTGCGACGGGGATCTGGAGGACGCGAAGCAAGTTGCTGCGGTGGATACAAACCCTAGAGAGTAGGGTAGGATGAGAATGAATAAATTGTGGCCAGCCAATTGAGTTGAAACGAATTTTAAATTTAAACAAATGACACATGTCATTTAAATATGTTGCCACTTGTCATAATTTTAATTATGATTAATTATTATTAATGGATGACACATGTCATCATCATAATAAGTCACTTGTCATGTTCTTATATCCCATGCCAATTTTAAATTTAAATAAATGACATGTGTCATTTAAATATGATGCCACTTTTCATAATTTTTAATTATCATTAATTATAAGCCACTTGTCACGCTTCCGTCCCCATGCTTTTATCTTTACTATATATATATATATATATATATATATATATATATTACAGCTTTTCTATTTCAACCATTAAATTTAAATGAACCGATGAATTTGATAGAGGCAGAAAAAGTTTAATGTGAGTTCACTTGGTGATCCCAGGAGGTGATTAGAATCATTTGACATCTCCCAACTGTTGGTTACTTTTTCTCCATCATCTCTTTCCCCCAACTCTCTCTTTCTCAAACCCACCTGTCAATTTCTTTTTCTCCTTCCTCTGTTATCTCCCTCCTTTACTCAATATCTCTGCTACTAATAATAATCCGAACAAGTAACAACTATGAAGTAGCAACAATATGAACCATTATGATACACTCTGTCAACATGGTGAAAAAAAATTGAGAAAGAAGAATGATGAAGGAACGAAAGAAAAGATGTAGTAGTAAGTGGAAGTCGATGATGATTTGCAGGTGGAGCAGCTCGCCTTTCTGAGGAGGAGGCAACCCTGGTCAAAGACGATCATTTTTCCCTTCTCTCTGCCGAGAATGGAAATTCCTCTCCGCAACACGTTAGGAAGCTGCCTTCAACTCTGCTCCAGGCTCAGCATATGCCCCCTTCCCCCGTCGCCTCCAATCCTACCCCGAATACAGCCCTCCAAATAAATCTTGCCCTCTCCTCCTTGAGCCATGCCATCGTTCTAGCTGCCGGGAGCACCTCCGCTTCTTCCATCCTGAATTTTGGCTTTCTAGAGAGTGATCCAGCCACCGAGGGTGTCGGCTACACTAGTTCCTATGATGTCTCGACGGCCGGTCCCAACAATCTCGTCAAGGTAGATGGAGATCTCGTCGAGGTAGATGGATGAAAAGAAAAAAAAAGACGCACGGAAGGTGGAGAAGACTCAATCATACGAACGGTCGAGATTAATTGAATGTAGAGCTGTAGATTACAGCTTACAAACCAGCAGCATATTCCTTTTACCCTCCCTAGTTTAGCATTAAGTAGATTTTACTTAAAAAATTAATGTGTAGTATTCTGCATTATATTATCTATATGTTATGGACTTTACCCTTAAAAAGCTTATTTCCTCTTACCAACGTATAAACTATAACTTTTTCCATCTGTCGTAATTAATGATAAACTTATAATTTTAGTTTCTTAACCTATTTTTATTTTGTCACTCAAGTTTTTCTAACTTTATCTTTTATACTTACAAAATATTTAATATTTAAAATAATAATAATAATAATAATAATAATAATAATAATAATAATAATAATAATATCATTTCGTTTTTTAAATATTGAACGGTACTTTTATTATAATACTGAAAATAAGGATAAAATGATATATCATGATTATTGGAAAATTTAACTAATAAAATCCTGGATGAAATTTGATTGAATTATCTAAGTGAAAATTTGAAATTAGTTCATTAACTAATGTTTTAATTTATAATTTAGAATTGGGTAAAACAATATTATAGTAGAGATGTAAGATAATATTTTTTTTTAAAAAAATAGAGCATAAGTACAAAAGTCATATTTTATTTTGATTAAAAATAAAGTAATTTTAAGACAAAAAGTCTACAATTCTCACTTTCATTTTTCTACTTTATGGAATACTCAAGTACACCACGTAATATATGTGAGAATTATATAATATTATGGTTCTCTTGGAAAGATAAATCATCGCCATCTCTTATTTTGCGAGAAGTTATGTGACGCCCCAAGATTTTGAAGAAGGGTAATAAGGTATTTTTATAATTGAATAAGAATTTTAAGGGATTAAAGGACTAAAAAGGAAAATTTGAAAAGTATTAAAAGTATGATCAGAGAAGACAGGGGAAAATAAGGAAGGGTAAATTCTCGTAGAAAATGGATTGTAATTTGATTATGGACAAGACTTCTGATTAGAATAAGATTAGGAGTTAAAAGTAATTAGAAGTATGATTACAAAAGATGAAGGAAAAGAATGAAAGATAAACTATTTTGATAGTAGGAATTATAATTAAATTGTAAAAGGGAGTTTATTTTGAATTAAGATATATGGAGAAGTTTTTTTTCTTTGGAAAATAAAAATTTTCATTACCTTAAAGTTTCATTACACAAAAGCTGGACGAGTCCTGGAGGAGGACGATCATCACAAAAATACTCATCATGTTGGCGACAAAAAATTGCAAGAAAATTCGCAACTGCATTCTCAGCGTGGGGGCAAAAAGTTATCTTTGATGGGACCAGATTGCGACCAAAATTTGTAAGAAAATCCGTAGCTGCATTCTCAACGTGGGGGCAAAAAGTTATCTTTGATGGGACCAAATTGCGCAGGCAGATTTTGATGTCTTCAATCACTCCACAAAGGCACCAAGGGCAAGATTGGTGCATAGTAATGATGCGAGCCCGTTCTGACACAGATGCCCGAGAAACTTTGAAAATGACATCTCTTAAGACCCTAAAGAAGAGCCCAAGCCTCAGAGTGTAAAGCTGATTGAAAATTACAGTGCCCAGCTTTTGCAAAATAGAAAGAGCCAGTGTTAGAACGTAGTAAGAAACCATATCCCCAAGTCCACTGGCTAGAGTGAAAGAATCATCAGAATTAAGCATTGCCCAATTCTAGCGTGGGGGCTCCCACCGGATCCGAAAAGGATCTTGAGGGCGAGTTGCCTTTCGGGCGTGGATATGCAATGTGTCAAGTTCATGAAAACAGGCGAGAGCTTTCTCCCAGATCACGTCGACGATTACACGCTTGGACCTAAATTGAATGTCATTCCGTAGATTCCAAATCCCCCAAAGATAGAAAGCAAAGATGGATTGTAATTTAATATGAGGCCGCTGATCCAAGCTGACTCCCTCCTCGATCCAGGAACCAGATGGCTAGGAGGTGAAGTATTGAAAAGTGAAATGTAGCTGTTGTTGAAAAAGGTCCCAGAGATGGTGTGC
Organism: Pontederia crassipes; assembly: GCA_030549335.1. Lineage (NCBI taxonomy): Eukaryota > Viridiplantae > Streptophyta > Magnoliopsida > Commelinales > Pontederiaceae > Pontederia > Pontederia crassipes. The sequence goes on along the minus strand of CM060194.1, from coordinate 30,806,965 downwards.
TATTGGGCATGAGAAAAATAAATGGGTAACGATTTCAAGAGCAAGACTACAAAGAGAACATGCTAAATTAATAGAGGGGTCAAAATTGTGTATGAGGTCAAGGGTTGGTAGGCGATCATGGAGGATTTTCCATAGCAAAAAGTGTATTTTGGGGGGGGAACTTGAATGCACCAAATTTTGGTCCAAGACGGCCCTCCAGTCGGACATGTCGGCAAAGCCTGATTGCTCACAAAATTGTACACCGCCTTAGCAGAGGGGAGCCTATTTTCGTCAGTTGCCTAAACTCACGCTTCATCAAGGCAGAGCGTAGAATGTAAATTCCATAAATAATGTCACAAACATTTTGCTCAAAGATCGATGATAGAAGGGGAGGGGGAGGGGGGTATTCCATCTGAAGTCAGTAAGATATACAGAGAAGTTCAATCAATAAAGGACTTCCAATTTGTTGATAAAATAGTATTACATTAATTAATTTTCAAAATTAGATAAAAATGAGAAATAAAAGTATAGTTGGATTGAGATAAGTTATGGATTAGAAACATAAAAACTTAATTTGAGTGAGATCGAGATCAAGATAAATATAAAGAATTATATTCAAAATTAATTAATGTTGTGTTAGTATGAGAAGCAAATTAAATAAAAAATGTTAAGATTAGTTCAAAAATCATGGGGAGACCCAATTAATTAGGATCAAACTCCAGTAAAAAAATTACAAATATGACTCAAGGGTTGAGTTTCTTCCCACACATTAAGTGCCTCACTTCTGCACAAAAGCTATCATCTCCCTCGTATCATGTGCACACCAATCAAGGCATGAAATTGACAACAATTGGACCTACTCAAAACCTTGACTTCAGAGGAGGTGGTCTGCATGCAATCCGAGGTGGCGTCACGAGACGATGGTGAGGTAAAATTCGTCATTTGTGCAAAAAATAGAACAAAAATTCATAAGCTTTTTAGCCAATTCAAGACGCACTCAAGGGGATCCTATATTGATGTGTTTTATCGATAAAGACTCTTTGTATTGTTGTCCTACGTATGAATTATTGTATGAATAAATAATGAATATAAATATTCATTTAATCACATCGAAACAGTATCAAACAATTTCATAAAAAAAATTGACTTTGCGTAGATTGTAGAATCTAGCACAGATTCTATAGAACCTATCTCGAGTTCCATTGAATTCGATTGATATTCAAATTGAAACGAACCGAGTTGTCCGAGCTCAACCCAAAATCCTTAGTAGTGCAACTTGTGTTTTGACAACTCGAGTACATCAATTGACGAACTAAAAGATTCTGACCGAATTCCAAAATATTAGACTTGGCATCCAATGACCGAGATTGATTTAGAACAAACATCTAACTCGACCTTATCAGCTTATGAGCATTGAGATAGTCAAACTCAAGTTTTCTGTTAACCTCCTCTCAGGACTTGTGAGGAGGTTACCTGACTGAATCCAACGCTGAACTAACGAATCTCGTTTTTCATGTTCATGAAAATGGAGTGAACTATCTTTTCGAGCCGGAATCATGGGTACCACACGATCGGCAGAAAGGATTGGCTCACCACCATTTGAACGGCCACCAACTCAAACTGTCTTTCCAAACCGCCCACGATGAGTAGATGGCATCTACGCCCGCTTTGATAGGAGTTAGATGTTCCAAGAGTTGACTGGAGGGCATAACAGTTGAAGACTTGAGGGTGTATGCCCCTACCATGAGAGTGAATGTGGGAAGAATCATTCTTCTGCCCTGAGATCCTCTGGGATACTACGGTAGTAGCTTGGTCAACAAGAGAAGAACAAGAGAACAAGCACTTGCTTAGATTGAAAAGTCTCTCTTGTCTATCAGTTAGCAAGCAAGGGAAAAACAATAAGGCAGTCAGATTCTGCTTCACCAATTCACCAATGTTGGTGAATGCTAAAGATTGGTGAGGCAGGAGAAGCAATAAATAACAAGTAAGATGAAAAGTCAATTCAACGAATAACAGTAAGATTGGTTAAGCATATTAAATAGATAGGGCTGGCTTGAAAGTTGTTTGCTTCTTTCGATCCCCTTCATGAGGAGCCGGATGTAGATGACTTGCAAGAAGAGCAGTATACCCAAAACGAAGCAACAGAGGGGCGGAGCGGGGAACGTGTTCCTGGTTCGTCCAGGACTCCTGAGGAGAATCCGACTGTTACAAGGACTGCTGATTCACAGCCCGATGAGGAACGACTTGCAGAGGAAGGCAGAACGGAAGGTCCTCGAGAAGTTTCTGGTAACCAGTCGGCAGAGACACAACAGAACCCAAACACGCAGGATCCCATGCAAAACCCTAACACGACCACAGAAGGCACAGATGCTCCACCGTCGGATCCTAACTCTGCTCTGATCAGCCAGCACCACTTCAGGCAAGGAATTGAACCCTCTTTCTTGTTACTTAGGCTGCCCAAAAGCCTAGTAAAGGAGTCCTGAAGTGAGCTTCGCCTTTGAACTGAACTCATCTACTGCACCCCCTCTTCTCTGGGCCCTTAGGGTAGTCTGAAGGACGAATGCAGGAGGGCAACTGTTTAGAGAGCTCGCTCCGTACGGTACTTTTGTCTGTATTTTTTCGATCCGGATTCATGAATGACTGCTTTAGCTCTATCGACAGAGGCCCTCGCCTAAAGTTCTGACCCTTGCTTCAAGCTCTGCTATGGGAGAATGGCCCCACCCGATGTGATCGACGTAACATCTCGACCTGTTCGTGCTGCGGCCTATTTTGAGGAGAAAGAAATCCTTTCCTAAAGTGAATTCAAGCCGGTACATCATAAATAAGAAGAGAAGCTTAAGTTTCTTGCTTATCGCAGGTGTTACTGGCCTTTCCAAAATCCATCTAGAGCAGGTCTTGCCTCTCGTAAGGGTAAAAGTGTTGATATCCTCGATTCGTCGAATCTTGTCTTTCGTCTTTCGCGTGTTGAAACTCAGGTGTGAAAAGTGAGGAATTACTGGTTAGATTGCTGACTTGGAAGCTTTACGACTGTATGAAGTGAGGCGCGACAGTTAAGGTTTACCTTGCTTCGAGAGCTAGGGAACGTGGTTGGTGCCCCGACCTGGTCCGATTGTTCAGCAGAGCGATCAAAAGCGCGCATGTTGAGCTTCAGTGGGTATTAAAGTATAGAAAAAAAGGATTTCGATTGGTCTGTCGAATGATAGCTAAGAAGAATGCCCGGCGATAGCATACATAGGTGCTCTTGCTCCCGCTCCGATTGAGTCCGTTTGACTCTCAGCTTGGCTAGGGCGCTATTTTCAGAACAAATGCACAGTGAATCTACGAAGTCTTCCCCTTAATGTTAATGTCCTAGAGCGGGAGAGAGTTAATCAACGAGTAGCCCTCTGTCAATCTCTGATTGTATCAAATCCGCAAAGTGACAAATACAAATATGAGAATCAACAGTAGGGGCGAAGCGTCGACGCTTATTCGAAAGCATTTGTTGCATTTATAAGAGACGAGTCGGTGTCAAAGAAGAGCAGAGGATTTTTGGCATTTACTATTTGAGATAGATGCCCAGGTTTTCTATTTAGAAGATGACATGGATGAGATGCATCGAATACAAGCTGAAAGAGAATCCCCTGCTTGAGAGGAAGGGAAGATGAATAGTGGACGATATCCCCGAGCAAAGAATAGCTTATTCACGTGAAGAGGTAAAGGCGAGCACTCTCTTTTGGACAGAATACGGCCTTTGAAAGGGTCGGTCTTGACTTGATGCCGAGACTAGATTCGAAACTAGGGTAGGGCTAGGGGGCTGCTAGTCTTTTCGACGAATCCCTTGTTCAAGAATGCGCAGTTCTGTTTGCACGAATGCTCTCTTAGGCAGCTATCTAATAGGCTTTTTGGGATTAACCTGATTTACTAATATGCCGGTCGAATATGCCTCCAGTCAATATACTTGATAAGTAAGGATCAATCAATAGTCAAGATACCCACGGGCAGATGTTCTCGATGAATCTGCAGCTGTTACAGAATCCGCAGCTATAGCTATTGAATCAGCAGCACATTCATGCCCAGAATCTCCCCTGTTCTCACAGTTTGACCATAAATCCGGACCTATATAAGAGAAAATGAATGGCAAGTGCTTGAGAATCCGTAGTTTTCGCAATTGAATCAGAAGAGGCCATCAAGCCGATTAACTCATTTTACCCTACAAGTACATAGGGACAAGGATAAAGGCTGCTAGTGAAAGCAACTGACTTAATGTCCGAGATGGAATTAGAATGGAAGTTGTTCCAGAAAGCCGTGAGAGTATCCGGTGTGAGAGATTTTGTAAGTGCTCAATCACTAGCCGTTGTTGGTGTTGGGTTAGAATACGCTATTCGAGAATCAGCTGCTATTTCATCTGGTCTGAGGGAGGAAGTAACATAGTTGCTCTACTTTGAGAAGGCAATATTCTTTTCCACGCTTTAGGGAAATAAAAAAAATCCCCTCCCCAAAGATAGGGACCCTTTAGGGATAATAAGTGATAAAAAAAGGATTTACTATTAATACCCAAAACCAAACCAGAGACACTTTAGAAATAACTAAACTGAGAAACCTGAGTCGGATAAAGGATAGATTCAATTGGGGCATGTCGAGCCGCAGTGGAGGCTTTCGAGCGCTCCTCTCCTGTGCATTTTTTCTTGGAGTACGTGGCTTTCCAATAGAGAGTTGCTGGAAAAGGACATCTTTCATCGGTTTCACTTCCGCCCCCTCTATCGAAACCTAACTTCAGTGCTACCCAGCTATGATTCTATGCAGCTATTGGGAAAGCTCTATTAGTTGTTCTTCTCGAATTCCATTTCTTCCTACTGCACCCCTCATCTTTTTCTAATGGCGGGGGATTGATCCGGTTCAATTGCATTCTCTCCCTTTATCTATCGGTTCGGGAGAATCCAATCAATCACCTGATAGCCTATCAGGCCTCCGGTCAGCCCTTCCAATCCGTTTTTCTTAGGGAGTGCTAAAAGGTATAATGGAGAAGGTCATATAATCTAATGCAGCAGCTTCTTGTTCAATCCCCTCCCAACTCTACTATACTGGATCCTCATCTCGGGTACAACATTTCATCAATGTTAAGGGGAAACCATCTTGCCAACCCAGGGAATGTCTCGAGATTCAACTCTACTACATTGACGTAGCTGCTTCCCAGACCCTACTGTATAAATCATCCTGGCAGATAAATGAAAATAGAAAGCTTACGCTCCTCGGGTCTTCGCTGACTCCGAAAGCAGGGATGGAGGACAAGAGACTCTTTCCATCCATTCCACCACCTTCCTTTTCGATTCAAAGTAGAGACGAACCCCAATAAGGTTTGTGGGGACCGGACAAACAAATAATGTTGTTGAAGGCGGGAAGAAAAAAAGTGGTTTATTTCATCCTCTCAGCCAAGATGGGAATGAAAGACTCCTCATGACGGAACAACATGCCAGAGGTGGTAACATGTCGGAGTCGTCGTCTACCACATAAGAGTAGAGTATAGTAGTAGTAGCTTCAATCGGTTTCGGATTGAAAGTCCAGCCGAGACCCTTCGTTCCCGGAAATCTTGTACTCTGAGTCACGGATAAAGTTGACTACCCGAGCCTCTTTCTAGTTGGTTTTTTCCCGTCCCTTTTGGGACCATTAACCCCTTTCCCAACCGACGCATAGGTAGAACCCATACACAACGACGGTTTCAAGCAAGATAAGTAGTTTCTAGTCGACTCAATATCGACGAAATCCCCCATTTGATCCCTATAGTACCAATTGTCTTGTAATCCACTACACCCTTCATCGAAAGAGTAGGCGGTTGAAAGACCCACCTTTGAATAAAGCCTGACGGTTAGGAGATATTCAAGGGGAACCTCGCCTAGCTTATCTGTCCCTGTATTATTCAACTCATCTGTCCACTTATCTTGTCCAAAGAGGTTAAATTCCTTTTCACTTTTAGGCCCTTTCTTAAGAAAAGATGAAATCAACTTGTTGGCCTGCTTCTTAGGTGCTGCTTAGGCCTGCTTCTATGTCCTCTAGCGTTGCATCAGTAGTGGTCTTGCAAGGCACGAAACAGGACAGAGAAAAGGGGCCACGAACGCCAACCAGCGCACTCTCATTACCTTTCTAGGATTTCGGCAATGAAATCACACTACGAAATCTGATTCGACACTGGTAATGGCATATACAGCCCCTTGTTCTGCATCTGCCCCTTAGCCTACACCCTTGCTGGAACTTCTCAACATCTCTTCTCATCCTTGGCCAATCAAAGCCACTGGTCATCAGCATGTAATCCATCGGGATCAGCCAGAGCCCAAAGGAGTTGAGTGGACAACCTGCTATCAAAGTTGATGCCCGTCGATGAATTTCCCATTTCTTGTCCTGAAATGCAATATCGAAATGAGAAGCATATAGCCTTTACTTATCCCACTCACCAACCTCGTCTAGACATTGCATTTCCAGTTAGCGTGGTCGGCCAGTTTATGAAGGCCTATCTATAGAGTTCTTCACTGGGAGGCTGTTATACGTACGATATTTGAAGAAAGCTTCCGGACGGCGTAACAATAATGACATTTGCGTATTGAAGGTTTTTCATATGCTGATTGGGTCCATCAGATAGGAGATCTACTATCGGCTATTGTACACTTGTGGGGGGTGTAGAAAAGTCAAAAGCAAAGTGTAGGTGCTCGATCTAACAATAAGGACGGCTACCTGCCTAGAAGTTGTTCGGTGCCTCAAATCGGAAGTCCAAACCCCTGTCAAGGCCAGTGAAGTTCAGTGGTTCTAAATTCCTGCCTCTCCGGACAGAATGGATTTTCCTGTCCCTAAGGGTCCAGATATTTCATGACATGGACCACACACAAATATGGAAAAACCAGTCTTTGATGTTTGACCACTCCTGCTAGCCAGGAAGGGATTCTCTCTACCGCCACCTGCCGCCTTTGAGAGTAAAGAATGGCCAGACAAACATAGTTGTAAAGTCTTCGACCTTCCGACTGAAAAAGCTGCCTTTGAGAAAGAAGACAGTTTCTATGATAGGTCAAGAAGTATGATCTATATTTCTTTCAAGAATGTGCTGGCAATGAACTCCAATGATGTATACTTGAGGAAATGACCTCTGACATCATCAGTTCCTGCCATACCCCTGCATATGGAGCACATGGAGGTATTCTTTTTTTTTTTTAAAGGTAATCTCGCATTAGTTAAGTAACTTCTCCGGTGGAGTCTTGGTATAAAATATGGAGTAGACATGAAGGGGGGCTATCCAACAAAAAGTGTTGGGTCAAAATTTTAATGCTTTATATAATTATATTTTGATGATACAAACCTTGAAAGATTAATGTTAAATGCTGAAAAGTTTAAATAAAATGAATAACTTTATGTACTACACTTTGATTAAATAATTGACTATGATCTTGTTAGATTATGGATGGAAGATGAATGTCAATTGTAGAGAATCCTGTTAGCTATTCATACAATCTAATATTATCTAATTTGGATAACTGTGCAGAAAGTTATGATCAAAACAGTGCAGGTCGGTCAACTTGCCAATTGAAACAACACTGGTCGATCGATCCAAGATGTCGGCCGATCGATCAATGCATGTACTACTTAGGTTCCATGACGAAACTATACCGGTCGACGTCTAGATGACTCCAGTCGATGTCTCAATCGATCGACCAGCTGTGGTCAATGAAGAAAATAAGCCAACGGCTATATAGACTGGTCAACCGGTTCATTAATGCAGTCGATCGATCAATTGCGGTCAATGAAGGAAATAAGCCAACGATCATATAGACCGATTGACCGGTCCATAAATGCGGTCGATCGATCCATTACTATAATGAACAGTAACGACTATATTTCAAGGTAAAAAATGTAGAATAAATTCTTGACAAATTTTTCACATGCTAGAGCCTATAAAAGAAGTGCCGAAGCCAGAAGCAAAAGCAACCATCAAAGCACTAAAGTAAAACTTCAAGAAATCAAAAAAAGATAATTTGTCTTGAAGTTATTATTTTAGAGTTTTCTTTCTTTCTCTCTTCTTTTCTTATGAGTGTTCTATTGTAAAAGAGAGAAACTATTTTTTAGAACGATTGTGAGAGCTTATGTGTAAAAGAGATTTTAAATCTTACCTCTTGAGCGAGAGAAAAAATTAATTTCATAGGAGGAGAAGTTGTCTTGCCTCTCGAAGCGGGGAAAATATGATTGTGTAAAAGGTGTTCTTCCTTGCCCCATTTGGATTAAGGAAGAGTTCTAGTGGAATCTCATACGATCTCCAGATCGATATGTCGGAGCGAGCATGCAGGCCAAGGTGTGGTCGAACCTCGTTAACAACTATTGTGTTTGCTTTCTCTCTCTCATATTATGTTTATGATTTGAATTGCAAAGGTTTTAAGAATCGATTTTAAACTTCCGCGATGATTTTTGTGAAATCGATATTTTCGGATTGAACACCAATTCCCACCTCTGTTGCTGCCCTTTGGGATCCTACAAAAAGTTGTCACTAATATTAGTGCGACCAAAAGAAGTTGATAATTTGCAGCGTGATTCATGCGGCGAGAGCAATGAGAAATAACAGTGGGCTACAACTGCTCCAGAACATACCAAATGTCTATGATGACAATCTTCATATTCTAAGGATACTTCTTCTCACACTTGATGATGTTGACAAGAGATGAGAAAACCGAGTAGACAAAGATGTGAGATAATGACCATCGAGCACATTCCCGAAGGCTAGACAGCATGCCAATCACCTCAATTTTCAGAACAAAGCTAGCAAAACTAGAGGAAACCCTTGCAAAAATAAATGAGCCACTACGACAGCGAAGAAGGAATCCATATGCCCCATCCCACTTCCTTTGGGAGGGAGCCATCCGACTGCAGGAGCAGCCGAGGAGGAGGAAGAGGGGGTGAGGTTCCATCAGACTTGTAAGGGGTCTGGGAGGAGTGGTGCCTCAGGGGCGTGAGTGTTAGTATAGTCATAAAAATCAGCCAATGCCTTTCCCAGACAACTTTCACGGTTGCATGCCGTGAGCTCCCATAGGTAGTAGGAAAAAATAGAATGGAGGGTTTTTAGCGACTGCTTATCCATACCAGCTCCTTCGCTGATCCAAAAGCCCAAGTGCTAGGATGTGGTAATCCATGTTATCGTCTGTAATTACAAACACAGTTAAACAAACACATCACTAATACAGAAGAAGCTATTCTCACAAAACAAAGTAAGCTTTAAAAAATCTTCTTTTTTCAAACAAGAATAGAGGAAAAAATATTGAAAATAACTAGTTGCTTTTTTTCATGATTCTCCTAATAAATGTTAAACCCATGTTGTAAGCACTTTAGGGTTGTGTTTAACAACTATAATAGTAGTTCTTTAAGTTTTATATGAATAATTAATTTGACATATTAGTTCGAATTGTGTTTAGATAAAATGAAATTTAACGACGAGGAATAAGATAATTGATGTGATAAAAAAAATATGTGATAGATTAATTTTAGTGAGTGTTTGAATAAAAATATATATTATAAATATAGAATATAATTATGTTAATTAATTAAAAAATTACAAATTAAATTTTTTTACTTAAAAAATTGTTCAAAAACATATTATCTAAATATAAAAAATCATTTTTTAATAAATTATATTTAATGAAATATTATTTTTTAATACAATGACAAGTAATAAATAATATTATATTAATATTTATAATAAATATTATATTAATAAATAATATAATAATTCTTGGATGTGTGGTCAATATTAAATAAAAATGGTAGAGAATCGTTTGAGATGGTTTGATCATGTTCAGAGAAGATCATTAGATGCGCTAGTAAGAAGAGTAGATCAAATAGTCTGGAGTCCGATTAAAAAAGGGAGAGGGATGTCAAGACAGACACTTGGCGAACTAATAGAGCAAGATCTATTGGTGAATAATATACCGAAAGATTTGGTTACTAATAGAGCGGAATGTCGTCGTATGATCCATGTAACCGACCCCATCTAATGGGATAAGACTTTGTTGTTGTTATATTTATAATAAATATTTTTTATTTAATAAATAAATTATCTTATAAGAGTAATGTGAGAGAGAAAAAATAAGGAAAGAAATATGAAAATAAAAATAAAATTGAAAAAAATAACTGTCACGTTCCCAAAAAGATGAAAAAAAGGAATAATTAAATGTGAAACTGAAACCATCATCTTGAATTTTCGACACGATGTCATCAAACATCACATCATATTACGAAATCGGTGGTGATTTCAATATGATTCCAAAACTTTCAAAATATAACCATTTAATTTAAATCCAATCTATTAACTATGTTAACTTTTCAATAATTTTATATCTTTTACCTTTTTGTCCTTAAATAGTAAAACATAAAAAAACAGCTCTGATTCATTTATTCAATGGCTGTCTTCTTCAATAGATCATATCGTCTTTATTTTTCTATTTGTTTTTAAAAATAATTGGCCCTTGGTAAATTCATCTTTCATTTTTTATGCTAGGTTTTATTTTTTGAAAAAGCTAATTTAATAAACTAGAAAATTGTAAGATAAAAAAAGCTGCAGTAAGAGAAGAAAAAACAGAAAATAAACTAACGAGATGCATAGAATTGTGAACCGGGGAGAGAGCGGTTCATTACGAGTATTCAACCAGCGAAATGAAACGAATCAACGGTCAGAGATGTGGCGTTGGGGAGAGACGGTGCAATCCAGCCGTCCATACAGAAGCGGCACGTACAAATGAGAGCATGAGAATATGGGCAAAAGTCGCGTGCCCTAAAATAACAAGTCCCAGAAATTTCTCCCGTCTTCGAGTGCTCCAGGGATCTCAAGTTTCAACTCCTCTCGCGTTTCGATTCTGAGGTTGGAGAAAAATTTGGATATCGAGGTATTTATCACCAAATTTTCCTCTTTTTCCTCGTCGATTTCGGCTCCCGATTTTGATCCCTCCGCAACTTGATTTTGGTTTCATCTGGCATTCAATTTTTTTGCGCTTGGCGTTACATTTTGGGGAATTCTGGTGAGGTATTTATTCTGTGCGGAAGTTGGTGAGCTTTTAAGCAGTCATAATGGAGATTTGGTGTTGAAGCAGGCGTTTTCAAAACCATTTTTTCTCATCATTTTTGTTATAGTTCCTTGTTTTCCCTTCAATTTCTAAGTGAGGAGAGAGAGAGAGAGAGAGAGAGAGAGATCTTTCTTATTTTCTATTTCGTATCTTCATTCTGTGCAAATGTTATGATTTTGAAGTTTGATTTCTGATAAAAAAAAGTTATTTGTCCAGCATTTCGTAGATTGGCATCTTCTGCAAGGGGTATATATCACTACAATTCGACTAGTTAGGGTTCGCATCATTTTATGGCCTGTGAGTGCCAGGAAAAAGGAGACGACTCATCAGAGAAGAAGTTTGTTAGTAGCGCTTGGGACGAAGACGCGCCATTGGTAATTAACAATTTTGGATTTTCTCCCTCTGGTCCGGAACCTGATTGTATTAGGAATTCTTACAATAAATCTGTCGCACGGAAACCAGTTTCTTTTGTCCCTTGGAAGAAATGTGTCTCGAAGAGCGGGAGCACCATTGCTGATGATAAAGCTCCTAATGGCAATCTTAGGTCATTTGCTGATCTTCCGGCTGCATTGGTTTTTGAGATTCTTCACTGCCTCGATGCCAAGGAGCTCGGCATTGTATCCTGCGTGTCGACCTTGTTAAATAAACTAGCAACTGATCATCATGGATGGAAGGATTTCTATTGTGAAAGATGGGGCCTGCCCGTTGATCTGGCTGTTGCTAGTCGGTCTAATTCTGAGACCTCAAAGTCTTGGAAGGAGATATTTGTGGAGAGGGAGTTTAGGAGCAAGTCATTCATGGGACGATTCAGTATTGACTCCCTCCATGGTCATACTGAGGCTGTCCGTGCTGTGTTTCTCCTCCAGCCAGCAAAGCTTATCTTCACTGGAGGGTATGATTCTGTTATTCGTATGTGGGACGTGGAAGAAGGATTCTCAATTGCAGTGTCTCGGTCTCTTGGTTGCACGATCAGAGCTATCACAGCTGATATGGAACTTCTGGTTGTTGGTGGCACGGATGCTTTCCTGCAATGCTGGAGAGCCATTGAAGGGCATCCCCATCTGTTTGACATAATAGGGTCTACTGGCAACCAGAAGTCGTACTTCCGACTTTGGGGTCATGAAGGTCCTGTTACTTGCCTTGCTTTGGATTCTAGCAGAATTTACAGTGGATCATGGGATATGAGTGTCCGAATATGGGATCGCACTCAGTTGAAATGCTTAAAGACATTGAGGCATGGTGATTGGGTTTGGTCTCTTTCCCCTCGAGGCAAGACTGTTGCCAGCACTGCTGGAAGGGATGTTTATATCTGGGACATTGAAAGGGGGAACCTTGTAAGTGTTATTTATGGTGCTCATGTGGGCAATGCATATTCTTTGACAAGAAGCTACCTGGGGGATCTCTTGTTCACTGGAGGAGAAGATGGTGCTGTTCACATGTTTGAGGTGAGGGATGATTGTGATGATGAAAATGCCAAGCCAGCTGCCACTTGGATTCCACACACTGGACCTGTTAATTCACTGGCATTTGAGTTTCCTTGGATTGTCTCGGCCTCAAGTGATGGACGGGTTTCACTTATTGATGTGAGGAAGCTCTTGATTTCAGGGCAGCGTGGTTGTTCTGTTCCAAGGCATCATTTTAAGGTCAAGCAATCGGCTCAGGGTGTTGCGGAACCTCCTCAGAGAATGCTGCATGGTTCTGGATGCAATCTGTTTTCTGTGGAGATAGGTGCAGATAGGATTTTCTGTGGTGGCGAGGATGGTGTAGTAAGGGTTTGGAACTTCTCACAAGCGCTGGAGATTGAGAAGAGAGTCCAAGCTCTGAGGAGTATAAGATTGGAGAACAGGATGAGGCGACGGAAAGCTCAGGGTGAAATGAATGGCAACGGCGGGCGTCCTGATAAATGTTCTGTAGCAGCTAAAAGGAACCAGCTAAATGGTGATTGCAGCGGTGTTTCGCATACTAAGCGCGGATTAAGCAGGAAACTTAGAGCCTAGAGATCAACATCCCATGGAGTTCTTAACTTTTAAATTTCTAGTTCCATATAGTCTATAGAATTTCCCTCAGAAGTATATTCTCAAGAATACCATGTGTAGTTGGGTGGATTCAACAAAGTACATAATTCTATCCTCCTGTCTTTGACTTTGATTTTTTTACTTTGGGTGCTTATTAGGTTCAATTTGATATTTTTTTCATGTGTTACGAGCTACTCGAGAAGGCAAGAAAAAAAATGCTCTGTTCTTGGTATACCGTCAAGTTTGATCAGCTCTATTCGTCAACATTGACTTGATTATTGTTGAATCAAAGGGCTTCGTTCCTAAACAGTTCAACATTTTTATTTTTCTGATGGCTGGTGTTTGTTTATATGTTGAAAAGTTTGTACGAGAGGTCTTTTTTAATATTTACACATTTTGTCTGATGAATAATGAATCACCAAAGAAATCCTATTTATACCATCTCCGGACTGTACGGTTGTGTTTGTGCCTGTCAAATCTTCATAATGTTCTTGTTTTTAAGTAAACTCTAAATAGAAATATGAAGCAGCGTAGTAGTGTGAATAAATAAGTGACTAATGTGTCAAGAGAGATTAGTAATAACTATAAAGGGCAGTATATACGAGGAAGATGCATGGCCAATCAAGTGGTAGCCATATGGTAGATTTGAATTGTTGCTAATTAGATTGGACAATCACGGATTAAAGAGTTATTATTGGACTATTTAATAGTCTTTCAAACTTATTCCGTTATTATTCGACTATTCAAACTTATTTCGCCCGTTATAGCGAAAGAATCAAGAATCAGACAAGCCTGTTAATCTTTTTTTAAAAAAAATATTTTGTTTCATTTATTTTTTATGCATTAATAAAATAATATAATAAATAAATTATCATTATTTTTTCTTTTAATTTTTTCATAATTTTTTAAGATTAATTCCTTTAACACCCTTCAACTATAATTTTTTTCCACATATAATCCTAAAATATAAATTTACAAATTTTAGTCCCCGTAGCTTTAAATTTGACACTTTTAAGTCCTTAAGTTAACTTTAATATAAATTTTGTTAAGTTTTTTCTAATAACTATGAAATGACATTTTTTCCCTTTACTTTGCAATATGAAAATAATGCAAAAATGAAAATAATGACTCAAGCATAGTATTGCATAAAAATATTATTATCAATTAACATTTTTATATGTATTGATTATTTTATATTTTAAAAATATTTTTATTGGAATATAAAACTAATGGAAAAAATGACATTTCATAATTAAATTTAATAAAATTTAATTTAAATTTAACTGAAACTTAAGTGTCAAATTTGGATGAGTTTAAAGACTAAAATTTGTAGTTTAGGATTAGATGTGAAAAAAAAATATAATTAGGGGATGCTAAAGGAATTAACGCTTTTTTTAATATTTTTTTTACTCATTTGTTCATTTTTTATTAATAATGGATAACTACTTATATTATATTATTAGGTAAATATTATTATATAAACTTATTAACTATTATGGATGGCCACTAAATAAGCAACAATCAATTGTACTTAAAGACTTAATATTATTAATGGATTAACTTTCACTCTATCGGATGGTTCGTCGAACTGATATTGAGGAAATGATTGAAATATAATTTCCCGCCCATTATTCGTCCTAGGGCAGAGCAAACCCGGGACCGGGTCCGGGTCTAGGCGAACCCGGTCCTGGCCCGACTTTTTCCGGGTCAGAAATTTTCCGACCCGATACCGAACCCGGACCCGGCCGTATCCGGGACCGGGTCAGATCCGGTAGACCGGGAAGATCGGGTTTGCGTCCAGAAATCCGAAATCAGGTGGCGGCCGATCCGATCCGATCGTTGACGGCAGATCCGATCCGATCGTTGGCGGCCGGATCAGCCGACAACTGCCAGATCCGGCGCTTGGCAGCCAGATCTGGCCGCCAGCGGTCGATGAGCGGCCGGATCGGCCACTGACGCGGCCAGATCCGGTTGCCTGGCAGATCCAACAGTCGGATCTGGTCGTCAGTGGCCGATCCGGCCGCGCGAGTGGTCGATCCGCTGATCGGCCAGATCCGATCGCCTGGCCACGCCAGTGGCCGATCCGGCCGTCCAAGCGGCCAGAGTAGAGAGAGAGAGAGTCAGGAGAGGGGACTAGAGGACGGTCGGAGTCGAGGGTCACCGCCATCGCCGCCGCCGTGAGAGAGAGGGAGAGAGAGGGAGAGGACGCTGGAGTCGTCAGTGCCGTCATGAGAGAGAGGGAGAGGGCGAGAGAAAGAGAGGGGGAGAGAGAGGGAGAGGGCGAGAGAGAGAGGTGGGAGAGAGAAAGAGAGAGATTGAAATGAGAGGTGAGAGGAGAGAGTGGGTTTATATAGTAAGTAATATCGGGTCGGGTATCTGCATTGTAGACCCGGTCCTGACCCGATACCCGGCGGATTTTCCTGTCAAAAGACCCGGTCCCGGCCTGGATCTAATCCGGGCCGAGTTTTTTTCCCAATTTTTTGGGTCGGGCCGGGCCGGGTCGACCTCAGCCCTAATTTGTCCAAACTCAAATATTATTTGGATGGATTCGCGTCAGACACGGACGAGCTTATCCGGGATGGGTCGGGCATTACATTGTAATAAACACCAATCTTGCATTTCGAATTGTCACATTCTATGAGTCTACCTATATAGTTAGTGCAAATCGTGCAGTCATGGCTGTTAAAGTGGTCAAGAATTCTATCCTTTACGATCTTTTCACAGTGATCTTACCATCTACGTCATGGGAAATTTACGAGTTTTAGAAAATATTTCATGAAATCTTAGATCCTTCAATACGACTTCTATTAAAATTTTTGCCTGTTCATTCTAGATTTTCTTGAAATACATGGTATAGCTTCCTGTTTGACATTCGTACAGGTCGATATACCTTATCTTGTTGTATACATTCACCCTTTTCTAACACTCCGCCAGTTCAATTTCATTTGAAAAATAGGGTACATTCTCACGCTTCGTGCAATTTTAACTGATTTGTAAATGTATCATAATAAAATAATTTATAAAACCTTTTTATTTTAATAATATTTAATTATTTTAAAATATGTTATTTTAATACTTTTATAATAAAATAATTTTATGTTTTTATGTGTTGCAAGACTCCACCTCCTCCCACCTCCTTTGCAGGAGCTTCACATCCAGTGAGTGCAAGGTTGCAATCCTCAACGACGTTGAGGCATTGACAAAGGATCTCTCAAGTGAGGACTTCCGCGATTCGATCTCTCAAGTTTGCCCACCAGACGTTGCGATGCCGACTCCTTCTCCCACCTCATGTTCTTGAGATTCGACCAGCATGATCTCGAGCTTCATGACCAATGCAATCTGATTTATGAATGACACCCGGTGGTCGACCGATCCATCTTGGCAGAATGTATTCCTAGGATTTTCCACTAAGTTTTTAACAATGCTATACATCAAGCATGATGCCACTCAATCATATACATGCTGGACACTCAAATAGGACGCAATCATCATACAATATGCAATTTCTAACATATGATGCCCTAGGTTTTGATGAACCTAAACATGCTTCTAGTTTAAGTTTCAAAAACTATTTTTCTAGCAATTACACTCCTAGGGCAGAATCTATAATCTATCATATGAGTTCAATTAGACTTAGATCTATTTTAGTCTATGACCAAAGTAGGGATCCACCATTACATACTTATTTACTTAGCTCAAAAGGCCTTTCTTTCAAAGCTACCCTCTTGCACTTCCTCCTCTTTTGTTTCTTCTCCTTCTCCTCTCCCAACTAGGTCCAGCAATCCCTTCTTCTTGCTCCAAATCCTTTGCTCCCTATTAGTGATCTGCTGCAGAGAAGGGTGTAGACCTCGGTTCAAACTCGGAATAGAGCTGCTAGGGCAAGAAGACTTGTTGGATTTTTCAGAAAATGGGGAAAAGAGATGAAGAAAGGCTGTGGGAGGGCTTATATAGGTAGTGGGCAGAAGTTTGAGTGAATTTTTGGGTGGAATAAAGGGCTGCCAAGTGTCAATGCCCTTTTTTTTCATTTTCTATTTTCTTTTCCTTTTTTTTCTCTCAACTGGACATGTGTTACATTCTACCCCCTTAAAAAAAATTCGTCCATGAATTTAATTGAAGGTAACACCTACTGAAAAGATTCAGAGAACTTCTCTCGTATTTCATCCTCGAGTTCCCAAGTAGCTTCTCGGTCTCAATGATGCTGTCATGCAATCTTTACCATGAGCATAACTTTGTTGCGCAAATGCTTCTCGCTGAATTCTAGCACTTCAATTCAGTACCCTCTTCATATGCCAAATTCTATTTAAGATTGGGTTCTTCAACAATCAACACGTTAGAATCATCATGATTGTATTTTCATAACATAAATACGTGAAATATATTATGAATGGCCGCATAAGTGGCAGCAACACCAATCTATATGCGTCTTCACAAATTCTATCCAATATTTCGAAAGGCCCATTGTCCTTCGGACTTAGCTTTTCTTTTCGGCTGAAACACATCACTCCTTTTGTTGGTGACGTCTTCAAAAGCACATGATCCCCAATCTAAAATTTTAGCTTTTCTTCTCTTCAAGTCGGCATAGCTCTTTTGTCGACTTTGGGAAGCTTGCACTCTTTCTTTAACTAACTTCACTTTTTCAACATATTGCTCTACAATATCTAGTCCTAGAAGTGGTCCTTCTCCTACTTCTAACTAACATATAGGAGACCTACATGGACGACCATATAACGCCTCAAATGGTGCCATCTTAATTATCGAATGGTAGTTATTGTTGTAAGCAAATTTGACCAATGTTATATGCTCATCCTACGAATCTTGCCAATCTAAATCACATGCTCTCAACATGTCCTCCATAGTTTTGATTGTCCTTTCACTTTGGTCGTCCGATTGCGGATGAAATGCGGTGCTATAATTTAACTTTTTCCCAAATGCTTTTTGAAATCTTTTCCAAAATCTACTAGTGAATCTTGCATCCCTATCCGATACAATGGAAAATGGAATTCCATGGAGTTAGATAATTTCTTTCACATAAAGTGCCACCAAGCTATCCAAAGATTGTCTTATTCTTATAGACAAAAAGTGGGTTGATTTAGTCATTTCCATTTTTCGTTCTTGGAAAACCAACAACGAAGTCCGTGGTTATCTCTTCCCATTTTCATTTCGGTAAATCCAACACGCTAAACACTTGAGACAAACTCGGCAATTTCCTTTTTCATGTTATTCCACCAAAAGCTTCTTTGCACATCATTGTACATCTTTGTACTTCCGGGATGAATTGCGAATTCTGATTTGTGACATTCACTTAGCACTTCCTATTTGAGCTCTTCATCACTTGGAATCCAAAGCCTATTTCAAAATTGAATTGCGTCATCACTATCAAATTTGAAACCCGTGTGCTCTTTATGACATAAGGCTGCCATGTGCTGAAATTCGGGGTCTTCTCTTTGAGCTTAGATGATCCGGTCAAAAAGATTAACCCGAATGCCATATTGAGCCATTAGCATGACTCGGTCCAGCCAAAACTCACATTTTGAAAACTTGGCAAACAATTAGTGCTGCCTTAGAATTTCTAGCACTATTTGCAAGTGTTGTAGATGCTCTTCGAGACTAGATGATTACACCAATATGTCATCCACAAATATGATGAAAAATCTGTCCAATAAGGATCTAAAAACCCGATTCGTCAAGTTCATAAAAGCTGCAGGAGAATTCATTAGTCCAAAAGTTGACCTAAAGTCTATTTTTTGTACATTGTCCTGAGCTATACGTAGTTGCTCCTTAAATCAATTTTTGAGAACGCCATTGCCAACGATAATTGATCAAGCAGATCATCAATACGAGGCAATGGGTACTTGTTCTTGATATTGAGCATCCTATAACCAACGCATAACGTAAGGGAACAAGTCTTTTTTCTTCAATAATAGCACCGGTGCGCTCCATGGAGAACACTTGGTCGGATAAAATCTTTATCTCATAGCTTTTACAATTGTGTCTTCAATTCATACATTTCAGCGGGCATCATTTGATATGGAGGCTTTGTGATAGGTGCTGTCCCCAATGCTACTTTTATGTGAAATTTAGTTTCTCTTCCCGATGGCAATCTGGGCAGTTCTTCGGAAAACACATCCGGGTAGTCTCGAACTACGTCAATTCATTTCAAAGCTTGAGGTTGTGGGCTATTCATTGTAATACTTGCAAGAAATCTTCGACAGCCTCTTTTTAGCAATTTATTAGCTTTTATTGCTGAAATCAACACATTCTTTTCACCGAACGGAATTCATCGAATCATAATTTGTTATCGGTCTATGGTGGTAACCACTAATTTCTTTTCTCTATAAAAGACATGCACATCATAATAGTTGCCTAATATGATGTCATAATCTGCCATTGGAATTACCACCAAATCAGTTGGCAAATTATAGCCTTCAACTTGCATGGACACGTTAGGAATATACCTCCATATAGATGTATCCCCAACTAGAATCAATATCTCCATTTCCCAATTCATCTTTCTCATTCTAACATTTAGTAACTTAGCAAAATCATATGAAATGAACGAGTGCATGACACCCGTGTCAAACAAAATAATAGCATGATGATTTGCTATGAACAAGTTACCTTGGATACATCATTTGATGGTTGTGCCTCCTTGCCTTGTATGGTGTAGATCCTTGGTGGAACTTCTTCTATTTTTTCTTTGTCTTTATTTTGGGGGCTCTCCTTCTTTATTGGGCAATTTTTTACCCAATGTCCATGCTATCCATAGTTCAAACAAACTCCTGATTCACAATAACGTTTGCCGGGATGCCTTTTTTGGAGGGTAGCTCAACTTCTTTTGAGTATTTGACCTGCCCCTCCCATTGTCCTCTCTCTTCGGAGGTAGCTCGGCTTCTTTGGACGCTTATTCTTGTTGTGGCCTTCATCCTTGATAGGCCCCTTTTCCTTGGAGACATTCTTTTGTTCTTTATAGTCTCTTTGTAAGGTTTGGGCACGTGCAATTGCTTTATCTAGATTAGTGGGTGCTTCACCATATTTAACTTGCCTCCTAAGTGTCGGATTCAGCTCCTCAATGAACCTACTAGTTCTTATTCTTTCATCCGAAATAAAAGGGCTATACTTTTCCAAACCAACAAACTTGTCCACATATTCTGTTACGGACGTATCTCCTTGTTGCAAATTAGTAAGCTATTTTTGCTTTTGCTCTTTAATATGTAGTGAAAATATTGCTCTTCAAAAGTCTCCACTAATTCATTCCAAGTAATGTCTTCCCTTCTATAATACTTGATCCTCAAGATGGACTTCCACCAAAACCTCCCTTGATCCACAAGTTCATGTGGGGCCAGCTCCACCTTGTATTGTCCTTACAATGGACCACCTTCCATTTGTCGCTTATGATGTCCAACCATATTGCGACTTCATCTAGATCTCTACCAACATCAAATGTGGGTGGATGGGTCTTTATGAACTTCTTATAGGTGGACTGTCCGGAATCACTAGACCTCCTACTCAAGGATTTGGACAATTTGCTCGAACTTGCCATTAGCTTCCATTGATCTACTGAGCCTTCATCTCGGCTGGGCTCTTTCCCCCTATCTCCCGAGTGATGCTCGTGACGTCTTTGACGGCTAGCTCGGTGGGAGGAACTATCCGTTCAGCTCTTCTCATGACTCCTTTCTTGATTTGACCGATGAGATGGGTTGCCTTGTTCCATACTTCTGAAAATCAAAACCATAATCCATCATTAGATCATTAAGAATCAATATGCATATGAAAGATGTCTTCCCAATATACATTTCTTAATCTTTGGTGGCTGCTCATGACAATTGCACATGGATTTAACGTCTAAGACAACTTGGACTTAGACTATGAGATAGAGCACTTCTTGGCTTTTCTCCCGCGCCGTCAAATCATAATTCGACGCACAGTAAGGCCAACCCGATAGCGGTGTCACAATGCTTGTGATACAATCAATAATATGTATGCAGTGGAAACACAATGTACAATGCATGAGGACCAATGAAATGGTCACACAATATATCCAAATTTTCGATAAAAACTCTATAATTGTACATGGCCAGCATCATATATAATATGAATGAACTTAAACATTCAAGTTACATCCATGAGTCACACTTAAATTGCAAACCCCGGCATGGGCAATAAGATAGAATAACTTAAACAAGGTTATAAGTAAGGAAATAAGGCCTACTAATTGGCCATGAACAAAATAAACGAAAATCCTAAACATGCCATGCCATGTGCAATCCTTTTTAGTCATCAACAATAGCGCCTTAGCCTTGATTTCCTATAGGATTCAGTGCAAAAAAAATACATTCCATTAGAGTACGTAACGCCCAAGCCATAAAATAATCAAGTTTCATAATATGACATAAATGATAAAATGGACAGCAATTAACAATAGACAATAACTATGCAATTCAATTGAATGTCTAAGTATTTATTTAACTTAGATTCTATCAATTTAATCAATCTTTAGGCTCAGTAATATTAAGCATGAACAATGTAATCAATATGGCATTATCATGCCCAATATAATCCATGGTCCAATAGTATTCATGCTTAATCAATTAGAGTCATTATCTTATTTGTTATCATTCGATGAGTGAAAGTTTGCACTAAGATTTCCGTTGTTCGGTCCCCATATAGCCACTCTTGATTCTCATCGAATGACAACGCCATTTTCAATTCAATTCAATCAATTACAATCAATGATGTGAGCATTTATCAATTGGTTGGAGCACATAATGGGGTAGCTAGCTAGGCCACGGACTGAATCTATTCGTTTCCCATACAATAGTTGCCCGAAGGGCCAATCAATCAATATGAAGGCATCTACCTCTCAATAGGACAAGCTTATTAGTTACGTTCCTCCGACGAGTTCCTTCAATCAATCTATACATCAATACATTAACCGATTCTATTTACGTCTGAGTATGCATTCTAATATCATCTATGTTATCAATCAAATTCCATAAAAAACACTAAACAATTATGTTACTGTGCTAGAGCGACCGACCAATTTCCATGAGCAGTCGACCGGCCGTTAGCGATCGACTGGTCGATCGATCGGACGATCGACCGACATGATTTTGTCTTTTTCACATACCACCGATCAATCGACAGACATGGTCTTGTTATGGCACATATTTACCAGTCGACCATCCACTTGTAATGGTTGATCGGTCCATATTGTAATTTCAATTACGATATAACTCCACTACAACATCGATCGATCGGCCTTGCCCGTCAGTCAATCGGTCCATCTCGGCAGAATGTATTCCTAGGGTTTTTCCACTAAGTTTTTCGTAATGCAATACATCAAGCATGATGCCACTCAATCATATACATGCTGGACACTCAAACATGACTCAATCATCATACGATATGCAATTTCTAACATATGATGCCATAGATTTTGATGAACTTAAAAATGCTTCTAGTTTAAGTTTCAAAAACCGATTTTCTAGCAATTACACTCCTAGGGCAGAATCTGTAAGCTATCATGAGTTCAATTAGACTTAGACCTATTTTAGTCTATGACCAAAGTAGGGATCCACCATTACATACTTATTTACTTAGCTCAAAAGACCTTTCTTTCAAAGCTGCTCTCTTGCACTTCCTCCTCTTGTGTTTCTTCTCCTTCTCCTCTCCCAACTAGGTCCAGCAATCCCTTCTTCTTGCTCCAAATCATTTGCTTCCTATTAGTGATCTGCTGCAGAGAAGGGTGTAGACCTCGGATCAAACTCGGAATGGAGTTGCTAGAGCAAGAAAACTTGCTGGAGTTTTTAAAAAAATTGGAAAAAAAATGAAGAAAGATTGTGGGAGGATTTATATAGGGAGTGGGCAAAAGTTTGAATGAATTTTGGAGTGGAATAGAGGGATGCCAAGTGTCAATGCCCCTCTTTTTGTTTTCTATTTTCTTTTCCTTTTTTTCTCTCAGCTGGACAGGTGTTACGAACATAGTCCGCGCATCCGGCCTTGTTGCCACCCGCAGTAGTGACTGCTAAGCAATAGTTGCATCGTTCCAATGATAGTCATCGCCGAGCGATAGGCCGCCATCGCCACGTGATAGGTCGCCACTATTCGTCGTGAAGGGGCGGCGTAACAACTGCGACGATGCAATCATCGTGTTCGCCGACCGCCACTATTAATGCACGGACATCGCCGGCCTCCGCACGATGGATCGCCACTGCCACCTCGCGATTGTCGCCGTGGAGATCGACCACCTAGCATTGTGCGAACACAAATAAATCGGATAAAAAAAGATAAGTTTCCTGTTCTACCATATTTACTAAAATCAAGTTCCAGAACTTCAGCCGAGATCTCTCCGTGGCCGCCTTCGACCTTTGGTCCGTCTCCAGCCCCAAAGTTAAGCGTCCGACTCTCGCCTTCTTACTCTACTCCAGAGGATGGGCTGTAACGTCATAACGTTCTAAGGTCGATTTTGCGCGAGTCTTGACGCAAGTAAGGAAGGCACCGACGACGGTGGTGAGAGGGCTGGAGGAGAACCACCAATGATGCCAAGAGGCCCCCGGTGCCTTCTCGGTGGTGGCATCAGACGCGGAGGAGGAGAGCTCGAGCTCGGCGTCGTGCTCTGGGTGATGCAATGGGACGATGCCGTGGGGTTCCGAGATCAGATCTCAAGTCTAGAGACATTCCTGGGGCCGGAGCACAAGATGGCGAGCATAAACGACCTGGATGAAGAAAATCCATCGGTGGTGCCTTCTCGACGGCAGTTGGAAAGTGTAAGCGAGGAGAGATCGTTCAAGCGGTGGTGCCGAAGACGGAGGAGGAGAGCTCGAGCTTGGCGTCATGCTTAGGGTGATGCAGTGGGACGTCACCACGGGACTCCGGGAGAGGATCTCGAGCCTGGATACATTCCTGGGGTCGGAGCATGAGATGGTGGCCATGGACGACCTGAATGATCGGAATGAAGAAAATTTGCCGATCGATTCCTTCCCGGTGGCAGCGGGAAAGCGACAGTGCAGGAGGTGGAGGAGGAGAGCTTGAGCTCAGCGCCGTGCTATGGGAAGTCACAGTGGGACAACGCCGCGGGGCTTTGGGAGAGGATATGGATCCTGGAGACATTCCTCGTGCTGGAGCACGATATGGCAACCATGTAACGCCCCCAAATCAACCAACGCCACGTGACGAGGATCTCTCCGAAGGCGCTATGAAAAACTATAACTTTAACTAAAGATTGACCAAAACTCCATTAAAACAATGTCATGTCAGCAATGGGAATAAAGAGGGAAAATAAGAATATCATAGAAGCAGAAGTCTCAAAGTACTACAAGATCTCCATAATAGGAATCACATCTGAATTACATCTAAGTTCATAAATGCGGAAATTAGAGAAAATGGTAACTAGGCCCTTTTTCAGTTCATGTGCTTTATTATCGCTCGAGCTGGTTGCGACACACGATCTCAACACCATCATTGATCTGGCCCTGTGAAAATCAACACAGGGGAGGAGGTCCTCCCGTAAGCTATACAGCCTATGGGGAATCAATATGGTACACAATGCATAACGAGTAAATAGAATTAGTCAGAATTAGTAATCACTTATATCAAGATCAGATAGAAAGAGCATAAGATAATTCAATTGAGATATCAATGGATAAAGGAGATCAAAGATCATATAATCATGAAAGGTTTCAATAATCATGCTGGATTAATAATCATACTTCACTTATCATTATCATACTCATATCATTTGTACATACTCTTTATCCTTATACTTTTTCATAGTCTTAGTGACTTTAGGTGCCTTTAACTTTTGGAGTTTTATGCCGAGCAAATGATACAGCCTTGTGCAACCTATGAGTGATCAAGCCATGGCTAAGGGGGCGACCCTTCACTATAGCACTTGGCATGGACTGTCCACCCATCCTTTTATGTTTTCATCTTTCTTACTTAATCACTTTAGCAATTCATCATTCTTTTCTTCTATAAGAGGATTGAATCACTGGACAGATCAATAACAAGACAAATGATTCAGTCATACCACAATTCAATCAGTAAGGAACAACATATCATAGTCATGGAAAGAATCTAGATCAATCAGCAAACAAAATTAAATCTGACTTAAGGGTCGGTCGACCGATTCTCCCTGATCGGTCGATCGACTTTTGGGCATCGGTTGATCGATATCTCTGGATCAATCGACCGATGGATCTAAGTCTGTTCAATGGAGCTCGGTCGGCCGGTTAACTATCACCGATCGACCGATATCTCTGGATTGATTGGTCGGCCGGTCGGTCGGCCGAACTAAGTGGACCTGAAGGAATGATTGGTCGATCGATCTCTATTGCTCGGTCGACCGATTTCCACATCATCGGTCGACCGATATCTCTAGACCGGTCGATCGGTCAGCGTGAAAATAGAATCGAACATGCATCATAATTTCGAGGGTTTTCATTCCTAAATGAAATCACTACTTCCATATGCTCATCTAAACATGAAATCATGAAGGGAAACACATACTTAATAACCAAATAGTAAGAAATAAAAAATCAATCACACATTTCCAATCAAATCAAACAAATCTATTTCTTTTCCTTTCTTTCATTTCCTTTATTCAAATAGGGATCACATTTCAAAAAAATCACAACCATTATTCTGCCCTAATTCTATTTAAGTTATGCAGAGAGATTTCATATTCACTCACCTCTTTCCTTTCTCTTTCTTCTCTTCTTTCTTCTTTCCTTCTTTCCTTCCTCTTTCTTCTTCTCTTCTTTCTTCTTTCCTAGCCGCTAGTCTCTCCTTGTGCTGCCCTATGTTGCTTCTTCCTTGTGTGCTGGCCGTGAGGTGCCAAGAGAGAGAATGATGAGAGAGTTGCTGAGTGGGAATGGAGTGAGGTGGCTCCTTCTTGATGTCAGCTGCCGAGAGTTGATGGAGAGAGGAGAGGATAGTTTGAGCTGCTTGCTCCTTGTTGGCTGTGAGTGAACAAGAGAGAGAGACTTAGGGAGAGAGGTTAATGGGAGGTGTTTTTGAGAGGGAGAGTTGCTGCCGGCTGGGGGTTCGGGAAAAGGGAGAGAAAAGTGAGGGAGAGAAAATGAGAGGATTAGATGAGCGTAGGGCACTAAAGTTTTTATAGCTTAGATTTAGGGTCTATTATATTAATGGGCTTCATTGTGGGTTATTGTTGTTGTTGGTTTTAAAATTTGAATTTATATTATATTTTTTTCGGGTGTTACATCATTATCCCCTTAAAAGAAAATTCGTCTTCGAATTTTGCACTAAGTAGATATCTTACCGAATAGGTGTGGAAATTCTTGGCGCATCTCTGATTCGAGTTCCCATGTGGCCTCATCGTCGTGATGAAAACACCATGCTACTCTGACCATAAGTATATTTTTATTCTTCTGCCATTGTACTTTGCGTTCCACAATATGTGTTGGGTACTCTGCGAAAGTCAAATCAGCAGCTAGATTTGGCTCTTCGATCTATAAAACATTGGCAGCATCATGCTTGTACTTTTTAAGTATGGATACGTGGAACACATTATGCACTCACCCATATGAAGGTGGCAAGTCTAGCCTGCATGCTGCTTCACCTACTAGCTCCAATACCTCGAAGGGTCCTACGTACCGAGGGCTGAGCTTTCCTCATTTACTGAACCTCATAACTCTCTTCATGGGAGATACCTTCAGCAGAACCTGATCTCTAGCCTGAAAAATATGTTCACGTCTCCCCTTATCAGCATAACTTTTTGTTTGCCCCGAGCTGTCTTCATTCTCTGCTTGCTCAGCTCCACTTTTTCAGCATATTCTGCTGTCTCCTTCACTTCTTCTTTGCTCATGATTTTCTCTTCACCTACTTCACCCCAGTGAGCGGGTGAACGGCAAGGTCTGCCATATAAAGCCTCAAAGGGCGTCATACTGATACTGAAATGGTAGCTGTTATTATAAGCAAATTCGATTAGATGAATGTGCTCATCCCAGTTGCCTTGTCAATCTAGTGCACATGTTCGCAGCATGTCCTCTAATGTCTGAATAGTCCTCTCAGACTGTCCATCAGTCTGAGGGTAGAAAGTAGTGTTGTAATTCAGCTTTGTGCCAAATGCTTGCTGCATACTCTTCCAGAATCTGGGGTCTCGATCAGAAACAATCGATGCTGGAATGCCATGTAGTCTAACTACCTCTCTAACATACAAGTCCAATAAACTCTCTATCGATTGCTTCCACCTAATAGGTATGAAGTGTGCCGCCTTTGTGAATCTATCTACCACCACCCATATAGCATCATGACCCTTCTTGGACCTGGGCAAGTTGGATACAAAATCCATATTAATATTATCCCACTTCCACCGTGGAATATCTAAAGGCTTCAATTTCTCATGACCTCTGGTGCTCAATCTTCATCTACTGGCACACCAGATATCTAGACACATACTCAGCTATCTCATTCTTCATGTCAGGCTACCAATAGTTGCGCTGTACATCTTTGTACATCCTAGTGCTTCCAGGATGGATGACAAACTCAGACTTATGGCACTCATCCATTACTTCCCGTCTGATGGTTGCATCTGTGGAAATCCATAATCTGTCCTTATATCAAATTCCTCCATCTGCTGATATCTGGAAGTCCTTCGGCTCATTCTGACATCTCTTCAACACTTTCTGATACTCTGGATCCTCCCTCCGAGCAATTATGATTCTATCAATCATTCTGGGCCCCATCTGATGCATCATCCACATCGCTCCATTATTGCCAAGTCTGGAATACCACTGATCTATCTCTTGTAACATCTCGTATTCCCGTACTCTGACGTATGCTAGTGAACATTCCCATTTCTTTTGAAAATTTATATTTCTAAATTGTTTAACACAAGAATTCAAGGGACTAATCTATCACTTTTTCATAATTTGTTATCTCCAAGGATCATTGCATATGTGAGTTTAATTACAATATAGCTATCGATCTGATATCCACCTGACATCTATTGCCATTGGTCTGTCATCCATAACGATACATGATTCAATGTTAGTAATTTATTTGGATTCAGTGAAAATCAATGTTTAACGTCGCCCAATGTCGATGTTCTGGTGACATGGTATGATGAAGGTCATCTAGAGATATGGTCACTTGATCTTTGACTTAGATCATATAGCTTGAGGGATTGCACAAAGTACAAGAATAAGTAATTATCTAATGCGACAATTTTGTTTGGAATCAATCAAAAGTCTTATAAATTATTTGAGAATGGATTGTTCTTGGCTATCTATGCCATTGGAATAAGATGATTCATTAATCAATGTCATTCGATATTTTTCCTATGTCCCGATCCTTGTATCAATACTTTGTTCGATAATTTAATCATGGGAGTTGCTTTCAACTTTAACTTCTTAGCTTATCTTGCACTGTCTTCTATTGATTTATCTTTCCATTACAATATCATGTCATATACTTTCATAGAAAGCCGGTGGTCATATATATATCACCACGGCAAGTTCTCTTCTTTTGGAGTTGAGTGTTTTTCCCTCCATATATAGGGGAGTAAACTAATATAATTATCTTAAGGGAGTGAGAAGCACCACAAATCAAAGTTACGATTACGATAATGATTCGATCGGTCGATGGAACACATGGTAAAATCCAATCCATAATGAACCCAAACAATTTATGCACGCTACATATCATAAGTCCTTAATAAAACATCATAAATGCAGGCAAACACATAATGAATTCAAGCAATAAGGAAGGACAAACAAAGCAATCACCAAATATAAGACAAGCAATCATCTTTATCTTTTGCACATTGTCCATTTTCGTAACCTACCATAGTCCATTTTCATATCATACTTTAGTCCATTTCCGTATCTCGCATTGGTCCTTTTTCATACAATTGTCCATCTTTTAACTTGACATTAATAGTAAGAAGCATAACTTTGTACATGTTCATCCTTATCATTCTCAAACATATATCAACATTAAGCCTTTAAGAAGAATCATGGGTAGACCATCACGGACCAATGAGAGATCAGTGCCATGGCCAACTCTGTTAAGTCAGATGACTTCGCACAAGGTGGAAATATCTGTGAGAGTGTGGATGAGTTCGCACTAGACGGAAACTGATGCATGCAAAATACAACATATTTTAGTTAATTAAATTTTCTGTAATTTGATCATGGCATGCATCATTTTTAGTCACTTTTAATCGTAATTCCGGATTTATCAATTTTAATTATTAAAATCGCTGAATATTTTAATTGTGGATGAATTAACTATATTTTGATAATTATTTGCAGGAAAATTCAAATCTCGGCCGAAATTCAAAGAATTTCCTTACGGTCGAGATTTGCTTTACACCCAATCGTTACGGCCGAGATTCAAAAGGAGTAACAAGATTTAATTCTTTGTTACGGCTAACATTTGAAGGCGTAAAGATAAATATTTTTATCTTTTGGGCGTAATGGCATGAAGATAAGATGTTACGGCCGAAATTTGGAGGGCGTAACAAGATAAAAATGAGTTTATCTTTGGGCGTAACAAGAGATATGAAGGCGTAAAGATAAAAGGATTTTTATCCTTTGGGAGTAATGGAAAGGAGTAAAGAAAAATAGTTTCGTTACGGCCGAAATTCTAAGGGAGTAAAAGATAAATAATTTTATCTTTGGGCGTAATGATAAAAGGATTTATCTTTGACCGAGTTTATCTTATAAATTTAAAGTTAACCGTACGATGTTACGGCCGAGATCAAATTGAAGGCCGTCCGCACCCTATAAATACGTGAAGAATCCATCGTTTCAATTGGTGCTCTGAAGTTCAGGTTTCTTCCACGGCGAGTCGTGAGCTCTGCAGGCTACGACCAAGAGGAGAGAGGTGCGACGGCTGGAAGTTGATCGCGACCCTGATCAAGTCCGAGAGGCTGCCCGACTGTCTGCCCAATTCGAGAGCTCTACTTCTATTTTGGGTGTAATTCTTTCGATTATTATTGTTACTTTGTTATTATCTCTCCAGAATTTCTAGGATGAACTCCATATTTTTAGGATTATTATTTTAGGAGATTATTAATTGAAGGGAAATGTTTGGACTCTACTTTATTTGTTTTAATCTTTTCTGATCAATTATTAATTGTGCCTAATGCTTTTATATTAGTTAATTAAATTTCTGAATTAGGCTATACCAGTTTGTGGAGTGTTTAATTTCAGAATTTATTATACTAATTATAATTGATTTTATTTAGAATTAATAATTGACATAAATTTGATAACTAGTGTGTGGAGAATCAAGTTTGTGTGGTCTATTAATCTATACCAGTTTGTGGAGTGATTAATAGTCTAGAGAATCCAATTTAATGCATCTTAATTTTAATATGATTTTGGGGGTACCAGTCGTGGAGACTTCAATTCTTATTAAATTAAGATAGTTCTATATGATTAAATTGAGGGATGCCAGTCGTGGAGACCACAAATTAATCATGTTAGATTACTTTAGGGAGACTCTAATCCATCTTTAAAGATTAAATTTATCTTTTTCGGTTCAAATATTTATCCTGATCTATTTTCATCCTAAGGCCTAACTTCAACACCATTATCTTATCTTTATCTTATTTTCCTTATTTTATTTCATAAAACCTCTTTCCAAAAATCCATGTTTTTCCTCTCTTATTAATTTATAATTTCAGATATTGAATTAATAATATTCCTCGTGGGTTCGACACTCTTACTCCTATTACTATATTACTTGAGCGACTAGTGCACTTGCTAGCAAATTTTATTGTTACAATTACAACGCATCAAGTTTTTGGCGCCGTTGCCGGGGAATATTTTATTAATTAATTTCTGATTTTTATGAATTATTAGGAGATGTAAATAAATTATAAATAATTCTCTGTGCATATGTATTAATTGTTTTAATTATTTTTGTGAATAAACTAAATTTTTTTTTTCTTTTGCAGACAAAGGTCACGATAATTTTTTATTTGTCTACTTTCGGTTTAAATCCAACGCCTATTGAATTTTCCGAATTACAGTGTCGACCTATGATTTTACGACCAAGATTTGATGTGTCGGCTTTATTAATTTTACAGCCTCGCATTGAATGATTTCTGAATTCTAAACTTTCAATCTTTACGACCGTAATATTTTTTTCAAACGTTGTTTTTACGCCATGAGTAATTGATATTGATTTGATTTGTTACGCCCGGTTTATCGATGGTTTAAATTTTTACGCCCTATTCGAATCAATTTTCATTCTCGGCCGTAACACTTTAATTGTTTAAACTCTTCATATGATTTCGTTGTTTTACGACCGTAAGGAATTGTTTTCGTTGTTTTACGACCGTAAGGAATTGTTTTACGGCCGTAATGATTCAATTTTCGACATTTGAGTTTTATTCGAAATTATTTCGGCCGAAACCCTATTTTTCTTTACGGCCTCGTGTTGACATCATCTCGGCCGAAGTGACCTTATTGACGATTTAATCTTTTTTACGGCCGAAATGATCTCATGTTTCATTCTTACGGCCGAGAATTGATCTCATGTTTTCTTTTACGGCCGTAATGTTTCTGAACATTCGTTTTTTACGCCATCTTCCGACCCAATTGATTTGTGATTTTTTTTTATTTTCGGCCGTAATGGATAAAGATAATAGTTTGAACTTTTGATTTGACTTTGTTTTGGCCGAAGCGATTTAGTTGTCTCGGCCGTAATGGATCATCCATGGATTTTACTCCTTTTCGGCCGATTTATATGTGTTGATGTTTACCTCTCATTGTTTTACGGCCGATATGAACTATATTCTTTGTCGGCCGTAATGATTCATTTGGCAACATTTCATTCAATTTTTTTTTTTTTTTTCTGCCGAGATAATTCATCACCATGCTAATTTTTACGCCTTCAAGTTGAATCCTTTTGACATTGTTTCAATATTTTTACGGACGAACGAGCTTCGGATTAATTACTAATCTAATTTCGGCCGTAAATCTATTTATATATTACGGCCGATCAATCTTATTTCTTTTCAGTATATTAATCTTATTTCTTCTCTGAAAATAATTTTTGATTATTTCTGATTATAAAATCTGATTATTTCTGAAAATAATTTAATAAAGTTTCTGAAAATTAATTTTAATGACGAATTTTCAAATTCTACCGTGCCGAAAGACTTTATTTAAAAAAAAAACTCATTTTTCGTGACCTATTATTTGAATTTCTTTCTTCTTGCATATACTTTATTTTATTCTTTTATCTTACTGAAAATTGGTTGTTGCAGGTACTAATTGAAAATTAAATCACAACCAATCCTGGAATCTTCTGATAAGCGCACTAGAAGTTCAAATTCATTGTTGGAATTTGATCCTGAGATTGAAAGAACCTATCGTCGATTACGAAGAAATATAAGAAAAATGGCAGAACAAGCACGCGACAATCAGAGACTGGAGCAACAGAATGAACTGGTTCCACCACATAATAATCGGCGAGAAGATGAAGTAGAACTTTCTATGAGAGAATATGTCTCGGCCAGATACAGTGACCGAGAATCATGCATCGTGCTGCCTAATATTAACGCAAATAATTTTGAGATAAATCCCGCAATCGTGAGGATGATACAAGCATCCCAATTTGGAGGAGGATTTCATGAAGACCCTCACGATCATCTTGATAAATTTCTTGCCACTCTGAGCACCTTTAGAAATAATAATGTTTCTTCTGAAGTTATTCGTTTATTATTATTTCCTCAATCTTTACGTGACAAAGCTTCCACTTGGTTTAAAACTTTGCCTGCAGGATCGATTCATTCTTGGTTGGAGCTGGTAGAAAAATTTGTTGGAAAATATTGCCCACCACAAAAGGCAGGCAAATATCGAAGGGAGCTGAGGGCATTTGTTCAAGACGATAACGAGACGTTATATGAAGCCTGGGAACGATATAAGGAACTGCTGGCCAGAGTTCCTGACAATAGAATTCCAAAGTGGCAAGTGATGGAAGATTTCTACCATGGATTACGACCTGCAGATCAAGACAAACTCGATCAATCAGCAGGAGGGACAGTACTGGGATCTAAACGTCCTAGTGAGATACAAGATATAATTGAAGCTGTAGCCCTCAAGTCGAGCCAAGAAAGGAGACCATCTCGTCGAACTCATGATGTACATGCTACACAAGGAATACAATCTTCAGAAATAGTGGCTCAGCTGGAGTCACTTAATCAAAAATTCGAGCAGATGATGTCACTAATAGGAAATTCTGGCAATTATAGCCCTATAGGTAACACTTCAGATTCAAATCAAATTGAAAATGCTAACTTTATTTCCAATCCATTTTACAGGAACAACGATTATGGATGGAGACATAATCCGAAGTTTGCCTATAATCAGAACCAAGGCCAATCTTCTGGTCCATCAAAAGATTATATACTGAAAAGGCAATCTGATACTCCCCAACATCAATCATCAAATCATATGCAGGAGATGATGGCACAGATCATAGACACAATGCAAGCATTGCAGAAGAATATGGAATCTAGAGCCACGAGTCAGGATGCATCTATTCGAAATCTGGAAAGACAACTGGGCCAGATGGTGGCACAACTAACTGGACGTACACCGGGCTCTCTCCCAAGCAACACAGAGAAAAATCCAAGAGGGGAAGAGCAAAATAGGCCTTGATTTTCATCAGAACTAAGTCAAGCTGACGACTATAAATCAGAACTATTTCTATCCTTTTTATTTTTATTTTTATTTTATTTTTATTATTTTTATTAGTCTAATTAGTTGTTAATTAATATCTTAGTTTAGGTGATAGTTTTATTTTTTTAATTAGACATTTATTTTATTATGGAGTCATTTAATTTAACTAATATTTAATGTTTTGTAAGGGGAGATAAACTCAGGGGCGTAAATGATTCTCTCTACGGCCGAAGCTCATGCATTACGCCCTGCCACCATTCCGTTACGGCCGAGTTGTCACATATGCATCAAGCTCGGACATTACGCCCTGCCACCCTCGTTACGTGCGCATTACGGCCGACTTGTCACACATGCTCAAGCTCGGACATTACGGCCGAAGCGACTGCCATTACGCCCTGACATTACGGCCGAGATATCACATCAGCAGACCACGGATTCCGTTACGGCCGAAGCGATCGAAGAAACGACAAGCTGCCATCGTCATTACGCCCTGCCACCCTCATTACGGCCGAGTTGTCACACGCATCAAGCTCGGACATGACAAGACAAGCTGACACCATTTCTCGTTACGGCCGAGAATGACCTCGTTGACCACGCCGTAAAGATTCCAACAGACAAGACGCCACGCCCTACGATGCTCTTTACGGCCGAAGACATGACAAGAGCTGCGGTTCCTATTACGCCCTGCCACCATTCCATTACGGCCGAGATGTCACATCAGCAGACCACGGACATACCTTTACGCCCGGATTTGACCTTTCACTGCGCGCTACAGGTATTACCCCTCCAATTTATCTATAAAATACTTACCTCTTCTCGCATATTGCAGATCAATTACGGCCGAAGTGAAACTCAACTCGACTCCGGCCGAGCAACTCCTTACGGCCGAAGTTCCGAAGCCACCGCGCGCCGCCGTACATTACGGCCGAGCTTTCTCCCTTACGCCCAAAGTGCCAAGCCTCCAACTTCTTACGGCCGGAGCTTCAACAGCGCGCCGAGTTTACGGCCGAAGTTCCAGCGCTTCCGGGTTCGTTACGGCCGGTCTTCCACCGCACACCGACACTTATTACGGCCGAAGTTTCTACGTCGCCTTCGTTTTACGGCCGAAGTCACGTCATCTCCGCCGCTCTCTTACGGCCAAGCTCCGGGCGAGTTTCTTCTCCTTACGGCCGAAGTCTCACCATTACGCCCTGTGCGTTACGGCCAAGCTTCCACGCCGATTTCGTTTTACGGCCGAAGAACCGACACCAGCGCCACCACCTATTCGTTACGGCCAAACTCCGATCTCCGGCCAAGCTTCATCAATTACGGCCGAAGTTCTTCGTCACCTCCGACCTTCAGCCGGTTCTTCATCGAAACCTCAGTCGCTTCCACCGAGCCGGTACCTTTTCTTTATTTATTTTTGTCTAGATCAAGATGAGGCGATTTGCTAATATATGGAGGGGACGTCATGAACGACGACATCCGAATGCTCAGCCGACCCCACAGCCCTCACAATTAATCTCCTACCCCGGAGATTATTATTGGACTAAGCCGGAGTATCAAGCTCGATATGAACGGATGTGTGATATTCGAATTCATGCCACCAGATTTTCAGATACTGAATTGCTGAGGGAGTATAATTTACTTGCAGATACTCATCTATTATTTTCTCAAATTGGACTATCTGACTTTGTGCATTCTTGGTGGCCAACTTATGAAGTACTAATTATGGAATTCCTCTCATCTCTGGAAATCTTTAATTTAGATGGCAGGAACTATGATCAGCCCCGCATTTCATTCCAACTTTATGGACGACCATTTACTCTCACTCTAGGAGAGATTAATAATATCTATGGATTTCCTAACCATGGATCTCTTTCTGTACCTGCTGACTTTGAGGCTGAAACTTTTTGGAAACAGATAACAGAAGAAGAACGATTGGTTTGGAACACCGCTAAAGATAGCTCAATTCAGAATCCTGTTCTGCGCTACGTCCATCGCATGCTAAGCAACACCATAAGTGGACGCAGTGATAATGATGGTGCCGTCTCAGAAGGAGAGTTATATCTCATCCACAGCATGCTTCACAGAACTCCCGTTAATGTGGGTGCCTTCCTCATTCGTCGATTTCAGCGCCGCACTACTCATCGTGGCGGTAGCATTAATATGGGTGCTCTTCTCACACCTATCGCTCAGCACCTACAACTTGACTTGGATGATCTCGAAGCTGTGCCAGGAAACACTCACCTCACTCGTAGGACCATTCAAGCTATGGGTCTCGTGAAGACCAACAACTCAGGGATCAAAGTTTTTATTTTTAAAGGCCACCATCAGGAGGTGCCCTGCTCAGATCGAGATGCTTTTACACCGATTAATCCAAATAATTGGCTCCTTTTTAGGCAGGTCATAGCTCCAGTAATTCCACCTGCAGGACCATCTACCTCTGTCGGACAGCTACACCAGGATGAACCTTTCTCCTGGTTTGATTCTACTGATTATGCGGCAGCCCAACCCTACCTTCAACAGCAACAAGGATTCCAGGCTATATCACCGGCAGCTTCCCAATATGCCACATCCGTCCATTCGCCTTATATGCCGGTACCTTCTCCGATTCCATCTCCAGCACAAGAGAGCTCTTCTGATTCCTCGTTCATACCTTCTACTCCTTACGAGGAACGCGATTCGATGGAAATATCTGCCCCTTTACAAGAACCTGTGCAGAATCGCTATATAGCACCAGAGCCCACTTTTACTTCAGCTCCAGAGCAGACTTACTATCCACCTCCGCCACCTCAGCCTGACTATGCTTCCATGCAAAACTTATGGGAATCAATGTATGATGAACAACTTCGTCAAGCAGGGGAGTTTCACACTTTTCAAGAAGAGCAACTTCGTCAGTCAGGGCAGTTGCACGCTATTCAGGAAGAGCAACTTCGACAAGCACAAGAGCTGACCAACATTCAAGCTGAATTTAGAAATATGGATGATCGTCAGGGTCGCTTCGAATCCCTTCAGAATCAACATGCGCGCATGACGAGACGCATCCATGAGTATCATATGCGCCAAGGAAACCTCAGCTACTATCCACCATCGCCACCCCGCAGACAATAAATCCGGTTGTGTCTTTTCCCTTTTCTTTATTTTCGTTTCTTTAAATTTTCCTTTTTATTGAGTATGTATCACTTTCCCTTGCTGGCTTAACACTGAGGACAGTGTCTAGTTCAAGCTTGGGGGAGTTTGCATTCCATGCATGTTTCTTTCTTTTTATTTGCTTATGTTTGCATCTATTTATAAAAAAAAAATCCAAAAAAATTTAAAAATTTGAAAATTTTCTAAAAAATACCATTGCATGCATTTATTTTTGCTACCATCTTACTAACTCTTGTCTTATTGTTTTAATTATCTTTAAGTAAAAGTTCAAAGACATGTCGTTAATTGATGAAATTTGAATACTTTTCTTTCTTATCACTTGCTATTTTAGTATCAAACTTATGGACTATGTGCCTATGCTAAGTAGAATTATGAATGACTAGACGACAAAATCATATTCATGCCTTTTTATTTCTTTTAAGTCTTGATAATAGTAGCCTTCTTATTGACCATATCAAGTACTTTTTGAGCTTATAAAAAAGAAGGGTTAGTTAAACCCCAACAAATAATTATGCTTTAAAAAAAAAATGAAATGAATAAAGTTATGTGTAGGTACAAAAGTGTTATCCGGAACCAAGGTGTGTTCGGGTAATTAGATCCGTAGGGGTTCATGCCTGGCGACCTAAGGGCAACTGCTCTGGGATCCGTCGATCGAAAACCTGCTACATGGACCATCTTGTGGAATATGGAGAAGCACATGAGTACTGAACCATGGCTAAGTTCGAACTCTTCATTCAGAACCTTGGTTGTTCGGGCAAGTAAACTCGAGGGGTGCTTTATCACCTGGTGCCCCAAGGTCATCTGGTCTGGGAGTCATCAGTCTAAAGCCCGCTACATGGACTTCCTTGTGCAATCCTGCTTGAAGATTAGAACTTTTAAATGATTGAAAATAAAGCTGAAAAATGAAAAGAAAAAGAAAAAATTTTAAGCTCAATTAGTATTTATGTGTTCAATATCAATGCTATTATTTAATAGACAATTTATTTTTTTTCAAGGCTGAATTTGAGATTGTTTAAATTTGTGTAGCATTCAGAACTTTTATGAAGCTAAGTGCATGGAAAATGATAAGATACTAAGTAGTAGGTGTGCAGATGAATTGTGTGAGAAAATTAATCAGTTGACAATGTGGAGGCTATGATGGAACTTTCTTGAGCTTTGCTTTGAATTTTTGCTTGAGGACAAGCAAGACTTTAAGCTTGGGGGAGTTTGATGCATGCAAAATACAACATATTTTAGTTAATTAAATTTTCTGTAATTTGATCATGGCATGCATCATTTTTAGTCACTTTTAATCGTAATTCCGGATTTATCAATTTTAATTATTAAAATCGCTGAATATTTTAATTGTGGATGAATTAACTATATTTTGATAATTATTTGCAGGAAAATTCAAATCTCGGCCGAAATTCAAAGAATTTCCTTACGGTCGAGATTTGCTTTACACCCAATCGTTACGGCCGAGATTCAAAAGGAGTAACAAGATTTAATTCTTTGTTACGGCTAACATTTGAAGGCGTAAAGATAAATATTTTTATCTTTTGGGCGTAATGGCATGAAGATAAGATGTTACGGCCGAAATTTGGAGGGCGTAACAAGATAAAAATGAGTTTATCTTTGGGCGTAACAAGAGATATGAAGGCGTAAAGATAAAAGGATTTTTATCCTTTGGGAGTAATGGAAAGGAGTAAAGAAAAATAGTTTCGTTACGGCCGAAATTCTAAGGGAGTAAAAGATAAATAATTTTATCTTTGGGCGTAATGATAAAAGGATTTATCTTTGACCGAGTTTATCTTATAAATTTAAAGTTAACCGTACGATGTTACGGCCGAGATCAAATTGAAGGCCGTCCGCACCCTATAAATACGTGAAGAATCCATCGTTTCAATTGGTGCTCTGAAGTTCAGGTTTCTTCCACGGCGAGTCGTGAGCTCTGCAGGCTACGACCAAGAGGAGAGAGGTGCGACGGCTGGAAGTTGATCGCGACCCTGATCAAGTCCGAGAGGCTGCCCGACTGTCTGCCCAATTCGAGAGCTCTACTTCTATTTTGGGTGTAATTCTTTCGATTATTATTGTTACTTTGTTATTATCTCTCCAGAATTTCTAGGATGAACTCCATATTTTTAGGATTATTATTTTAGGAGATTATTAATTGAAGGGAAATGTTTGGACTCTACTTTATTTGTTTTAATCTTTTCTGATCAATTATTAATTGTGCCTAATGCTTTTATATTAGTTAATTAAATTTCTGAATTAGGCTATACCAGTTTGTGGAGTGTTTAATTTCAGAATTTATTATACTAATTATAATTGATTTTATTTAGAATTAATAATTGACATAAATTTGATAACTAGTGTGTGGAGAATCAAGTTTGTGTGGTCTATTAATCTATACCAGTTTGTGGAGTGATTAATAGTCTAGAGAATCCAATTTAATGCATCTTAATTTTAATATGATTTTGGGGGTACCAGTCGTGGAGACTTCAATTCTTATTAAATTAAGATAGTTCTATATGATTAAATTGAGGGATGCCAGTCGTGGAGACCACAAATTAATCATGTTAGATTACTTTAGGGAGACTCTAATCCATCTTTAAAGATTAAATTTATCTTTTTCGGTTCAAATATTTATCCTGATCTATTTTCATCCTAAGGCCTAACTTCAACACCATTATCTTATCTTTATCTTATTTTCCTTATTTTATTTCATAAAACCTCTTTCCAAAAATCCATGTTTTTCCTCTCTTATTAATTTATAATTTCAGATATTGAATTAATAATATTCCTCGTGGGTTCGACACTCTTACTCCTATTACTATATTACTTGAGCGACTAGTGCACTTGCTAGCAAATTTTATTGTTACAATTACAACGCATCAGAAACATCCCTCATTAGATATGACCTCGCCCTAGGCAGTAACATCCATAAAGATGAGGATAATCTCGCACTAGTCGGAAACATCCCTCAAAGGAGATAACCTCGCACTAGGCCATAACATGAGTGAGGATAAACCTTGTTCTAGGCGGAAACATCCCTCAAAGGAGATGATCTCGCTCTAAGCTAGCATAACTTTTCATCATTATAGTGGACCTACCTTTTGACCTGTAATTAGATCAAGGTTATATTAAGCATAGTTTCGAATCATTTTTTTAAGTTCGTTTTATTTCATAATAAATCGGGTGGGCAAAGACTTAATAAGTCAAAGGATTCGATTAGGATCGAATTTTCTTCTATCCACATATCGGACGCCTACAAGTCAAACGGTCGTTCATTTCTGGTTCATTTAGCAGTCGTTTGAAAGGAGGACTGGACGCCCGTTTGTCAATGTCTTTTGATTCGCTGAAAAGGGGTAGCGGTCGACTGTTTGGTATTCATTCTTCAATCCAATGTGACCTCTGAGTCTTTCAAAATTCTATGTTTATTCGTCCATATAACTAACTCTTAACTCAATATGAGGTAACAATAATTCATATAACTAGTTTGTATTTTCTTAAGACTTTTATCAACATAATATAGATGCCATATGAAGTATAAGGTACAACAAGCATTACGGGTGCCTACTTATCAATATAACATATAAATAAACCTCTATCTTGACAAACTCATGGAACCACATAAATCATAACTTAGGAATGCTTGGTTTCCTATAAAATTCACTTCTACTATTTTGGAACCATCTCACACCTACTTATTGTGTGAGACAATTCTTTTATTTATTCTTATAATTTCCTCATTTCTCTCATAAATCTACATCTCTTTGCAATATGCCTACTCATTTCCCTTTTCATACTGCTGCAGTCAACAGAAGAAGTCCGTGAGTATGATGATCATGAAAGAGATGGAAAACATGAATTGAAAGAAACAAAATTATTTCTTATATCTTATTCTCTAAATATCTATAAGACTGATTCTTCATGTAGGTATAATCATCCTCATGCATTACTTATTCTTTCCCAATTTTTCATAACCTTTATGCCCTTTTTTCATAATCACTAATACTCTTTAGGTTGATTCCTACCATACAAAATAACCTCCTTAGGAATCAACCACTCCTATGAAATAAGCATCGATACATCAATAAAGAATGACACAAAGCAAGAAAGATCTTACTTGTACCTTACGGTGGAGGATGTGGCGACTGCTCGACGAAAGCACATGAATCATTATTATACTATCTTATACAATAAGATGTCAAGAGAGTCCTGACTTTAGGCTCTCATAACATAAATATAACGCCCCCAAATCGACCAATGCCATGTGACGAGGATCTCTCCAAAGGCGCTACGAAAAACTATAACTTTAACTAAAGATTGATCAAAACTTCATTAAAATAGTGACATGTCAGCAATAAGAATAAAGAGGGAAAATAGGAATATCATAGAAGCGGAAGTCTTAAAGTACTACAAGATCTCCATAATAGGAATCACATTTGAATTACATCCAAGTTCATAAATGCGAAAATTAGAGAAAATGATAACTATGCTCTTTTTTAGTTCATGTGCTTTATTATCGCTCGAGCTGGTCACGGCACACGAT
The DNA here is from genome assembly GCA_030549335.1 of Pontederia crassipes. Classification (NCBI taxonomy): domain Eukaryota; kingdom Viridiplantae; phylum Streptophyta; class Magnoliopsida; order Commelinales; family Pontederiaceae; genus Pontederia; species Pontederia crassipes. The sequence continues at coordinate 30,765,585 of CM060194.1, read as the reverse complement.
CTGAACACCATCACTGACCTGACCTTGTAGAAATCAACACAGGAGAGGAGGTCCTCCCGTAAGCTATATAGCCTAGTGGGGAATCAATATGGTACACAATGCATAACGAGTATATAGAATTAGTCAGAATCAGTTAAGAGGATTGGATCACTGGACAGATCAATAACAAGACAAATGATTTAGTCATACCACAATTCAATCAGTAGGGAACAACATATCATAATCATGGAAAGAATTTAGATCAATCAACAAATAAATGAAATCTGACTTATGGGCACTGGTCGACCGATATCTCTGGATCGGTCGACCGATGGGTCTATGTCTGTTCAATGGAGCTCGTCGGCCGGTTAACTATCACCGGTCGATTGATATCTCTAGATCGATCGACCGATGGGTCTGTATATGTTCAAAGGGTCTCGGCCGATCGGTCGGTTGAACTAAGCGGCCCTGAAGGAATGATCTGTCGACCGGTCTCTATCGGTCGGTCGACCGATTTTCACATCACCGATCAATCGATATCTCTGGATCGGTCGATCGGTCGGCGTGAAAACAGAATCGAACAGGCATCATAATTTCGAGAGTTTTCATTCCTAAATGAAATCACTACTTCCATATGCTCATCTAAACATGAAATCATGAAGGGAAACACATACTTAATAACGAAACAGTAACAAATAAAAAATTAATCACATTTCCAATCAAATCAAACAAATCTATTTCTTTTCCTTTCTTTCATTTCCTTTATTCAAATAGGGATCATATTTCAAAAAAATCACAGTCATTATTCTGTCATAATTCTATTTAGATTATGTAAAGAGATTTAAGATTCACTCACCTCTTTCCTTCCTCATTCTTCTTCTCTTCTTTCTTCTTTCTTCTTTCCTTCTTTCTTTCCTCTTTCTTCTTTTTCTTTCCCAGCCGCTAGCCTCTCCTTGTGCTGCCCTATGTTGCTTCTTCCTTGTGTGCTGGACGTGAGGTGCCTAGAGAGAGAATGATGAGAGAGTTGCTGAGTGGGAATGGAGTGAGGTGGCTCCTTCTTGATGTCAGCTGTCGAGAGTTGATGGAGAGAAGAGAGGGTAGCTTGAGCTGGCTGCTCCTCGTTGGTTGTGAGTGAACAAGAGAGAGACTTAGGGAGAGAGGTTAATGGGAGGTGTTTTTGTGAGGGATAATTGTTGCCGGCGGGGAGAGAAAATGAGAGGATTAGATGAGCTTAAGGCACTAAAACTTTTATAATTTAAATTTAGGATCTATTATATTAATGGACTTTATTATGAGTTATTGTTGTTATTGGTTTTAAAATTTAAATTTATATATTTTTTTTGGGTGTTACAAACCATGGTTGCAAATCATCCGTGTGCACGTTGTAGTGGAGACACCCGTCGTTTAAACTTTCTTCCTAAGAAAATTGTTGTCCTTTGGAGTGCTAAAATAAATGCTTTTATGAAAAACTCATGTCGTCTGGACTCTTTGAATGACAAAAGTAAATATTGTCTTCTAAATTACTTCGTATTCTAAAAAAAATTAAGAAGAAAAGATAAATGAAAAAATTGAGAAAAAAAGATAGCTACCAATACTTGATGGACAACAACTTGAAGCTATTTCTTGTAGTTCTTTATATAAATATAAGATATATATAAGATGTTAGAAAGAGGGATGGAGGGAAAAGTAAAAACTGACACAACGTAATGAGAGGAGTAGTTTTAATGAATGTGCTTTAATGATAGACAATAACATAAACACAGAGATTTAAATGAAAAGAAAACTAAAAAAAGGCAAAAAAATTAGAAAATAGATAAATGAGAATGCAATGATAGGAGGAGTTCCAATGCACCAGATATATATATATATATATATATATATATATATATATATATATTCCACTTTACTTTGTGAACCTGTGAATTGAGTGTCATTTACCTTGGCATACATTTCAACGATTCTCGATTGTGCTGCTTTTAAACAGAAAATGATGGATTTGATTATTTTGGGAGGCTGAAGAAATGGATCATATACTTTAATACATGGCATTATAAACCATGCAAGCTTGCAAAATTTTCATGTAATTTGTGGTGGAAGAAGAGAGTCATATTATAACTATGTATAGATCTCATTTGTAGCTGCCATTGGGAGGAAAAAGAGAAGAAGAGTTTTAATGATCTCTGAAAAAATCGCTTGAGAATTAGGCTTACCTTGATTAAAAATGTTTCACATGGGGTCCTTATGAATTTTATAGTTTTCAGCAATTCTGATGCTGTTTAGTCACTTGCAATAGTCAGACAAAAAGATTGCTAGGTTGACCTAATTAATATATTCAATAAGGGACATTTCGGAGGTCAAATGCGATCCAGTTAATATTCAGAGGGTTCGCGATGCTTTCTTTGAACCTTTCACCTTTCAACATTTTATCAAATTTCCATTTTTTTTTTTCATTCTTAAAATGGATCTTTCAACCAATGAATGCTCATTTCAGGCTCTTTCCTTGTTATGTTCTTTCTTTTTTTTTTCTTTTCAAGAGTTACGATGGTTGTCGTTCCTTAGTGGTCATGGAACTAATTGATCAGTGCAAGAAATGAAAGCATGAGGGGTGAAGGATGAATATATTCCCTTGGAAGTATTTTCCCCAAAAATTGATAAATTTTCAATTTATTTTTTCATTTATTTAATTCATGCCTACTGATGATCGATGTTTTTTTTCCAATAATTAGATTTCTTAGTTAATTATATACACCATATAATTAATTCCATGTTTACACCGTCCCACTAATAAAATGTGGCAGTCAAATTTAGTTAATTGTTTTCCATTTTTTCTAGGTGCACCACGGGGTTTATGGGAGGTTGCCGGTGTCCGGACTACTACATCTGACTAATTCGAAGATGGAATAGAGAGATAATGATTTATTCGTTGGTCACGATTCCAATGATTGAACTCGAGACTACTGACGCCCTATATGACTTATAACTCAATTTCTACGTCGATCCAGCCAATCATTCTTGGTTATTAGTCGTATTCCACCTTTGGCTGAAGTGCAAAAGGGAGATTATTCATATGGGTCATGAATGGACAATGCCATGGAATGGCCGTTGGTTAGAATTAGGGATGACAATATTTTCCGTCCTTTGCGGGGCCTTGTGAGAAATTTTCGATCATGCTCTCAAACTCGGAGATTTTTTTTCCGCGAGGTCGGGAATGGAAGAAAATTGTCCCCGAACCCTCTTTCGGGGATCAAGGCAGGGAGAGTTCACCCCGCCCAGCCATCCGGCGGGTCCCGAATCCTCACACCCCAAAGAAAAAGTAAATGTACAACAATAGTCCCACATTGATAGTAGCAGGAAAGTGAGAGTAAATAGATAAGTATAAACGAGTGAGGAAACTAATGGATCAATATTGAATGTTTATGAAGAAAGTCCATCTTGAATATTTTTCAAATTTATAATAATATGTTTTATCAAATTATCTCTTAGTAAAAAAATTAATAAAAATTTTCGACTAAACCAAAAAATACGGTTCAATCTGATTTTTTCCGATTTTGATCGATTTTTTATCAGTTCGATTCGGTTTAATCCGGTCCAAATTAGGATCGGGTCGCGGGATTGGAGTCCCCGCAGGGATTCGAACCCTCGCGGGAATCGAGATAGGGGATAAAATTTCCCCCGAATCAGAAATTCGGGACGAGTTCGGAGGCGGGGGTGGGTCGTCGGGGTCGGGGTCGGGGTGGGGGTGGTGTTATCCGTTCCGAACAGGGTCGGGTGCCATCCCAAGTTAGAACATCCTAATAAAAAAGGCCGCGGGCTTTTTGTGCGTCTACTTTTTCGAAAACATTTTTTATAGTTTTGATAGAGGCAGACGGAAAGTAGGAGTAGCTGCTGAGTTATCTAGCGGTGAATTCAATGGAGTGAAGTCAATTATAGAGATCTTGATGCCACGAAAAAAATATGTTACAAGTGCCCAATTAGGTGAAATGTTAATACGATCGGAATATTTTGAAATCTGATGATTTTTTCGGTGACACTCCAAGTGCAATCAATCGATCTTCAATGGTCTGAATTGCATGAAGAAGATTAGATTATTTGTCCAACTGCAGGAAAAAAAAAGTCTTCAAAATGGGATTCCCTGCCGTCCTGAAAGCTGCTCCACTGTCCCCCTCTGATCTCCGGTGAAACCTCTCTCTCTCTCCCTCCTATCCGCATTCTGCAGAGACACCTAATGACATACACGCGACCCCCAGAAGAGGAAGGCCTTCTTCTCTTTGACAGGTTTACACAGACCAAAAACATGTAAGATATGATGATTTCGGCCAACAGTTGTCGCCTCAGTTCATGATCCAAAGAAATCTCATTATGACGGCTAGGATTGCATGAGATAAAAAAGCACTGATCTCACAATAATTTACCATATATATATATATATATATATATAATATGAATATCTATGATATTTAACGAAATTAAAATAGTGTATTGTAATTTTGTTTTCTCACTATAACTATTTTTTTCGTCTAACTTCAATACATAAATTTATCAACAAAATTTTCACGTTACGGTCAAATCATATATTAGAGTAGGTTTAAAAAATTAACGCCAGATTTTTTTTTCCTACTACAAAAGCTGTCATCCTCAAATAGATAACTTCAAGTGCCACTATCATTATCACTAATTTCAGCCGAATCACCGTCTAATTTCTAATATTTTCAGAATCGGACCGACGATCAGACCGGATTCATCACTGGGTCATGATTGGACCGGTCCGATCGGATTCGACCGAGTTGAACCGGATTTTATTAAAATAATATTACTCGTAATAATTATAAAGATATAGCATAAGTTATATGATATAATATATGAATATTGTACCAATAACTTATTAAAAATATTACAAAATAATATAACAGAATTTTTATTAATTAAAAGTTTCATTATGATGATATAAATAAATTATTAATAATTTAATATCTACTATTTAATTATGATAAATGTTATATTAGTAAATTTTATTTTAAATTATTCTTATTTCTTTTTTTATTTAACATTTCCTTTTTATTTCATTTATTTTATGCCCTTTGATAAGTTTCTATTCTAATATTATTTAATTTTAAATACTTACTTTTTTATTTTAATTCCTATTTAATTATATAGATATGATATTCTCTCCTCCTTTGATTTCCTTATATTTCTTTCTTTTTTTTCTTATTTAACTTTCCTATTTATATCATTTTTTACAATTTTTTTCAAAATCTACATTGAAACCGGTTCAACCAGCCCGGTTCAATCTGCCGGTTCAACCAGTTTTTCCCGGCTCAATGCCAAAATGGGTTTTGACACTTGACCAGATCGGATCACTGGTCGGTTCACGATTGAACCGATTGAACCGGCCGGTCCGGTCCGATTTTAATAACATTGCTAATTTCAATCAATTTTATTGGCGGAATCGAAATCGAAACTAGAAAAGGAGAATCCCGATCACCCATTACTTGGATGGCTCCCCTTTTTTTCTTTTTTTTTTGTGGACCTGACCTTTTTTTCATTTCTTTTTTCTTTTTTATTTTTCACTTCTTATTTTCCTTTCTCACATTATTCTTCTAAAGTAATTTATTTATTACATATAAAATTATTATTGCGAAGAATTCATATAACATTATTTATTACTTATTATTTCATTAAAGAATTTTAATATTTCATTAAATATCATTTAGTATAAAATGATTTTTTATATTTAAATAATATGTTTAATACAATTCTTAATTTATTCTTTTATTTTTACTTTTTAAACATAATTAATTTATATTCATAATACTTATTTTTAATTCAAACATCCCACTAAAATTAATCCATCACATTTACTTTTTCCTATCACATCAATTGTCATCATTATGTCCCACCCCATTCGAACTAATCTATCAATTCAACAATTCGTTTAAAACCTGAACAAAGCCCGATTTCGATTGCCAAGCGCACCCTAGGTAAATTTCAGATGTAGTACACTTTTATCCTCTTTTCCCAATTTAATTATTCAATTTTAATTTATAATAAAATGATCCTCTTAATTATGATTCAAAAAGAAGTGTTTTTTTTTCAATTATATGACCGATGTTAAAATAAAAAGTAATACAAAAAATAAATAAAGTAATAAAAATAAAAAAGGGAATGATAGTCCTCTATGGAGTAAGGATTGTCTCCTCTCATTGATGAGGGAGGGAGGTAAATTACACGAATGGCCCAACTTTGAGTCGATTTTCAACTAGTCCTCCAATGTAATCAGAACATTGATCATCTTTTATTTTCTTGCACGATTAGTCCTCTTGATCAGTGATAGTGGGTTTCTCGATTGTCTTGCATACGTGGCCGACACGTCAGTCATTTTTCTCTCATCCACATCATTTAACGCTCCAAAATAAGTAAATTACACGGATCATCTTCCAACTTTGAGTCGATTTTTAAACAGTCCTCCAACTTTGATATTATTACACGATTCATCCACTTGATCGGTAAGAAACATCTCCCGATTATCTTACGACATGGCATAATAAAATATAATAAAAAATTTAACTAACTGACATCACATCATAAAAATATTATAAAAATTTAAGGACACGAACGAGCTGACAAAGGAGGGGTGTCGACCCCCCTCTCCAAGCTCGCCCTTTAGCGAGTTGGCATAGGGGGTTCCGACCCCACTCTCCAAGCTCGCCCTTTAGCGAGTTGGCATAGGGGGTTCCGACCCCACTCTCCAAGCTCGCCCACTGGTGAGGTTTGCACAAGGAGCGTCAACACCCACTCGCGAGCTCGTCGGCGACTCTAAACGACTCAAAGTTGAGAGACTATAAAAAATAAAAATAATAGGAGCATCGACGAACTCGCGAGGTAGCGTTAGCGCCCCTTGTGCAAAGCTCGCCAGTGGACGAGCTTGAAGAGGGGGGCCGACACCTCTCTTCTGTCAACTCGTCTACGTTCTAAAATTTTTATAATATTTTTTATTGTGTAATGTCAACTAGTTAAAATTTTTTATTATATTTTATTATGTCACGTCGCAAGATAATCGAGATACTATTTCTTACCGGTAGTGAATGAATCGTGCAATAATATAAAAGTTTGAGGACTATTTAAAAATCGTCTTAAAGTTGAGGAACGATCTGTGTAATTTACCTAGTTTGGAACGTTAAATGACGTGGATGAGAGAGAAACGACTCACGTGTCAGCCACGTATGCAAGACAATCAAGAAATTTACTATCATCGGTCAAGAGAACTAATCGTGCAAGAAAATAAAAAATGAGGATTGATTAAAAATTGAAGTTGGGGGACCAATTGAAAATCGACTTAAAGTTAAAAGATCATTCGTGTAATTTACCCCGAAAAAAGGACACAAGGAAAGAGGTGGATACACTCCCTCTTTCCTCTATCATCTCTTGAAATAGGATGGAGGAAAGAGGGAGTGTATCCAGAAAGAGAGGGAGTGCTCTTCCTTTTTTATTAAGTTTTGTTGTTGGAAGAACATAAAATTTTGCGTTTTACAAGCTATGACTGACTGCAGAAGCAGCAGAAGTTACGCAGGATACATCAGGACGGATATCATAAACAGAACCAATTCTCCCTCATTTCTCATCCTTGCCCAAGTAGTGATGGCGGAAGACGCATGAGAAGTCTTTGGACTCGTACCCTTCCTCACATAATGTTTTATAGCTGTAGTGAGAAATCAACTTGATAGTGTTAATGTGTGTGTGTGAGAGAAAGAGATGAGAACAACGTTATATGATAGTTATTGCCATAGGGGACTCACATGTCATGAGCTTCAGAAGCAAGAGGACACTTCAAATCAATGTCTGTTGCTGATGACATAGCCAACATCAAATCTTTAGCCTGCGCCAAAATGTTTTATTCAGGTTTTCTTTATAAAGGAAAACCTTGTTTTCTTTCAGGTGATATGCACAAGGTAATAATGCGTGTAATAGCATGTATATGAGAAAACAATAATTGTGACATAACAATTACATTTGTAATTCATCTATAAGCTTCATATGCATTGCTCTCTATGACTATTGCATTATTCAACATTCGTGAAACAAAAATGTGATCCATTTTAGAGCAATATTTCTATCTCAAACAAATGCTGTTGAAGCCGAACCAAGTTCCAAGATATAAGTAATACAAACTCAAAGCCAAATATTCTGTATGTACCATAAGTTTGGATGAAAACCCGCCTTCATAGTTCCTTGATGAAGGCACTCCAGCCATTACTCCAGGAACAGGGTTGTAGCTGTCACTGTCAAATATCAGAAATACTTAATAAGTTTGTTAATCCATGGCTAACACGTCCTATTATGTCAAACTTATATAACCAAAAAAATTTCTACGATTCCTTTTATTTATATATTGCACACTGCTCACACATTTTATATAGAAGCGAAAACATTGCTATCAGGTGAACAAATTATAACGTGCTGGATGAGTGGTATTTTCACGAAACAGATAAATTGAGAGCTAAATATCAAATGCTAATAAAGGTCATAACTGTTTTGATGTTTCAAGTATTGCAAACAAAAAGCAAAGCAACTTAACATATCAAATCTCAAATGATTGGTCAAAAACAACAGAGAAGGGTTTTGGTACTGATTGATCCTATGGCAAAACCACTTCTACAATTTAGTTTCATGTACATGCTCGAGTAAAAGTGTAAAAGGGAATGATGGTTATATGATTTGAAGTTGTTAGACAGAACCACACAACTTGGATTTCATGTATAGATAAAATCTTGGATTTAGCCAGGAAGACTGATATCTGTTAAATATTGTAAACAATAAAGACATTCATTTGAGCAAGGGGTAGAATACCTACTCCAACATCGAGCACTTGAGGAGTTGAATATTTTTGTCAATGTCACAGCTGTAATTCCTAATCTTTGACCAAGAGCAAATGCTTCAGAGACTCCAAGCATGCTGATTGCCATCGCCAAGTTATTACATAACTTTGCTGCCTGAAGACCACTATCATCATCAGCCATAGTAAAATAGAAAGAAACTCACTGAACACTGACGGGCATGTTGAAGGAGTTCACATCAATAATATTGGTAGTAAGAAGGAAAAGGGCGTGATGCAGTGGCTCACCCTCTCACCAGTGAAATTTATATGCTCCTTTATTTTCAGTCTTTAATCCGTAAAAAAATAATATTGGTAGTAAGACAGGTTCAGTAATCTAATACTATTCATCTACCAAGGTGACAGATTGATGTGAATGATTTTACCATGTCTACATTTCATAGATGAATTCAGTAATCAAGGTAAAAGATAATTTTAAACGTCTTTCGCACAAGGTGCCTTGGGGATGTCATCAGATAAAGAAAGGCCACCTTAGATACTCAACATATGACAATTGTGATCCCAGAAAGTCATTCATTTTCCTCAATTTTCAAGAGCAAATGAATGAGTTCCAATTTCTCCACTTTGGAATGTACAAACATTTGTCTCTCTTTCTCTCTCTCTCTCTCTCTCTCTCTCTCTCTATATATATATATATATATATATATATATATATGAGATATATACATATACATATGAGATATATATATATATATATATGGGATTAAGGAACCTACGTGACACCATTTGATCCACATACCTACATCGCACTATTCGGCGGTTATTTGCCCCGTTTTCTTTCAATTCCTCCTTCTTCCTGTCTCTCTCTATTCTCTGTCATTGTCTCTCCCCCGCGTACTAGCAAGAGAACTCTCTCTCTTACACCCCTCTCCCATTTGGCATCATTCTCTCTTCAAGGCCCATTCTGTCTTCACTCCTCTTGCTCTCTAGTTGTTCTGCGTTCCCTCCCTCTTGCTCTCTCCGTTCTGCACTCCTCTCTCTCTCTCTCCCCCCTCTCTATTGTACGCCATTTGAGGACACTCCATCTCTCTCCACTCATTCTATCTCTCCATCTCTTCTTTCTCTCTCTAATCGCGAAGATCCTTGCATCATCCATTCCTCTCTCTTTCCTCCCTCTCTCTCTCTCTCTCTCTTCTCTCTCTAATCACCGTGAGAGAAATGCATGCTCCCTTTCATGTTTGAATCCCCATTGTGACGAGAGGAGTAGTTGCGAGAGGGTAAATCATGTTCTGCTCCTTTCTTTTCCGTTCTGTTGTCTGAGGGAAAAAATTACGATCGTTATAAAGTGAAAGAGACAATCACAACCGTCTAAATTGCGACGTAGGTATACAGATTTTAAGGTGCGACATAGGCTCCTTAATCCCTATAATATATATATATATATATATATATATATGTATGCACCGTGCAATCACAAGATTACAGCCATTGGATCGAGTGTGGATTGGTTAGACAGTTGAGATTGCATCAACTTAAGTCAAGGAACCAGTGGCAGTTACATCATGTAGAATCCGGTTCATCCTAAAAAAAGTTTGTCCGGTTCACCTAGGTGATCACATTCCCCATTCGACCATTCCCAATCCTTTTTATCTCTGCGCTGCGCCGCTCTCCTCTGACGCCGGGAAGGAGGTCGTCCAGCCTCCGAGCACATCCATCTCTTTGTCTCTCCATGCCTTCTTGCTCTGCTACAATGCCAGAGGGCTGCCAAATCGCTCTAACCTCCGCACTTCGCCTTCTTCATCTCCCCCTCCCTCTCTCTGGTTGCAAAACTATGATGATGTAATAAGACGACAGCATTGATGTGTGTTATGTGCTTCGTCTCCTCACGAAACTAAGATGATGAGATAAGATGTTAATATTGATGTGTGTTATGTGTGTTTGACTTATTTTGTACCTTCTCATTTTAATTTATTCCAACTCTTTATAATGGTTCTTGCAATCGGTGATCAGTGTTTATGACCTTTTCTGTGGCTACAAGTCCCTCTATCTTGGAGAACCTTTCATGTCGTTCTCTGATATTCCACGTTGAATGCTCAAAAGACATACATTATGATTATGTACAAACTGATTTATGTGGCACGGGAGGAGTACCATTGAAATATTATGAATTATCGACAATGCACTATAAATAATGCTACGAAAATTAGCACCATTGACACCATGGACAACACGAGGAATCAGGTGTCATTGTATGAATCATGTTGAGGGGCTGGGAAGAACCAAAAAGAGAAATAATGAATAAAAATGAAGGAGCTGAGGGCAAAATCAAGTCCTTCCTCTCTATTCATGAAGACAGAAAAATGATAAAATCCAAAAAATAATTAGAAAAAAAATTAGGACAAAATCAACAGGGAGGAGAAAGAGAGAATGTGTAGAGACTAGATAAGGGTGACAGAGAATGCAGAGACCTATAGCAGAAAATGATTGCGCGATCGCTTTTTGGACTGCAGAGAGAGGCTTCTTGAAAGGGACCAAAGAAGACAGAATTTGCTTGCCATGGGCTTTTTCCTAACTCCGCCTATGTTTTATAGCCGGTCCCAAGCCCGGATAAAGGAGGAGGGTTGTGTTAGGCCCAGCCAGCGTAAAACCCTGTCGAATCTCATGAATATGGATCAACGAATATATTGTGTTGTTGTTTGTTGTTGGGCTTTTTCCTGACGGCGGCAAGTGGAGCGAAGGAGAGAGCGAGTCTCTAGGGAAAGGGGGAAAAGAACTTACACATTTTTTACGAACCGGAGAGGCTGAGAAGGTGGACCGCGAGAATGAAAAGATGGACCGTGGTTTGTTATTTGAACCAATGACTAATGATCTCATCCCTTGTTCTAAATCTGACGTCCCAAAAAATGAGATCGCAGGGTGCATACATTTTTTGTGTATGCACCCTAATACACCTCTATATATATATACATGACATACGTATAACTTCAGAACGATGTTACATCAGCTAAGAAGGTGCTATTGTATAGTTTTGCCTATTATAGTGCTCATTGCTAAGAATACTTCTTTGTTTCTTGCAGTTTGAGTCTATACTCCAAATATATTATACATTCTGCACTGTCCAATTTTTCCTGTTTGAGTGAAGATGTGTTGTGAGTATAATTAATGGAAACTCTGAAATAAAGTCCTATTTAGAAACAGACTTACAGCACCATTTCCACTTCCACCACAGAAGATCATTGTCTTTCCCATTGACATAAATAATGGTTTTGCTGCCAGATAAGCCTCTTCCAAGCCACCAACCTGGATATTTGCATATTCCCAGTGAAAGAAGGTTTTAGCTGAAGTAAAATCAATAGTTATGGATAAGAGATTGATGGAATATATTTGGAAAAATTGCAAAGCTTGTCCACTAAAAAAAACAAGCTCAACCAACTTTTAGGCAATGTTTTTGTCATATATAGCATCCTTGGCATAACTCATAAAAAGCTCAGTATTATACCATAAATGTAAGACTCCCTGCTTCAGCAGCAGGAACGCCTCCAGACACAGGAGCATCCAACAAGATGGGATTGTCAGCAAGCCCTGGAAATAAAGGATACAAGTTTCTCTTTTGTATTTCAGAAGTTAGAATAACAATTCAAAGTCCCAAACTGCTATACCATTACTCACTAGTTTTTATACAGAAAATTCTATAAGTAAATATGCATTAGTCATATAGCACTTTTTATAGGATAATACATTTTTTCTGCATTTCATTCCCATTTCCCGATTTGTTTTCCCACCAACAACATCAGAACTTAGTTTTGTTGAGGGGGTTTTTCCCTATAAGTAATCGTTTTAAATTATCCATAATCAAAACTTAAAATTACCTGAGTCCATCCCCTTAACTTACTTGTTTTAATTTATAAGCAACCTGCATTGTCAAACAATTCAGAATGCTTATGACGTGGCAATCTGCGTTACTTATGAGAAGGATGTCAATATGGGTCGCCAATTGAATGGCAATCTAATTTATTATTTCTTTCCACGTCCAGTTTCAATTTGACATTAGTAAAATGTAAAAGATCATATAACAATAATGATAACATTATTATTATCATTCATACTAATATAATTTTAGTATGATTGATAATGGCATATTCCTTAAGATGATTTATAATTATTAATTAGTAATATAATTACTACGAATATGATATTTTCTAATAATATCTCATTATCAAACTTTTTTATTTTAAAAATATTATTTTTTATAAATAAATTTATCTAATACATTAACTTTATATAAACTTTTATATTTGATGTTTTTAATCAAGGATATTTTAGTAAAAGTATATATTATTTAGTAATATCTTTTTATAAGTAGACACAATTAGCTAGATTGATAGTTAGATTATCTAGTAAACAAAATAATGCACATTATCGGTAATTTAACAAATGATAATTTTTCAATTAGGCAATGTACATTGCTGAACAACATGATACAATTTTGTGCCTTAACCCATATTGATTTTGCCCTTGGGAAAATTCAGTCAACATGCGTGCTGTTTTTGGATATTTCTTTGTTTTTAGCTCAGCTTGATTTTGGTTTTATTGAATTTGGTTTCAAACATACATGAGGGGGAAACATTCATGTAAACTTTAGAGGATGAATGGCCCACTTAATAATCTATGGAAAACAATTATGTTTCAGATAAGAGAAGATGACCAGGTCTCTCAAGCATGGCGTGGAAGGCTGCCATCGCATTCAGCAATTTAGATTAAGTGGAAGGTTAGGATTCAATCATATCTCGATGGTTTCATATGAAGCTGAGTAAAAGATAACTTCAGTAAAATGTATCATTGAATCCCCCATTTTATGTGGCCTCAGGAGAACACCATTAATAAGCCCTAATCTTCAGAGATCCTTGTTTATTTGATTGTTATCCATTTGAATTCTTACAACTTTCTGTCTTAGATTTTTATTGAAAACACTAAAAAGATCTTATTGGTAAATAGTGTCATTTTACTTTCCTCGCTTGTTTATTGTTTTTCCTAGCTAGCTAGTTGCACTTATGATTAATCTGGTCTTTAATATGAGGATATGATACTCGTGGAATTACATGTACTTGAAAATTTGTGATGGCTAAGGATAAAATTTGTCGTGTTCATCGTATCATTCATTCACGTATCAGATTCTGTACACTTACCATATATTTCATTCCGAACTGAATTCATTTACATTGTTCATATTTCACACTTTTACTTACAGTATACTCCCGTAGCATAATTCATACATCATATTTTTGGCACTATTTCCTACCATTGACTGGTTTTATCTTGTCTTACTGCGCTAGACTAGCTTTGTTAACAACAACAACAACAACAAAGCCTTATCCCACTAGGTGAGGTCGGCTACATGGATCATACGACGCCATTCCGCTCTATTAGTAACCAAACCTTTCGGTATATTATTCACCAATAGATCTTGCTCTATTAGTTCGCCAAATGTCCGCCTTGGCCTCCCTCTCCCTCTTTTAATCGGACTCCAGATTATTTGATCTACTCTTCTTACTGGCACATCTAATGGTCTTCTCTGAACATGACCAAACCATCTCAAACGATTCTCTACCATTTTCTCACTAATAGGAGCCACTCCGACTCGTTCACGTATATGGTCATTCCTAATCTTATCTAATCTTGTATGACCACACATCCATCTTAACATCCTCATTTTGGCTACCCCCACTTTACGTTCATGTTGTCCCTTCATAGCCCAACATTCACTACCATATAACACCGCTGGCCTTATAGCAGTACGATAGAATTTTTCTTTAATTTTATTGGGTACTTTTCTATCACAAAGAACTCCAGTGGCTTTCCTCCACTTACACCAACCAGCTTGAATTCTATGATTAACATCGTCATCAATCTCACCATCTTGTCTTACAATTGATCCTAAATATTTAAACTTTGTCACTTGAGGAATTATATACTAACTGTGTTAACATTGCTCGTAATTTGTTTTTCATTTTTTCTACTACATATACTAACTGTGAGCATTCTGATTCTTAACAAATTTGTTTTCTAGTTGATTTAATTACTGTCTGATTTCAGTGATTTTTTATTTTCACTCTTTTATTTTTATGTATTTCTGATGGGTCATTTCAGATACTCTATGTGCTATAATTTCCTAATCTTAGTTTCAGTGCTAACATATGTTTTAGCTGAATTCTGTATGATCTGTTAGCTTGCAGAACTTTGGTTGAAATTGTCCCCTTGAGATAGAGACGACCTATAGGAATAGGCTAAGAGAGTAAGGACACAAAAATTTTGAGCTACTGATAACACTGATGCACCTGCTGGAAGAACCATGACAGATCAGAAAAGAACGCAGAGATTTTTATATGCCAACTACTGAAGGATTGGAGCTCAACATTGAGAAACCCAAAGTGGAGGCTGGCGACTTTGAATTGAAACTTTCTTTGGTCAGACTGGTCCAGCAGCACCAATTTGGAGGATCAGTTACAGAAGATCCTATTCTACATTTGAAGAAATTCTTGAGATTTGTACACAGTGAAATACTGTGGAGTTCCTCCTGATGCAATTAGTTTGAGGCTGTTTTCTTTTTCACTGAAAGACACCGTTGTATTCTTTGGTCACTGAAATACTCACTTGAACCTGGAGTGGGATCAATTAGTACAAAGTTTTTGTCTGAATCCATTCCACTCAGCAAAGCTATTCTAGTGAAAGCTCAGAACAATGATGTCTGCCAAAGGGATAATGAGTCACTTCATGAAGCTTGGCAAAAATTGAAAGGACTCCTCAAAGAACATCCTCACCATGGTTTTGAGAAGTGGCAAATTATCCAATTGTTTCACAAGGGATTAGTACAGTCAGCAAAGATGACCTTAGATTCAGCAGCCGGGGGATTTTTTGCTATAAAAAATGAACAAAGCATAAAAATTAATTGAAGAACACGTCTCAGTAGACATCCTTCTTCATTTCAAGAAAAAAATCACTGGAGAAGTCGCCATGAAGTATCATTTTCTAGCCTATAAGAATGCTAAGAAGACTCGAGAGAGACAAGAAACTGAAAAGTTTGAAGCCCTAGCATCTGACCTTGAAAATTGAGTACTTGAGGCTATTGGAAGGTTGGCTACTTTCCTGCAATGAACATGGCTAACAACACTGATAAAAAAATGTGAAGTCTGTAGAGTATTTGGACAAGTTACAACCTTAGGTAACTTGATACACTCAGCTAGATGTCTCAACGGATCAAGTAAATGCAATAAGTAACTTTGGATAGAGAATGACTAGTGATCCACATTCAGCCATCTATATTCCTAGACAGAGAAGTAAGTCAAACATTTCCTACAGGGGAAATGAAGATTTATTCCAGCAGCAAACTATGAAGCCTAACTAACGAACACATAATCAGTCCTATCATATTCCTCCAGGACATCCACTACATGCAGTTTCAGTCAACCAGTTCCTACTACACAGGAAGCCAAACTGGAAACTATAATGGAAGCTCTTATGAACATAAAAAAGAAGCAAAATAAGGCTCTACAACAAGTTATCAGCAAAGTCGAGAACCTCAACACCCATAACAAGATGCCGCGTAATTCTGGAATTAGATCTGAAGAAACTTCTTAAACCCGATCTAATACAGAAACTGCATCATTGCCACTAAGCTACTGCGTGCCAAAAAAAACATATGCTAGAGAAACACAGAGATTATTGTGATCGAAAATGTAATGCAATATTATGTTCATGATTATAACAGCCAAACCTTTCTTTTCTTTGAGAAGATAGTCTGATAATTTCGTGGAAAGAATTCTTGAAGTTTGTGGACTCACTGTTGATGAGTCAATGAATAACCATGGATTCAGATATTTCCCAGAATTTAATAAGCCATTTTTACCGGTATAAACATCCAGAACCTGTGCCAATGATTTAAAATATATAGAAAATCAGACTGAGCTTGACCTCTGAATACGATTCACAAGGAGAAATTACCAGTACTACAAAAACTACTATCTCTAGTTCAAGGATCCTGTCAATACAACTTCCAAGCAGCATATTTTGTTTTGCACCTATTGCATGAGAGAATATACCTAAATTTTAAGGCTTTTGAAAATCAATGGTAGAAATCAAGAAAAGCAAATACCAATTCAATTTAACATAAACAGTCAAATAAATAGGCATGATACCATATTTTATTTTATCCACAATGGTTTCCTGATGCTAATATGAATCATGGGCTCATGGCAGTCCCTCCTTTCATCCTATTTTGCAATCCTCTGGATCACACAGTCTACATTAGTAACTATGCCAACTACAGTACACAGTATTAATGTAAATTCTAGACACATTCATGTTCTCGGAATGCTTCAAAAATCCTGACCACTTAAAAAATTCAACTTCTAAGTCTCAGTAAATGTCTAAGTCCAGACGCGCATGAATCTTGGACATCTATCCTTTCCATGACAGCCTGAATTCTCTTTTTTTTAGGAGAAAAAAGATGACCACCAAGGTTATGGTTGTCATCCATCTATATATAACTGTAGAAAGGCCTGAATTCTTAGGGTTCTGACATATGAAATTGCATCCGGAAGTCTATTTTTGGATCACATAAATGTTGGAAACTAAGCATATAAATTTAGTACAACTGATCCAAATTTCTGATGAAAAATATTATGAATCAGAGTGCAGTAGTATAACTAATCCCTATGTCAAACTGCACTTATCTGAACCATGAAATTCAGCATTCCTTTTTATCTAATTTTCATCTCTATATATATTAAATTTCTCAGGATCTTTTTGTTTTTAGGGTATTTTCGCAGTACTTTAAATAGATTAACTAGAAGTTCTCTCCATCCTAAAGATGACTCTAAGCAGTTGTGAGAGCCTATAAATGGTAAAGAATCTATGATTTCTGAACAAGAAACATGACAGGAAAAACAGCCAGTTTATTCGATATCAAATACAGCAGAAATCATATGATGGATAACAGTCGAGTTTGTAATCAATGACAGAAGAATTTTAATTAACTTTTTTATCTTCTTGTTGTACAATCATTTTTTTCTTGTTGCCTTTTATTTTGGCTTGTTGTAATGTAATTCGACTGAAGTTAGCTGCTATAGCTTGTCCTTGGCATCTTCATTTTGGATGATTGGATCAGTGTTCATTATTCCTTCATTCGGTCCTTCTGATTTAAAGTTCATATAGTTAGAATATTGTATCCTCTATAAGACAGTTAGGATATTGTATTAAACAAAAATACAAAGTGAAATGAAAAATGTAGTAGCTTACATTATGGGAAGATGGAAGCATCGTAACAACAACATCACTGGACTCTGCAACTTCAAAAGGAGTGTCCTTTGTAGGAATCCCCCTCTCCGAGAATCTTTTCATAGCACTAGTATTACTAAAAAGAATACAAACTCTCAGTTTTTCCGTGATCAAGTATACTAAAAGATCACTACTAGAAACCTGTCAATAATAGCCTTAATAGTATGGAATAGACTGGCATGTCAAAGTAAATAACCCCTTGCTGACTAATTAAAGAATATTCTCCCAATTGGGAGATAATTCTGCAAGACATGGGATCCTTCCATTCTAAGGTCTCAAATGAATCAATATTCCCGAGCATCATAAATCAATTGTCAGTTGCAACTTTCAAACAGAAAGCACATAACTTCAGTTCCATGTACAATGATTCGTGGAGAAGAAAATGAATGTATAAAATAATCAATGCAAAAGGGAATGTAAATAAAGACTTACATGTCATGAACAGTGACATTGTATCCAGCATGTATGAGATTATTTGCCATATGGAAGCCCATATTTCCAAGTCCAATGAAGCCAATCTTCTGCAACACATCACAGGACATCCAACATGAGGCCTTTGACATTTTTTTCCTAAAAGAATCATGTATGAGAAGATTCTTTTTCTGAGATAGCAAAGCTACTTTTAGTGGATAACTAAATACTACTGTTAAGATTTCCAACCCCGTATAGAGTGACTGTATGATCTGAACAGCATTCCATGTTAATGGGAATTCAACATGTTCGTACACTAGCTCAATTCCTGTGCTCGTAATATCTATTTCACTAAAAGCCCCTATTTTTATGATCATCAACCTTTTTTTTAGTATACAAGTATTTGGCATGCAAACAAAAGTGGCAACTTTTGACATGATCTAAGTCAAACTACAACTTATTCCCCTCCATGAAAAGTGGGATTTGCCCCAATTACTTCTTTCACAATCGATTTTCTACGTAAATCAAGTTGAAGAAATAATTGTAAGGTATGTCAGGCAAAGAACATCCCATTTTGCCCTTAGCGCCTTGAATGTGAAATATGAGTTTATACACATTTGAACACAGCAGAACATGCATTCACATAATGTGTAAAACCATGTTCCCCACAGTTATTTATCAGCGCAAAGTTACTTCATCTAATCATTGGAAACTAGTGAAAAGCTCTCACTTACACCGACCTTTCAGTATGCCACAAAGGAACCATCTTTCTTTTATCAGGCTCGCGTCTATGCATAATTTGATCAAAATCCTAATTTAATACTTCAAAGTGAGCAGATCCACAGTTTATAAGCATCGAGATGTCAAATTTAAACTAACTTTCGGACAGAAAAGTTTACGAGGGGCAAGCAACACGAAGAAAATTCCAGTTCCGTCAATTCATGAATCGAAACGGAAAGGTAAAACAAAACATGATTTAAACAAAGGAAATAAACCTCAAGTAGAAGAACAAGTAAAAAAGAACGGAAGATCATTGACCTCCAACTTCACTGGACTAGCAATCGAAGAGAAACCTCGATCGGAGGAGGATCGAAACAGAGAACCGCAGAGACTCCGCTGCCATCTCGAAAGGAGCATACGAGATCGATATCCGAAGCCCGCCATGGATGTCTCTCTGTGGTACGCAAGAAAGCGGAAAGTTGAAAGTTGAAACACAACCTCGAAAGTTAACACAAAATTTTGAAAACTAATTTGAAAAAAAAAAAAGAGTAAAGGGTGTAGAATATAAGATGGAGCATTCGACGAATATAGAACACGAAAATTTTTTATTATATTAATAGAATAATTATATACTAATTCATAAATTTGATCATATAATTCATTATTCGCACTATTTCAATATGTATTATTTTATTATTAATTTAATCATAAGGCATAATCGTTAAATTAACTAAATAAAATAAGTCTCTACTGTCTACATGAAGATTTAAAACATATCACTAATAAGTTGCTATTTGTCATTTTATAAGGAGTTATAATAAGAAGAAATAACTTTAAAGATGTAAAACAATTATTTAGTATATGACATCATGGAAAAAAATGTTAAATAGAAAATATTTTCTCCACAAAAATAGAAAATATTCTTGAAATACACATTTTTTTGACGCGCAGAAAATCATGGAATTTCATTTTAACAAAACTTGTAAAATAAGGAACAGGCCAATGTATGAGAGAAACGAGTTTTTTTCTTTTTTGCATATTAAATATAAAGTTAGCATTCAGACAGGAATTTATTTCTATATTTGTTTAATAATAAAATTGATTTCTAATGATATTCACATCGTGATATAGTCCAATATCCTTCTGTTGAAATGTTTAGTTAGATCTTAACTTAAAAGGAGAATTTAAATGGTATTATGTTATGACGGTTGAATGTCAAAAAGTCACTAGTAATCTTGATATTATATTCTTTTACACATTTTTATATTTAATTATAAAATTTCACAAGTAATATTATGACGCTCATAATTTCACTAGTAATGTATATTATGACGGTTGCACGTCGAAAAGCCTACTACATTCTTTTGCACCTTTTTATATTTAATTATAAAATTTCATTAGTAATATTACGACGGTCCATAATTTCACTAGTAATGTATATTATGACGGTTTTATGTTGAAAAATCACTAGCAATCATGATACTATATTCTTTTGCACCATTTTATATTTAATTATAAAATTTCACTAGTAATATTACGACGGTACATCATTTCACTAATAATGTATATTATGATGGTTGCACGTGAAAAAATCACTAGTAATCCTGACATTATATTCTTTTCATCTTTTTATATTTAATTATAGAATTTCACTAGTAATATTATGACGGTCCATAATTTCACTAGTAATGCATATTATGACGGTTGCACGTCGAAAAGTCGCTAGTAATCTTGATACTATATTCTTTTGTACCTTTTTATATTTAATTATAAAATTTCACTAGTAATATTATGACGGTCTATAATTTCACTAGTAATGTATATTATGACGGTTGTACGTCGAAAAGTCACTAGTAATGTTGATACTACATTCTTTTGCACCTATTTAAATTTAATTATAAAATTTCACTAGTAATATTATATCGGTCCATAATTTCACTAGTAATGTATATTATGACGGTTGCACCTGGAAAAGTCACTAGTAATCCTGACACTATATTCTTTTGCACCTTTTTATATTTAATTATAGAATTTCATTAGTAATATTATGACAATCCATAATTTCACTAGTAATGTATATTATGACGGTTGCACATCGAAAAGTCACTAGTAATCTTGATATTATATTCTTTTGCACCCTTTTATATTTAATTATAAAATTTCACTAGTAATATTATAACATTCCATAATTTCATGTTGCACCCGAAAAAGTCATTAGTAATCCTGACACTATATTCTTTTGCACCTTTTTTATATTTAGTTATAGAATTTCACTAGTAATATTATGACGGTCCATAATTTCATTAGTAATGTATATTATGATGGCAGCACGTCGAAAATTCACTAGTAATCTTGATACTATATTCTTTTGCACTTTTTTATATTTAATTATAACATTTCTCTAGTAATATTATGAGGGTCCATAATTTCACTAGTAATGTATATTATGACAGTTGCACGTCGAAAAGTCACTAGTAATACTTATATTACATTCTTTTTCACCTTTTTATATTTAATTATAAAATTTCACTAATAATATTATGACGGTCCATAATTTCACTAGTAATGTATATTATGACAATTGCATGTTGAAAAGTCACTAGTAACCCTGATACTATATTCTTTTGCACTTTTTTATATTTAATTATAAAATTTCACTAGTAATATTATGACGGTTCATAATTTCATCGTAATGTATATTATGACAGTTGCACATTGAAGAGTCACTAGTAATCCTGATACTACATTCTTTTGCACTTTTTATATTTAATTATAAAATTTCACTAGTAATATTATGACAGTCCATCATTTTCACTAGTAATGCATGTTATTACAGTTGTATGTCGAAAAGTCACTAGCAATCTTGATATTATATTCTTTCACACCTTTTTATATTTAATTATAAAATTTCACTAGTAATATTATGATGGTCCATAATTTCACTAGTAATGTATATTATGATGGTTGCACGTCGAAAAGTCACTAGTAATACTGATACTACATTCTTTTGCACCTTTTTATATTTAATTATAAAATTTCACTAGTAATATTATGACGTCCATAATTTCACTAGTAATGCATATTATGACGGTTGCATGTTGAAAAGTCACTAGTAATCCTAATACTATATTATTTTTCATCTTTTTATATTTAATTATAAAATTTCACTAGTAATATTATGACGGTCCATCATTTCACTAGTAATGTATATTATGACGGTTGCATGCGAAAAGTCACTAGTAATCCTGATACTACATTCTTTTACACCTTGTTATATTTAATTATAAAATTCACTAGTAATATTATGACGATCCATAATTTCATTAGTAATGTATATTATGACGGTTGCATATCGAAAAGTCACTATTAATCATAATACTATATTCTTTTGTACCTTTTTATATTTAATTATAATATTTCACTAATAATATTATGATGGTCCATAATTTCACTAGTAATGTATATAATGACGGTCACACGTTGAAAAGTCACTCGTAATCTTGCTCAGGTATTATATTTATTTTTCTAAACTAGGGAACATCCTCGCAATGCGATTAAAAGAAGTGTACTATTTATATAATAAAATTTTATTAAAATATTGTTTTACTTACATATATATTTAATAAATGTAATTATTAAAAGAATATTTTAATTGTTATCAGCATGAACTTGTCATGACTTATTTTAAGAGATAAGAATATTTTCTAATTGTATAGTTTGATGACAAATAACATTGTGATTAAATTATAAACTTTTATGCTATTATGTACATGTATGCAAATGCATATTTTCTTTTGCTATAATTAATTATTTTTCAAAGCCTCTTAAATTGTTTTTCTTGGGTATCACATATTCATGATTTTAAATTTAAATAAATTGAAAATGATGTAGAATTTCATTTACCATTGTATCATTTTGTAATGAAAAATTGATTAATTAAAAGAAAATTAGTACGCATATAAATTTTCCCCTTTTTGAACTTTTGATTATTTGTCTAAAATGTGCCGATGTTAAAATCAACCTACTAATATGAAATTTAAGGAAAAGAGAACATAGAAAAATAAAAAATGATAAATTTATTTGATTCAACTTCATATTTATTAGCAGAAAGTAAGTCATTTCAAGAGAGATGAAAGAGAAAATTAAAATTAAGAACTAAATGTCATTGATAAATTATGATAATTTTTTTTAAAAAATAAATGCTTGCATTAAACATTGGTCTTGTCCTCCTCAAATAAGAAATTGTATAGTCATCTGAAATGAAATATTTTCATGAATGTAGTGGATATATTTTGAAACTTAAAATATAGCATGCAAGTAAAATCAATTACATAAAAGACGATGATTTCAAAATTACAACAAAAGATAACAAGAAGATGGAAAGATAACCAAATATTAGTTAACTACAATTGTGATGTAGAAACTATTTAACATATTATAGTAGAAATGATTGTTTTTCTCAAAGTATACATAGTATCAATAAGAAATGTAATTATAAAACAATTCTTAATAATTATTGTACTATAAATTTATATGGATTTGGTAGGTGATAAATCTCTTAGATGAAAAATTTTATAGGAAAATTTTTAAAAATGACATATTACAGTAAGTATAAATAACCTACATCCTTAACTAATTTTTAATTTTATACTGTAAAGATTATAATTTCAAATGATATTTAAAAAATGATGTGAAGCAACTTCATACATTTTTCAGGAAATCAATAAAAATACAACACACATATACGATAAAATGTAGTTTGATGTATAAATGAATGGAACTCCATGTCATTCAAAATAAGAAACATAAAGAAAATTATAACTTACCAAACAAAGACATTAGGAGATGACTTCAAATTATGGGCCACTTGAGAATGACAATTTTCTGGATAAGAATAATAAATATATTAGGTAATAATGCAAAAGATAGTATATTTTACATAATACAATAGGAATAAAGGTGACTCTACATTTACCTTGTCATGTAAGTGTTGGATTGAATACATCATGAAAAATTTCTTTATAGACAATATTCTTTACTAAATGTGGATTTGTTGCTTCCTCGTCTACATTTAAAATGCTCAATCCTTCTTTTCTTGTAACCCAAGATATAGCGACATATAATTGACCATGCGTGAAAACTTGCTTCGGTACATAGAAATAGTCCGACATGCTTAAAAGATTGTCTTTGACTTTATTGATTGTCATGAAAAAACAAGATCTTAGTGGAAGCTACTATTTCTTTAACTTGAATGGCCACTTTGATTCATTTTGTGATATGATGATTTTTGGAATTGTAACTGTTGTTGATGCACGAAATTCATGCATAATTGTTAGGCCAATTTATTCTAAAGTTTATGAGTCTTTTGTGTTTTAAAGTGGGAAATTATTTTTAATACAAGTAAATTCTCTTAAGATTTATTACTCCCTAAGCTTGGTTAAATTTGCGACAGGGAATGAAAATGTACTAGAGTTTGGACGAAAAAACCAAGAAAAATAACTCACACGGCCGTGCCATACCTATTCACGGTCGTGCCACATGAAGGCCTGGAAGCACGCTCTGTCACCGCCGTGCAATAGAGCTTCATGCTCGTGCGTATAAGGACCATCATCGAAGCTTTTGTCACGATCGTGCTATGCGGAATCACGATCGTGCTGCTGTCTGACAAGAAAACATGTTCTGTCACGGTCGTTCAAGGGAGTGTTATGACCGTACGCGACAAAAGGCTGGATCTTTCTTTTGTCACAGTCGTGCCACTTAAAGGTCACAACTGTGCCGGTGGTATTTCAGGCCATTTTTTATAAGATTTTCTGTTGTTGAGCTATGCTACGGGAAAAAAACTATATAAGGAGACCCCAAATCAACTGGAGAAACATCTTTGGAGGGCAGAAATCAGGGGTTAAAGCCTTGGTGAAAGCGATCTAGAGGCTACAACGAAGTTCTGTCGGAAACTCGAGAGAGGATGGTAAAATTAGGAGTAGTTCCTCTTGTTCTCTATCATTTTCCTAAAACATTATTTAGATTGATGTACTCTAATTTTATGGAGTAGTTTTTTAGGATTTTCTTGATTGAACTCTATCCTTTATGAATTCTTCGTACAATTAGTTGATGGATCAATAGCACGTTCGATGATTTTATTAATTGCTGCCTAGGATTTATTCGTTTGAACCTTTTTATTATCTGAAAAGAAGTTTTAAGATTATCTAGAATTTTTCTCTAATTTTTCTCTTGCATGCCACTATTGAAAAAATCGCAAGAGACCCAATTGTGTTGTTGTTAAGGTGATTTGAAAAAGCTCTTAACTTTATATTCCAATTAAATGCATTCTGAGATTTAATAAATTAGATTAAAACTGAAAGGATTAATTTCTTCCATTGATTTCAAGATAAGATTTAAAGCCTGAAATATTGGTTAAATTAATTTGGAAATTTTACTTTATTTATTCATCATCTTTTGTCTAAGACTTCATACATGAGTAGTGATATTAATTAAGATAAATCATATTCATCAATTCTATACTTTTAAACTCCATTAATCATAGCTTTATACTTATATTATTTATTCATCTTGTTTGCGCAAAACAAAAATTTTTTATCTTTTCTCAGTTTATAAGTAAGAAAAGTTATTATTTATTTCTTGTCCTCGTGGGAATAATACTTTATACTCATCATATTATTATTTGAACGATTAATGCGCTTGTTAGTGTTTTTGAATTCGCATCAAGTTTTTGACATCGTTGTTGTGGACAGTTAATATGTAATTGCTTATCTTACTTATTAATATGAGAATTATTACCATTCATTTTTCATTGGTGTGGTTGCAGGAATCGAAGAGTTTATAATCCACACATCCTGGAGCGTTCTAGCACTAGTGCCTTGGGACATAGACATAATACACGAAGTTCAGGCGGATCAGTAGTGTTTGACCCTAAGATAGAGAGAATTGCCAGAAGACTGAAGAAGAAAATTTCTATTATTGTTAAAATGGCAGATCAACAAAGGCACATTGAGAACCAACCACCACCATCTTTACCTGTGTACAGAACAATGAAGGACTACACTATGGCTGTGTTTGGTACGGGAACATTAGTAGAACATTTGTTCTCGAGAACTAATTGATGTGATAGAAAAGTTTGGATTGGTGTTTGGATGAAAAAGTGTAATGATGGGGATTTAAAAAGTTGATGTGATGGATAAGTTTTAATGGATGTTTGGATAAAAAGTAAGAACTAAGAATATAATTTATTATTTTATGAGATATAAAATTATAGTAAATAAAAATAAATTATTAATATTATAATTTACGTAAATTGTTATATTGTTAATATTATTTTTATTTATTTTGATTAAACATTTTAAATATTATTAATATTATAATTTATGTACATTTTAAAATTCAAATATAATTTATTTTTAAAAAAATAATTGAATAGTTTAATTAATAAAATATTTATTAATTATTAGAACTAATTATTTTATAGTTTTTAATTAATAACATTTAATAAATTATGTTATAATATCCTTAATAATGTATTAATATATTATAAATTATATATACATACAAACCAAAATAATTAAAAAAATAGATGAAATTTTTTAAAAAAAATTACGGCTCGAGAACAAAAAAAGGCAAATGTTCTCGCCTTCGGAAAGAACATTCAATGTTCCGAGAACATTTTGACAAATGTTCTTGCTCAGCTCACGCCCGTAACGAGTTGCGTTTGGCAGAACAACCGGAACATTTCAAATGTTCCGTGCTGTCAAACGCAGCCTATGAGACCAATGGCTGATGAAAGAGGAGAGTATTACACTTCCTGAAATTGGTGTTAACAATTTTCAAATTTAGTAGGGGACAGTTCAAATGATATCAAATACACAATTTGGGGGAAATAGAGATGAGGACCCATTCAGCCACATCACAAAGTTTATTCAACTATGCTCAACTTTCAAATTTGAAGGAGTAACTAATGATGTAGTTCGGCTAAGACTTTTTCTTTTCTCCCTTAGAAGAAAAGCTTATACGTGGCTTACTATACTACGGATGGGCACCATAAGAACTTGGGATGACATGCGTCAATCTTTTCTCAACAAATACTGTCCATCCCAAAAGGCTGCTAGATGTTTATATGAAGTTTCTTCTTTTTGCCAACAAGAAACTGAGTCTATGCAAGAAGCTTGGGATAGATTCAAGGATCTCGTTAGCAAAGTTCCAAATCATAATATTCCTTTTTATCAGCAAATTCAATACTTTTATAACGATGCATCAACTGAGATAAAGGACAAGATCGACACTACTACTAGAGGAACCATTGCTTATAGGTCCCCTGAAGATCTTTACAAGTTATTTCATAATCTTACCTTGAACAATTGGCAAAATGCAAAAGCGAAGAAAGTTGGATTTCATCAAATTGATAATGATAGCCACAATCAATCCTAGTTAGATGTCCTAGCAAAGAAGATTGATATGCTGATAACTCAAATGTCTATCAATAAAATTTCGAACATCATATGTGATATGTGCGGAGGAGGGCATCCTAATCATGAATGTCAAGAAGGTATGAATTTTAGTCAAAACAATTTTAAGGAGGCTAACTTTGTTTCTAATAATGCTGTCATGAATAATGTTGGAGGAAATTCTTACAACACATGGCTAAGGACTCCTCATAATTACTCTTGGGTGAATAATAGGGTCCAGCACAACTCTCGGCTTATCAACCTTATGCCGAACCTAGGAGTGATTTGGAAAATATCCTATTAAAATTCATCCTCACTATAGAGACCAAATTTACTAATCAAGATGCATCAATAAGAAACTTGGAAACTCAGATTG
This sequence comes from Pontederia crassipes, assembly GCA_030549335.1. Lineage (NCBI taxonomy): Eukaryota > Viridiplantae > Streptophyta > Magnoliopsida > Commelinales > Pontederiaceae > Pontederia > Pontederia crassipes. Next base: position 30,737,483 of record CM060194.1, on the reverse strand, counting down.
GCCAATTAGCAAACATGATATCTAGAAGACAGTCAGGAAGCTTGCCTAGCAACACAGAGAAAAACCCAAGAGAACAAGTGAATGCAATCACCCTAAAAAGTGGCCACTCAATGCCCTTACTAGACCCTTGAAGGCGACAAGGGCAAAAGTAAGCTAACGACTATAACTTAGAATTACACAACCGAAAACCCTTTTCTCTTCACTTCTTTTAGTTTCTTAGTTGTGGATTATACTTAATTTTAACTTAGTTGTGTTCATGTTCAGGAAAACTTTGATTACGGCCGTGCATGATATTTTCACCACCGTTCTCAAGACCTGAAGGATATTCATTCTGTCTCGGTCGTGATCGAGACTAAGCCTTACCATCTTTCTATTTCTTCAGGACATATGATGCAGAGGGCCAGACCACAGACTTGGTCACAGAACACCGCGAGAATGCACACATGACTCGTCAGATGTACGCATATCATCTCAACCAGACCACTTTGCACCATTTCTGCCATCTTCACCTCCAGAAGACTATGCCTTGGTTGTTTCTTATCCTTTACATTTTCCCACTTATGTATTTTTTTCACTTAGTTCTTCTAGCTTAGAGGAACTTTTTGCATGGCATGTTTAGTTGAATAGTATTGATTTATAGTCTTATGTTAGTTCTTTGATAGAGTCATTGTGTTGTTTTGGTTCTGTCAGTACATCATTTCTCTTTCTCATGCTACATATTTTAATTGTCTTAAAGTTCAGTGTCAGGGCATTGGTTATTCTATGAAATTTGATTACTATTCTTTTTATCAGTTGTCACCAGAATAATGGGAATTGGTAGGAGTTTGTTGCCGAGCAAAAGAATCTACTCCTTAGTCATGCACTTCTGATATGAGACCTTATTATATTTGTATCTTTCTTGAAAACATTAAGTCTTTTTGGAGCTTATAATTATGCTATATAATTATGTTAAAATGAAAATGAAAAGAGGACTTGTTGAGCTCCAACAGTTAAATGAGAAGTATAAGGTACCCTCTGGAACTTTAGTGTGTCTGGTAATTAGACCCGTAGGGGATTCTTGCCTGACGACCTAAGGGCATCTGCTCTGGGATCCGATGGTCAAAAGTTCATTATATGAACCACTTTGTACAATATGGAGGATTATTGAATTCTTAAAAAAATAAATATAAATAGTAATGTTGAAATGTGGTTCAATATGCATAATTATTAGGCCAATTTATTTTAAATTTTAGGAGTTTTTTGTGTTTTAAAGTGGGAAATTATTTTTAATACAAGTAAATTCTCTTAAGCTTTATTACTACCTAAGCTTAGTTAAATTATTTTTAATACAAGTAAATTATTTTTTAATACAAGTAAGCACGATCCGTCATGGCCGTGCAATACAGCTTCATGCCCGTGCGTACAAGGAGCCATCATCGAAGCTTCTGTCATGGCCGTGCTATGTGGAATCATAGCCATGCTGCTGTCTGACAAGAAAACATGTTATGCCACGGCCGTGCAGGGGAGAGTCACGGCCGTACGTGACAAAAGGCTGAAATTTTCTTTCTGTCACGGCCGTGCTACTTAAAGGTCACAGCCGTGCTGGCAGTATTTCATATCATTTTTATCCATGTTTTTTATAAGATTTTCGGGTTATTGTGCCATGCTACGGGAAAAAACTATATAAGGAGACCCCAAATCAACTGGAGAAACATCTTTGGAGGGCAGAAATCAGAGGTTGAAGGCTTGGTGAAGGCGATCCAAAGGCTACAATGTAGTTCTGTCAGAAACTCGAGAGAGGACGGTAGAATTAGGAGTAGTTCCTCTTGTTCTTTATCCTTTTCTTAAAACATTATTTAGATTAATGTACTCTATTTTTATGGAGTAGTGCTTTAGGATTTTCTTGATTGAACCTTAATCTTTATGAATTCTTCATACAATTAGTTGATGGTTCTTCATACAATTAGTTGATGGATCAATAGCATGTTTGATGATTTTATTAATTGTTGCCTAAGATTTATTCGTTTGAACTTTTTATTATCTGAAAAGAAATTTTAATATTCTCTAGAAATTTTCTCTGATTTTTCTCTTGCATGTCACTTTTGGGGAAATCGTAAGAGACCCAATCGTGTTATTGTCAAGGTGATTTGAAAAAGCTCTTAACTTTATATTCCAATTAAATGCATTTAGAGATTTAATAAATTAGATTAAAAATCGAAAGGATTAATCTCTTTCATTGATTTCAAGATAAGATTTAAAGCCTGAAATATTGGTTAAATCAATTTGGGAATTTTACTTTATTTATTCATCATCTTTTGTCTAAGAATTCATACATTAGTAGTGGTATTAATCAAGATAAATTCAATTAATCAATTCTATACTTTTATACCCCATCGATCATAGCTTTATACTTATATTATTTATTCATCTTATTTTTTACAAAACACATATTTTTTTATCTTTTCTCAGTTTATATGTAAGAGAAGTTATTATTTATTTCTTGTCCTCATGGGAACGATACTTTATACTCATCATATTATTACTTGAATGATTAATGCGCTTGCTAATGTTTCTGAATTCGCATCACTTGCTCCAACATATGAACTTGAAATGTTATATGCATTCACTTACCATTTACCCAATTGAGTAATTGCTAATTTTGTACCATTCATAATCCTTCCGCTTGATTGAGATTTCGAAGAAGTATCACTTGAGTGCCCTCTATTAATCGTATGTCATGATTTAAGACACCAGAAAATTTCAAACTACTAAGAAATTATGTTGGATAAAGAATTTCTTCATCATTTTGTATTGATACTTGCTTTGCAAACAACGTTTGAACTAAAATACACTTTGCACTCTTCCGGTATAAAAGTCATCATCAGGGATGGCAACCGCCGTTGTTCGAGACGGAGGACATCACCCCCGCCCCGACCCCGACAACCCGCCTCCGCCCCCGACCCCGACAACCCGCCTCCGCCCCCGACCCCGCCCCGAATCCTCGATTCGGGAGAAATTTTAACCCCCGCCCCGATCCCTGCGGGGCCCCGAATCCCCGCGGGGAATCCGAATCCCCGCGGAGGGGGCGAGAGCGGAAGCGGGGGCGAGAGAACAGCGGCGGGGGCGAGAGAACGGCGGCGAAAAGGGGCGAGAGAGCACGGTGGCGGGCAAGAGCGCGGTGGAGGCGGGGCGAGAGAGCGGCCGCGGCGGGCGAGAGCACGGCCGCGGCGGGCGAGGGCACGGCGGCGGCGGGCGAGAGCACGGCGGTGGGGGCGAGAGCGGCGGCGGTCGAGAGACCGGCGGAGGGGGGTGAGAGAGAGCCGGCGGGTGCGAGAGAGCGGCAGATCCGTGCGGATCTGGCCGTATTCGCGTCGGATGCAGCCGATCTCGGAGGCAGATGAAGAAGAAGAAGAGAGAGAGGAGGGGGATATCGGATGCGGCAGATCCGTGCGGATCTAGCCGGATCCGCGTCAGATGCAGCCAATCTCGGAGGCGGACGAAGAAGAAGAAGAGAGAGAGGAGGGGGATCTCGGATGCGGCTGATCTCGAATGCGACCGATCTCTTCTTTGATGGCTGGCGAAAAGGGGCGAGAGAACACTGCGGCGGGCAAGAGCGCGGTGGAGGCAGGGCGAGAGAGCGGCCGCGGCGGGCGAGAGCACGGCCGCGGCGGGCGAGGGGCGGTCGAGAGCACGGCGGTGAGGGCGAGAGCGGTGGCGGTCGAGAGCGGCGGCGGGTCAAGAGACCGGCGGAGGGGGTGAGAGAGAGCCGACGGGTGCGAGAGAGCGGCAGATCCGTGCGGATCTGGCTGTATCCGCGTCGGATGCAGCCGATCTCGGAGGCGGACGAAGAAGAAGAAGAGAGAGAGGAGGGGGATATCGGATGCGGCAGATCCGTGCGGATCTGGCCGGATCCGCGTCGGATACAACCGATCTCGGAGGCGGACGAAGAAGAAGAGAGAGAGGAGGGGGATCTCGGATGCGGCTGATCTCGAATGCGACCGATCTCTTCTTTGATGGCAGAGGCGGAAGGCGCCGTGGACGAAGAAGAGAGAGAGAGGAGGGGGCGACTGCGCGGACAAAGAAGAGAGGAAGAGAGAGAGAGAGGAGGGCTGCGGTCGAGGTCATTGAAAGAAAAAAAGAGAGAAGGGCTGCACTTATCGGGGGCAGTTTGGCCCCCATCTCCGCCCCCGCGGGGAAAAAATTCCCCGAAGATGGGGCCCCGAATGGGGAATCCCCGCGGGGCCCCGCGGGGGTGGGGAATATTGCCACCCCTAGTCATCATTATTTCATTCAGCTCATGAACCATAACATTTTTTTGTGTTAGAATAGCCCTTTCTTATAAATATATAGGGTTTTTGTAGTTTCCTAAAAGTGATGGATAAAGTGTTTCAATGATGCTTTTGGATCTCCATTTGGTTGGAGACAAATATTTACAAATGTTTGAAGTAAGACGAACAAGTTTGTTAAGTGGCATCAAAAAAGGTTCCTTCACCTAATTGAAGCATTCATCTAAAAAAAGCTATTTCTTCAACATTTGAATTTGTAACTTGTCCATGTCTATGTAGAAGCCTCATGTTTTCTCAAAGTTCATAAACAATAAAGTGTGACCAAAGGTACGAAGAATTAAGTGAAGCATTAATAAAATCAACTCGCCCACCTTTTGGTTTATCAGGGAGTAGTTGATGAAAATCTCCTCAACAAATAATTATAAGACTTCCAAATGGTAGAATTTTAATATTATCATATCTACTTTTAAGAATATATCTTAAACTCTTATCCAAAGATTCAAAATAATATTTATTTGCCATTGAAACTTCGTCCCAAATAATTAATGAAGTTTTTCAAAGAAGTTTAGCTAATTGTGTTCCATGTCAAATTTCACAAGTGAATTCTGATATGATATATAAGGGAATATGAAATTTAGAATGTGTTGTCCTGCCATTTGGTAGTAACAATGTGGCTACACCAAAAGTCGTGCAAAACTATCTTCGATTGTGATATAAGTTTGCACATTATTATCTTCCATAAAAAAAATTTACTAGTACCTCAATGACCATTGATAAAGACTAATTTGCCTTCATCATTATCAGGGTCGGTATTGCATCATAGGCTTTTTTTATGAACATTCTGAAATGAAAGTAATTGTTCATTCATCAAATCAAACTAGAACGGTAACATCCATGCACTTATGTAGGATATTGTCCGCTTTGGACCTCAACCCGCACGATTTTCTCAAAACGCATCCTATCAAGTCACGGACATGCTCCCATATATACTCAACATCTCTCCCATGACTTGTGCATGTGGGATTAATCCAAGGCATGCCCATGTATCCTTTCCCCTTAGGGGGCTCAATGTCTTCGTTGAGTGATCACACCCTATCATACACAGAGGTCCAAGCGGAGTGGCTCTGACCATATGTAACATTCTTGCACTTGTGTAGAATATTGTCTGCTTTGGGTCTCAACTCACACGATTTTCTCAAAATACGTCCTACCAACCTCAAGTCATGCTCCCATATATACCAAACATCTCTTCAGCGAGTTGTGCATGTGAGATTAATATACAAGACATGTCTCATGCACTCTTCCCCCCCTTAGGGGACTCAACGTCATCATTGAGTGATCGCACTCCACCATACAGAGGGGCTCACGCGGAGTAGCTCTGATACAATATGTGTCACACTTGCACTTGCATAGGATATTTGTCCATTTTGGACTTCTGCCCGCATGATTTTATCAAAACACATCCTACCAAGTCAAGGGCATGCTTCCATATATACCCAGCATCTTTCTCATGACTTGTGCATGTGGGACTAATTCAATGCATGACTCATGTATTCTTCTCTCCTTAAGGGACTCGATGTCTTCATTGAGTGATCGCACCGCATCATGCACAAAGATTCATACGGAGTAGTTCTAATACCATATGTAACATTCTTACACTTGCGTAGAATATTATCTTCTTTGGGCTTGAGCCCATATGGTTTTCTCAAAACGCGTCCTACCAAGTTATATATCCAACATCTCCCCCGTGACTTGTGCATGTGGGACTGATCCATGCATGAGACATACCTTAAATTAATTTTACATGCACAAGTCACGGGAGAGATGCTGGACATATATGAGAACACGACCTTGACTTGCTAGGGCACAATTTGATAAACCGTGCGGGCCGAGGCATAAAGCGGACAATATTCAACGCAAGTGCAAAGGTGTTACACATGGTATCAGAGCCACTTCGCGTGGACCTCTATGCATGGTGGGGTGAGATCACTCTACGAGAACGTTGAGTCCTTTAAGGGGGAAAGGATGCATGAGGCATACTTTGGATTAGTCTCACATGCACAAGTCATGAAAGAGATGCTGAACATATATGGAAACATGACCTTAATTTGGTAGAACACGCTTTGATAAAACCGTGTGGGTCGAGGCTCAAAGTGGACAATATCCAACGCAAGTGCAAAGGTGTTACAAGAACGATCATAATCAAGTTCTTTGTTGATTAAACAATTTCCTAAATATCTTAACAAAGAAGCATCAAGCAAAGGCATTCCCGATATTTCTTTTAGACTTCTACCCATTTTTGAAAAATGCTCTCAATTTCAATTACATGCTTCAATTTGTTCTTTTATTAATTATAAAGTATCATAATTGAGCTTCTTTCTTTGCAAAGAGAAAATATCCTCAGATAAAATTTTGTAATTTGATTTCCAAACTTCATATGCATCATTGATTTCACAATGTGTCATCATTGTCACAAACAAATATTTAAGTTTATTGCACGTTGCCCACAAAGATCATTCCATTTTTTTGTCATCATCTAGCAAGCCCAAAGCATAACATGCAACTTAGAATGTAGGATGTCTAACTCCATCAATTGTTCTAATATATTTCATAGGATGTGCTTCGCTTTATAATGTTAAGCAACATTATCAAATAAAATCTTTCTCCGCTTGAAGGATGTGCAAAATAAACTCTTCCGATGCATTTTCCATTTTTTCTTTGTGTCAAAGTTTTATCTTTCACATTCCATACCCATTACATAGGAAATCAAAATATAATGTCAATTCTCGTGCATCAACATACAATTTATTCGCTTCAAACCATTTAGTGAATTTCGTCTTCTCCACACCTAGACAATTTAACACAATTTCTATTGATATCTTTTCTAGAAAAATAATTGTGTTTTCTCCATGTAAGTGAAAAGGCAATCTTTCAACAAAAGGTTCTCTATGATTGATATCGAATTAAAAGATTCTACAACATGCTTCTGTGGTCGACGTATATCTACAATCCAAATATGTTTTTATTTCATCAAATTTTGTCACGACATCAAATTTTGTTCTATCGAGTCCTTTATGTAATATTTGAATATATATCTCATTGATCTTGAGTAATTGCAAAGTTCAACATTTATATGGGAATCAAATTCCCATGTAAATGTTGATTATCTAACATATTATAAGGAACAACAAATTGATTATCTAACAATACACCTTTCTTTTCAACTTGAAAGCATGTGTTCCTTCTTCTATAAATTGGAACGCCATCTACATCAATTGTTGTTTGATCAACATATCGTTTTGGAAAATATTTCGTACATTTCTTCTGCACCATGCATGGTGATTTCATATTTGACAATCCACATGGTCCATGTGTCATGAACTTCTTAACAGCATTACAATCATCAGATTTGTTCCGAAGAAGGATATTTCATTGTTTGATGCAAGAATAATTTTATATGGGCATATGACAAGCCTCTCTTTTGAAATTCAATTGTATACACACCTATAGTAAAGAGAAAATCAATGTACTTGATAATAAAAAGTTGTGATTTTGATAATGAAAAAAATATATAAAAAGCTAATATTAAACACATAAGAAAATTTACTTACATGTAATTATTTTTTTGAAAGGTTGCTCTTTCTTTAAATCTTGCATTAATTATAGCAACTTTATTTGAAATACCCTGCTTATGATATCAACTCTTATATCAATCATCCTTTCGATCAATCAAATGAAGCATGTAATTTATTTCGAGTCACTTGGGGTTACAAGTAAAAGTAATGAATATATCAAGATACAGTCCATCTACAAATGTTCATGACATCTTGATAATTTTGTACTTTGTATCAAGGTCCTCAAGTGAGAGATGACAGTATTGTCTTTCAAGTCTTTGAACCATCAGTATCACCATGATGAATAGCATACGTTAGTCCAGAAGAGAGATCAGCTTTAAGTTTTGGTCAATTTTGCCGAATCCATTTGAATCTTTCTTCTTCAATTACCATGTAAAAGTCAAGTATATATTGCTAAAAATTCTACCAAATTGAAGTAGATTCCATGGATCGTCCCCCAACTTTAGGTCAATATCTCAACCATCCCCTAACTTCGATTTGTAATTCGATTATCCTCGAACTTTATTTTTCTTGCATGTGTCATCCCCTTGATCGATAATAATTGGTTTTCCAATTATGTTGATGATGTGGCACAATAAAAAATAATACAAATATTATAAATGTAATACAAATATTATAAAAAAATAAAAAAAGTTCGGCGTGCGAGCTCGCCGGTGGGCTATCTCACGCCCACAGGCGAGCTCGCACGGGGGGCATCGGTCCCTCGTGAGGGGGCGCCTCCCCCATCCTTCTCCTCGCCGCAAGCGAGAAAGGAAAAGGGACGCCGGCCCCCCTTTTCTTCCTCGTGCGGCAAGGAAGAAAGGGTGGTGGCACACTTTTTTCTTTCTCCTGTGCGGCAAGGAATGAGAGTGGGGGGTAGGGGGGGAGGAGGGTTAATTTTGCACCTCTATGGGAGATCGACGGGGGAGCTCCCAAGGGCGGCATCGGCCTCTCTTTTCTTCCTCACCGCGTGCGAGGAAGAAGGGGGGGCGCCGATCGACCTTGTGTGAGCTCGCACAGGGAGCGCAGGCCCCCCTCACGAGGGCGGGGGGGGGGGGGGGGGGGGTTGGGTTGGGTTAATGTTGTTAAACTCTCGAGTCAAACTCTTACGAGTTCAAGAGTTTAGTTAAGTAAAACGAATCAAATCGGCATAAACTCTTAAATAATCTAGACTCTTAGATTTTACATAAAAATTAATTTCAATAGTTTTGTGGACTCTTATAAACTCTTATAGAGTCTATACGGTTCTACACAAGCTTACGATTCTATACGATTGGTACAATTATTTGATTTGAATAATAAAAAAGGTTGTAAAATCTTAATTATTCTATTATTAATGTATTTGTTAATATAATGAAATTATTAAAAATTATTGTGTAACAATTTTACTTATTAAAATCTTAATTTTTCTATTATTAATGTACTTATTAATAGAATGAAATTATTAAAAATTATTGTGTAATAATTTTACTTATTTTGATTTTGTATACGTTTTTTTATCTCAATAAACACAATAATCAAAAGTTTTATAGTTATAAGTGATAGTACTTATTTTTTATTACTTTCATATTTATTTCATTTGAATAAAATATGTTAGTTATTTCCAATTTATGCATCATATATATGTGTTCATAAGTGCATAGAATTACTTAAATATTTACTCTACATTCTCGAACTTGACAACATGGGGAGGGGGGGGGGGGGCTTGCGAGCTCACGACGGGCATGAGATCGCATGCCAGCCTTTTTATTTTTATAATATTTTTTATTATTTTATTATTTTTATTATGCCACATCATCAATATAATAAAAAAATTAGCTATTACCGGTCAGGGGGACGATGCATGTAAGAAAAATAAAGTTCGGAGATAATAGTTACAAATTGAAATTAGGGGACCGTTAAGATATTGTCCTAAAGTTGAGAGACGATCCGTATAATTTATCCTGCCTTCATGTAATCTAATTTGTTGAATTATGAAACAATAACCTCATGGTTAATTTCTCCCTTTCGTAAGACATAAAGGTTTATTCAACCTATATCCATCTTTACCATAAGGATGTATCAACAGATATGCCATGGGCATGAAAGTTGGATGCAAAGCTGAGATTTGTTGGATACCTTTTGTCTTATGTTCTACTATCACATATCTTTCAAATTTTGCACCATCTATATCTCCAACTACTAAGGCAAAAACTTCATAGGCAATGGGCAAATTATACTGTCGACCATCTTGTGTTCGATTGGCACAAAATCGTAGTCGAAAAATTGAATCATGATTTTCTTTATATCGATTCTAAAAGATTTCACTAAAATGTTATCGTCATCTAACATTTTAGTTAATTCTTCAACAATTTGAGGATCTATGTCATGATGTACATTTTTTTTTGCACTATGCAATTCTATTTGTAACCTCATGATTAGTGTCATAGATATAAGGTAGTGCAAAATTTGGCTTTCTTCCGATCACTTGTAACAAAGAACCAATATGATGATAATTTTGCCCAATCATCCTAAATACAGAAGGTTCTATTCCTTGATTTTGAGAAATATTAATTTTTCTTTCCATTGATGTCAATGCAAACATAGAATTGTATATTCAAATGTTTTTTTCTGAAATTTAAGCTCATCAATTCTAGAATATTGACAGTGGAGATGTTTTAACAATCAATGAGGGTCTTTAAATAAAGGTATTTGTGCACAATCTTCCAAACAATATAATGAGAACTTTGGATTTGATACATTTATACTTTTACATGTTCTGTCTTCATACCACAAGCACCAAAATATTGGCACGTGTACGTAGGGGGGTTCAAGATCCCAAACCTTTTTAAGAGTATTTGTACAAACATAAATATTTTTATTTAATAACTACTTCCTACTTAATGTATAAATGTTTAAAACTTATATTTTTGAAGGGAAAATTATGGAATAACTTTTTAAGAATAATATGTCACATGACACTTAATTTATCTGATTTCCCTCCATAATGTTCGGCATCATGTTTGAGGAAGATTGTGCTTTATCATGTCCTCAATTGGAAAAAAAATACTTATGACATTAACCATATGACCTCTTTATATACCATCATTATAAATAACATATCATGATTTATAAAGGAAGGAATAACTCGTACGTTAGGAAAGATACCACTTGTTTGTTTCTTTTTCTAAAGGACTCATTATTTCCTAAAGCTTCCATTTCTGACAGAATTACCCCATCTCCTTCTTCAAAAACATATTCACCTAAATGAAAAATAAATAAATAATAATTAACAATTGTTATGAGGTGGTAAATAAATGAGGTATTCAATTCCCACATATGTGAATATAAAATAACAAAGATAATTTGAGCTATAAAACTATAGCTATTCTTTTGGAATATACTGAATAGTCGAATAAAAAATGCATTAAAAATAAATGAAGCGAAAAAAAACTATAATAGTTGTTATATCATTACTTAGTTGAAAGTAAAATTTATTTTTTAGAAAGAAAAAGTATTTGTGCATTTTTTTTATAAATTTTCATTACATCATGAAATATATTTGTATATATAATATCCTAATTTGAATCAAATGAACGACTCATATTGTATTAACAAAAAGGATTTAAGGAATACGTGGACCAAAAATAAATTCACATATGTGGACCCACCATTGATTTATGAATCAATGGTGATCCTTGATAAACATTTTTAAAATGAGTTTTTCATAAATTTATTACTACCATTGATCTATAGATCAATGGTGATCCATATATGTGGATTTGCCTTGGGTCCACACAATTAGGGCAGAGCAAACCCCGGACCGGGTCCGGGTCTGAGCGAATCTGGTCCTGACCCGGATTGTGCCGGATCAAAAAAATTTCGACCCGGTACCGGATCCGGATCCGGATCCAGCCGGATCCGGTTCCGGATCCAGCCGGATCCGATTCCGGGTCGGTCCCGGCCATACGGGAATGCGATCGGGTTTGCTGTCGGGAATCGACCGCGCGATTGGCGGCCACGATTCGGCGCGGCCACCCGATGAGCCGATCCACCGCCTGGCGAGCGGATCGGCTGCCAGTGGCCGATCCTGATGCCTGGCGACGGCCGGATCGGCCACAAGCAAGCCGGTCCGACCGTCGGCCTGCCAGTGGCCGATCTGGCCATCAGACGGCCGAATCGGCCACTGATCGGCCAGCAGACGAGCTGATCCAGCCGCCAAGCGCCAGATCGGCCTGCCAGTGGCCGATCCGACCGTCTGGCGGTCTGATCGGCCTGCCAATGGCCGATCCGGCCGGATCGGCCAACAGCGAGCCGATCCGGCCGGATCGGCCAACAGCGAGCCGATCCGGCCGCCACCAACGGTCGGAGTAAAGATGGGGTTAGGAGAAGGGGAGGGCCGCCGGAGTCGTCGGTGCCACCGCCGTCGTAAGAGAGAGGGAGAGAGAGGGAGAGGGCGCCAGAGTTGTCGGTGCCGCCGCCGCCATCGTGAGAGAGAGGGAGAAGGCGAGAGAGAGGGCGAGAGAGAGAGGTGGAAGAGAGAAAGAGAGAGATTGAAATGAGAGGAGAGGATAGAGAATGGGTTTATATAGTGGGTTTATATCGGATCAGGTCCGGATCGGATATCTGCATTGCAGATCCGATCCTAACTCGATACCCGACGAATTTTCGAGTCATTAGACCCGGTCCCGGCCCGGATCTAATCCGGGCCGAGTTATTTTTCTGATTTTCCAAGTCGGGCCGGGCCGGGTCAACCGGGCCCGGCCCGTGCTCAGCCCTACACACAATCCTTAATCCCTAACAAAAATGCTTGCGCCAACTATTTATTTAATTCGTACGATTAGGGACTGACCGGTTGATAAATTCTCCCATGTGCTATTTTTTCGCTTACACCTTCATGTTCAACAATATGTTCACTAAGCAATAAACAAATTAACAAATAATTGATACAAATTGTTAAATAAATGAACAATGAAATATGTACGTGTCAATTTAATATCATAAAAAACCAAAAGGAATTCAATTATATATAGGTACACTAATTTAATTTAATTTCAATATATGGTTAATGAATATAAAAATAAAAATATGACAATAAAAGTAAAATAAAAGCAAGGAAAAAATGTAGATTGGTTGAAATTTTGTGCAAAGCATTTTTTAATGAGAAGTAAGAGGTGGCATTGTCCTATTTATTATGCACTTGCCATTAAAATTTAGTGCTTGTCGTTATCTTTTTATGCATTGAAGTATCAGCAAATGCATTTTATTTGCATTATTTTCATGTTTCTTCTATGTTCTCATAGTACTTCGCTTTAATATGACAAAAGCACATCTTTCTACCTTCAAAAGTAAAGCTTTATGAGAATTTAGATTGATAATATCTATACAGCTTTCTCTTAACATATCTTTCTCGTTGACATAGGGTTGCAATTTCTTTGTGAAAGCTTGAATATCCGGGATGAATATTTTCAGATGCCACATCATTTTTAATTAAATCATATATGGCACTCATTGTGTCATTCAAATTGTGCACAAAGCATTTAATTCTGAAAAGTATTGATTTTCCTACAACAAATTAAATTCATTAAAAAGTTAGCAAGAAATTAAAGAGGCAAATAAAATGAGCCAAATAATGGATTTTAAAAGAAATAAGTTCTTATTATATAATTTTATTTATTTCTGAACATATTTTAAGCAATGTCATAAAATCCGACCCAATTATCAAACTAAAATGATCAACGGGTCAGGTTGGACGGGCCAGACCTAATGATTGGACTGAAATATAATAAATTACTAAAATATGAATAAAATTAGCATGCATATTTTATATTAGTCTTTATAGTCACAAAATTCAACACAATTAATAATTGAAATGTAATGCAACTTGTTCACAATTAATATAATAATATAATCAAACACAACTTCATAAGATAACATAACATAACATCATAATCAAGCATAAGTTCATAATATAATAATATAATTAAACACAAGTTCATAAGATAACATAACATCATAATCAATCACAAGTTCATAAGAAAACACAATTGCTAAATGTTATCAAGTTTTTTTGAACATAAAAACATAAATAATTTAAGTTTATGATTTTCCCCTTCAAATATCAAAGTTGATCACTTTTCTTCAACAATTCATCAAAGACAGGCACATGTGTGCCCCTAACTGGCCGGCTAACTGGCCAAGATAGGAATACAGGCGTGCCCCTGGCTGGCCGGCCAAGAAAGGGGCATGACTGCGACCTCAGCTGTGTGCCATGGCCAGCCGGGGTGCAATCTAGATGCAATGAAGTGCAGCGCAGCCACGGTGCGACCTTGGCCGGCTAGGGGGAGCGAAATCTTGGTCATCCCTCCTTGGTCAGTCAGCCATGGTCGCGACCAGGGCACAGCCATGTTTCGACAATGAATCACGACGAAAGGGATGAACAAAATGAGAAAAAAATAAGGAAATGGTAAGAACAATCACATGATGGCCTTACCAAGCATCAAATGAGTTATCATCGTCGGATCGTAGTTGTCAATCGCCTCGTTGTCAGATAGTTGTTAGATCATCGCCGGACCAATTTGAAGACCGTCGTCGCCACTGGATCACAATAGTCAAAGCTTCAAGGGCGCCATCAATCATCACTGAAACACAAAATCTAAAACTGTTGATCGCCCGCCGTCGGTTCGTCCACTTCACAATCATCGACGATTGAAATCCGCCAAAGCCGTCAGCCGCCAAATGGCTAGTACCAGGTTGAGGTCGTCAAAGCCAAAGGCTCCAGAGGACGAGGGTATTCCATGAGTTTTGAGTTTCGACCATTAAGAAAATGAAAAACAAGTTGAACAAGCGGGTCAACCGGTCAAACCCAAGTTACTTTGACCAAATTTGACCAACTCAACATGGTTCAAAAGCCTGGCAAGTTTTATCTGACCCAAGACCCATTTTACCTCCCAAAAACTGGTCTAACCACTTGGTCGGGCCGGATTTTATAGCATTGGCTTTAAGTTTAAATTAGTTATTTGATATTTTCTTACTTCATGTAATATCCTATTTTGGAGGGAGTTTTAAAATGTGTCCATATAATTTTTTTAGCTGAACTTACATTACAAAATAAATATTAATTAATTTTATTTATTCACCAATATGTAAAATGTATTGTGAATTATTAGAAATACTACATTTTAGCACTCGATATTCAGAAAAAAAACTCCTTAAAGCTTTTGGATACAAGGTTCAGGATGATAAAAATAGAATCACCTTTCTCACTTTACGTCTCTATTACAATATGGAGATCAGAGAATGGCACTGAAGGACCAAGTAAGCTTGATGTGGTGTGGTTTTTGTTATATGCGTGAACCATGGATTCCCAATACTCATATCATCTGCTACATAATTAGAATGATTCTTACACATTGGAGCTAAAGAGAATGTTTAATGCATAAATAATAAAAATGCTTTGCTTCATCTATTGTCAAATTTAAACTGAAAATAGAGATTCATTAATTGTAAAACTTCAATTGTGAATTCCATTTTGAAGTATACATATAAATCAACCTATATGTACTGAATTTCACTACACATAAATCACATCTTTTATATTAAAAGGTTGAGTAAAAGATAATGATGAGCTAGGTGAGATACCGAGATTTCTATAGTAAGATTAGATTCAAAGATCCTTGCTGTAATGACCTGAGGTCGCTCATTGAATAGTTTCACATGGGCAAAATACGAAGGTTATATGTAACTTATATGTAGCTATCTCATTCACCTATCAAGACGCATTTTAAGTTCGTGCGGGCCGAGAGCCTAAAGCGAACAATATCTTGAGGTCAGGGGTGTTATATATGGTATCAGAGCCACTCCACGTGAACCTCCGTGCATGGTGGAGTGCGATCACTCAATGAGGACGTTGAGTTCCCAATGAGGGAAGGATGCATGAGACATGTTTTGGATTAGTCCCACATGCACAAGTCACTGTGATATGCATGAATGGGTATTCATTGAGTAATCCATTTCATCAACACTACATATTGACAAAATGGATTCCCTGTTGAAAAATTATCATTATTTTAAATGTTGTATGACACCGAAAACAACAATAAGTAATCTCTCAATTAGCAAGCAAGAAAACATTTTTATCAACTTTTCTTTGATTTTTAAGCAATAAAACATATAATAGAAAAAAGTATTTAATGCACATATGATCTTGTATAAAATATTTAAATCATCAGTAATTCCTAAGTCCATAGATAAATTACCGATAGAATTTTGCCGTCCGTAATAGTGGACTTTTTGATCCTTGATATTTTAAAAGTTTTTTCTTTCCCTCACAAATGCCGTCAAAAAATACGATGAGTTTGTATCTTCAAAAATTTTCCTTCGCAAATGTGTGATTTTCTTGTAATGACCCTAAATTTAATCCTTCCATTCTTCGTCTTTCCTCCCTTCTCTCTTCTTCCCTTCTGGAAGCCGCCAACCCACCTCATTTGCCTCCTTGTTGCTGCTACTGCTAGCTGAGTGGAATACCTCCCTTGGTGCTTATATAGCTGCTGTCAACTACTTATTTGGAGTGGGAAAGTGTGTTTGTGAGTTGCTATGAGTGTTGCTGCCATGCTGAGTAGGAGGGTTGTTGGCTAAGAAGGTCCCTTTGTTGCTGTTGTTGGCAGTGTGTAGGAGGGTGTGGGAGTGTGGGTAATTACTGTGAGTGGGGGCATCCTTGTTGCTGCTAGGGCACAATGGCAAGAGGGATTGGAAGGGGAGATCAAGGGCTGCTGTTGGAAGGAAGAAGGGGGAGGGAAGTGTCTGCTGGTGAGAAGATATGAGGTTGGGGGAGGAGGGTTTGGGGGGTTATAAATATGTCATCTTGCTGAAAGACAACTTTCTTCCAACAACTTCCACTTATAAGGATACTTTGGTGTTTTTATCTCTTTTGTCTCTTCCAGCAAAGACGACATTTCCCCAAAGATGCTCTACTTTTTGGAGGGTATTTCTATGTACTTTTGCTTCTTGTTTAGAGGACGAGACTGTCCTTGAGATCCATTTGCTTTTGAGAGTATTTTGGTCCATTTGGAAACGTAGAATATTATAGTACCACCTGCTAAAGACCATTGGGTCAGTGCATCGGAGATGTCCACTAGAGAGGAGGCAACCTTCAAGAAGCCGTCGAAGAGCAACGGCGGAGGAAGCGACAATTGCAGTAACAGTTGAGCTCAGTAGCGAAGTTCTTCGATAGCCTCGTGAAGTTGCTCATGGATCACCAAGAGGGCCTCCACAATAAGTTCCTGGAGGTTATGGAGAAGAGGGACCAGGAAAGAACCAGCCACGATGAGGAGTGGCGGAAGCAGGAGGCTGCCAAGTCCAACGGGGAGGCCGCCGTGCACGCTCGAGAGTGCACCCTCGCCTCCTGCTGCGAAGCTACCATTGTTGTCTTCCTAAAAAATATCACATATGAGAGCCTAAATCTATCGTTTGATACCCATTTCGCTTGAGCAATGCTCACAAGATCGAAGGACGGCATCAATGGCGAGGCTGCCACATCCCATTTCTGCAAATCCAAGCACCAACATTATGGCAACGTCATGAACTCCTCCAAACTAGGGGTTTCACCGAGCCGATCCAACCCGATGACCCCAATCAAGTCGAACCAACTTGGGTCGGGTGGTCAAGTCAGTGGTGAGACCCGACCCGATCTGACATCAACTCGACCATTGGTCTAGTCGGGTATGGGTAGGAAAATTCCAACCCCAATTGGCCTAATCCGACCCAAAGACACTTTTTATTTTTCTATTTAATTTTCAGCTTATATCTTGTATAAAAAATTAAAAATATTAAAACAAAATCTTTTAAAAATTTTAAATAATATTTAAATATTTTAAATTATTTTTATAATTTTTAAATAAATATTATATAATATTTTTATATTATATCATAAAAAAAAAGAAATACCCTAAACCCTAATCGACTTGACTCGATTCGAAGATCCATTTTTATTTTTTTATTTCATTTTCAGGTTATATCTTACATAAAATATTTTAAAAGTATTAAAACAAAATATGTTAAATGTGTAAAATATTTTATGATTTTTTAAATAAATATTATATAATATTTTTTATATTAAATAGTACATAAAAAGAAAAAAGAAAAAAATTGGACGGGTCGAGTTGTGTTAGATCAAGTCCAACCCTCCAAAGAGATGTGACCCGACCCGATCTAACTCCATCAAAATTGGATGGGTCGAGTTGGGTCCGAAGTTGGGACAGGTCAAACTCCTACTCCAAAGTGCATGGCGTAACATTAAAAGAGGAGAAGGGTAATTTAATCTTGTCATAAATAAAAAATTAAAAAATAGAAAAGTTAGCAAAATCATGTAGAAGAAATTAATTGAAAATCATGATACATCATACAATATTCACAATTTGGGATTAAACATGAAGAATCACTATAGTTTGGAGGAGATATAAAGAAATAACCTAATTTAGAACCAGTTAATTTGAACATGTATAAAGAAAAATAAAGGGAAAAAGGAGTGAGCAATACAAGGCTCGCACTGTAACCATGCAACACTTTAATGTTGATCGTCAAAATGATATGGACGGTTTTGATCGATCCATCCTCCTCAACATGTGTACTCTCTCAATTTCTCTCTTCTCTCCGATTCTTACCCCAAGTTCAAAGCTTTCGCTCATCCTTTGATTAGGTAAGCTTTGTAACACCCTGAAATTTCACCCTCCTACCATATGATAATTGGGCTTATTTTGGACCACATTACTTACAATTCTTTCTTCTTGGGCTGTGACAATCCAATAAAACAATGATAACTACTTTCATAAAAAAGTGAAAGCTGACTAATTGATAATAACTTTTAAGATAATGATGCATAAGCTAACAATTCTTGTGTCCCAAGAACTTCTCTAACTATCACATACTCTAAAGATTCTATAATGTCAGAGTAATAATAAAAATAATAATTTCTAAGACTAACTCTCATGTGTAACTGTATCACCATGAACTCTATTGATGCACGCGCATCCATCTCTAACTTTAGTTACCTATTAGGTTCAAACACAAGGACATGAAATATCCATGAGCAATTCCGAGTATGTGAGATAATACAATTGGATGACATAACTTAAATAGAAGCAAAATTAGCATTTGAGTCAAAATCATCGTATAACATATCATAACATTTTTATACTTTATTTTTCATTTCATTTATATTCTTTACTATACTTTTCTATTCTTTCTTTTATTAACAATTCTTCTTTGATGTGTTGCACTACATCTTTTACTTTAACAATTCCTATGAACTTTTATATTTGTTGTCCTAGGAGAGTGCAACTTCTTTTATTATGGATCAACATGACACTTCTATCTGACTATAAAAATGGGTCAATGTGGATCAAATTAGGGTGAACGTTTACTTACTAAAAAAATACTTGGGCTTCACATATCCACCCAAGTATGATCATAATGACTTCCCTTTCTTTAAAATCCAATGTTGTCATGGTGGGACTATTAATACCCGCATAGTTGGCTTATAACAATTGCACATGAGGATCACATTTTATAACTTTTATCTTTTTCCTATTTATCTATCTTTTCTATTTTAGTTGATGTATCAAAATAAGGGCAAAAATATCGTTTGACACATCTACAAACCAATACAAAATTAGATATGCGAACTGTGCAAAATTCGAGTCGGGCACAATCAAACTCGTATCGAATTTGGTTCGAACTCGGGCCGTGTTTTTCATGTTCAAAATCCTACACATTTTCATGCTGAAATCTTGGCCAAATTCCAAGGCGGCTCGGATTGGGTGACGAAACTTCAAAATTATATGTTCGACCTCTAGAACCGCCTTGGAACTTGCCCAGGTCTTCAAGAGCCCGATCCACGTTTGATCAAATTCGGGTGGGATTAGTGCCTCCGCCTCGCCGAGTTTCCTAATTACTAAAGAACCAGGGCCAGGTTCTTCTACTTGGGGTCGGGTTCTTATATAAAGAAATTTTGGTGCTGATTTTTCGAAACTTAACTTAATTTTTACTCAATCTAGACATGATTTTGACATAAAACAAAAGCAAATATATTATTGAATCATTAGAGAACACAAACTATACTTCAATCTTTTTTTATCTTGTTTATTCTAACAAGATATTACAAGTGAATCTACATGTACCTTGTTCAGGCAGAACTATCTGAACCCCTAACTTTGAGCGTGATTCCCAAGTGAATAACGAGATTTCGACGATGATTTTTGCATCCTTGCATATAGGATATAACCACAAAAAGGTGGATGATCGAGTCCCCGTGCATCGAGAAAGAAGAATCATGACTTTGGAGAAAAAATTATTGTTTGATTGTCTATTTGGAGTAGATGGTATTTATAGGGACAAGGAGTTGAGATTAAATTTTAATCCGGGATTAAAAGTTTAACCACATCTAAAACTAACTGTGAAAATCATCTATAATAATAATTACTTAATAGAATTATTTGCTTTATTTATTTCTTTTATTTTCCTTTCTCTTGTTCTACTCAAAAACTTAATTTAACTAAAATCATGCACTGCACCTCACGTTCCTGTTCCTCAAAATTAAATATTGATGGCATAACCTTAATTTAAATTCAACCGCGAATGATAATGAATACTGAAGTAGCAATAGAAAAAAAAAAATATTTAAATCAAGATATAATTACTGCTAATTATATCTACTCAATTTTGTGACAACAAATATTGCGTGGAATCAAAAAATAAACTCATTAAAAAAAAAGATATTTAAGTCCATCTAAAATACAAACTAAAAATAACTATATTGCTAAAAGTATCTATAATTGTCTAAAATTTAATAGAATAAAATTACAAAAAAAAAATTAATAGCAGTAAACACCTTACTAAAGATCATTATATAACATCTCCACCTCAATCACGTTTACGTATCGCGTTTATTTAATATTAAATTAAAAGGAAAAGTAAATAACACTAAACGATATAGTAGTAGGTAGTTGTTTGCCATTCGTCCATGACAAGCTTCACCGCTATGCAACTTGGAAGCTCAAAAAGGAAATTCGCACATGACTATTTGGAAGCTCAAAAAATGCCTGCAAAAGGCCAGAATTTGCCAATGTTTTCCATATCCCTTGCTCTGGGTGCATGCCAGCGCACCTTATTAACTCTTGCACCTTTTTCTTTCAGTTACAACAGTTTTCTTTCTTTCAACTCAATTGCCAACAAAATTTGGTGATGTCGTGATCAACAAGGTGAGATTGGATTCCGGCGGTCCGTCCATGACATGAAACAGTTGACACTCCAGCAGGGATCCCTTCCTTAATCCTTCAGAACTGCTCCAGCCAAAAGCAACAGAATCTCTTAACCCAAGAATCAAGGCAATAGAAACAAGTAAATTTTAACAGTCAAGCCATTAAACATTCTAGAACAATAAGGTTTCTTCATATTTTGCCCCATCTAAACCTTTTTCTTCATCCATAGGTAGATGACATATATGTTCATCCATGGCTTTCATTCTGCACTTCTTGTTGTCTAGTGTTATTCCCATGTTCAGCTTCTGCCGGTCTTGATTCTTGTCTGGGTATATTATCATTTTGTCTATGCCCCAACCGAAATCGATTTCTCCTGGCCCGCCATCTCAAATACTCAACAAGTAAAGAATTTATACTTATCGCAATTCCAAAACCAGTGAATGATGATAGCAGGATTGAGAGAACAGGAGCTACACTTAGCTGCGCAAACATTAGAAACCAAATCTTATGTTAACAGTCAATCCATCGGTGGGTTGCCACATTTATTTGAGAAAATTATCTTACCACATTATAAAAGATATGAGCAAATAGGATTACAATTGCAAACTGGAAAGATGCATAAGCCCATATGTAACTCCTGTCAACTGGAAAAAAATTGAGAAAAGAAAATATTTAATGAATCAATATCAACAGTAACTTGGTTGAAAGTGTGCAAACAAAACGAAAAAAAAAAGTCACCACGTGAATACATTCATTGTCAATGCAAATAACAAAAGAAACATCAATACCCTTGCATAAAGTAACACATCACTCAACCAATGATGGTTTGCACAACCACATTGTGGGGTTATGTCCTAGGTTCGCTGGGTGCTAGTAGCCCCAAGTTAGATTCCTAGAGTCACTAGTTTGGCCAGGGTTTATTCGTATCGATCCCGTCTGAACACCGGATTAGTTGGGTGCTAGTAACCATGGACACTGGTGGATCTTCACCAAAAAGAAGTCACACATCAGTCATAGCTACCTGAACATGTACGTAGTTCTTTTTTCTGCCAGAAGATTAGGGCTATCATGGTTAAAAATCTGGTAGCTCACACTATTGAGTATAATAGGGTGGCTAAGATACGGAATAGGGATTCAACGAGACATGGATTCTTCCAATGTACATAATTGAAAGAACCTCATAATGTATCATGATTTAAAACAAAAGTACTAGTCTGAATCATATTTTGATTAGTTGTTGAATGGTTGGGACAAAGAACAAGAGTAATAGTCATTCAACTTCCAAAAATCCCATTATCCATATATTATGAAATCTTCATAAATTGCAAACCAATTTTGGTCACGTAGGAAGAGAGAAAAATTACGATAATCCAGGCTAACATATGCATGCGGCGAAGACTGAAGAACATGTGAAAATCACAATTTACCCATTGTTGAAGCTATCATGGAAGAAAGGAGACCCAGGACACAAGAGAAAGGCAAAGATATAGCAAGAGCACGTGAATGCAAATTGGTGACCTGTTCAATTCAATATGTTAATTGAAACCATGTAATGCCAAGTACAATACAAAACAGAAAATCTATTGAGATGCATCAACGTCAGGTCATGAGGTAAAACTTGTAGGTTCTTACTAAAAGTTGCTCCAGGAAGCAAAAATAAGCCAGCATGCTGACCACAACAAGAACAGGAACATCTTGCCAGAACCTAGTGTACAAGTAACAAAGTTGTCAGAAATCCAAATAATAGTGAATTGAACATAGAATTGCAGCTGTGTTGCAAGCTATGCATGTAAAATAGCACAGACACCATGGAAGTGCATTTTCGCATAGTTTCACATTATTGATCTTTTATACTTTTGCAGTAATAGTTTATTCTACAAAAATATTTCCATGATCCATATCGTTAATTCCAAATATACAGCATGCAAACTCGACTGGTCATGGGCCACATAAGAACCCAAAGCTAGAGCCTACAATTCTGTTCTTTTTTTCTTTTTCATCCTTTGTGAACAATTTAAAATAACTTCGTCAATATTACAAGGAATGAAGATACTGGTTTTAATGCCTCACTTTGACAATATGGAAGAAGAGAATAGACCCAATGTAGTTAAGGGACCAAGATTGGCAGAAGAATAAATTTGCAGAACAAAGGTTACAATTTGAGAAAATGACCCTCAAAAAATCTGTAAGTGAAAATACATAAAGCACATAGTGGATGACAGTGAGAACAGTAAATCTTCTGATGTAGTGTACAAAAAAAAACACAAATGAACAATAAGAACGGTATACTTTTCTTTTGCAAGAAACAACGGAAAATAGATATAGTCCTATTATATTTCTGCTTGCAAGTCAACTGTACTCTCCAGATCAATGTGTTTTCTGACTTTCAAGAACAATATGCGATGTTTACCTGTAATTAGCAACTTGTTGTTGTTGAATTGAGTTCAATGGTCTCCTCCCAGCAATTTGATTATTTTGTAGTCTCAGCAACGTTACAGGAAGGTTTTGAACTTCCTGCTTGCAAACATCGCATGTTTTATTCCCCTTGATGCTAAACCATTTTATAGCGCATTCTTGGTGTGCAAGAGCAAGTTCCCCTTTGCAGCTACATTCCATCTTAAGTGTTTCTCCTCCCTCTGTAAGCTCAATTAAACAAATCCGGCAGACTGCCTCCTCTTCTGGAATATCTTCACCTTCTTCTTCAGTTACTGCAAACATATGCATATATTGCAGAAAAGTAATCTTACTTGCCAACATAACTACATCATCAACCACTAGAGGAATAGGACAGTTTTTTTTTTGTGATATACATTCATTTCCAACTTCTCGCCACAAAGATCCTTAAAAATTCTACTTCAGGAAATAAGTATTGAATATGAAACTTCCGGACAAGATGAAAAGCAAGGCTCGAGAACAAGGGAAAAGCCTTAGTTCAACGTACCATTGACGGATTCTATCGTGTCATGCTGAATACAATTATCTCTAGTTACAGGCCGAGGGGTCATAGAGATCACTCGGACAAAACCCACTGAATCCATCCTCCGTAAACTTCTACCTTTTGTATTCTCTGGCACTGAAAAAGAACGCTTCATTTGCGCCTGTGCATCTCTTTTCTGTTGGGTTCAGAAAAATTCTAATGAATGGCTTAGGTTGCATAGTTAAGAAAGATATCAAATGACAAGGGAAATTGTCTAGACTCTTGAGCATAAACTAGGAGTACAATGGATTTGATTCTGAACCCTTGATAAGTCATCTCATTTGGATACAAGTGATTGGCATGATACAAAAGGCAAAAGGTGTACTATCCATCAAAGATGATACACACTTACAAGTTATACTGGGCAGATAGATTTCTCCCAGAACCATGATACAGGCCAATGCCAAAATATTATAAGCAAAATACTAACTGTTAAGTGTTTTTGCAAGACCAACTCGATTTCTTTATCACACAGAGAACAAGAAACTTACTTCCAGGTTAGAGATGTCAATCACATGCCTCTCTTGAGCAGAAGCTGGATCTGGTTTGGCAACTGGTGTCACAGGTAAAGAGTGTGTTCTTTTGGCTGAAACAGAGGAAAAGATCCTGGTAAGAGAAAATTGCCTTGATGTAGAAGGCTTTTCTCCTGATCCCTCTGACGATGGTGTTCCAGGAACTAGGAAAACTGTCTTATCACCCTCTGTTGTCGAAATTTTTGCCTTAAAACTCCTTTGGGGAAACAGACTTTTAAGTGATTTTGACCTTGTTGAAGTAGGTCTTGGAGGTAATCCTCCTCTCATGGAACCAGGACTGAAAGAGACATATGCTCTGGTAGAAGACGATGAATTTTCTAATGTTCTTGAAGGTATCTGCAAGGAGGATAGGTTAGGCCTTCGAGAAGTATGAACTGGCATTATCCCTACACTTTCGGCATCCTTGCCAAATTCCTGCAAAACCATAGAATCTTCAAGTCATCTATTTGTTACCAAATTAGTACTTAAAGATCAACTCATCCAAAAAGATGCATCCACGAGAGAAACAATTGAAATACCACAGTACTGCAGGTATAAAAGATTAGAGGATAGTCACAAAAGGTACACAGAAGTACTAGGGCACTACAAGTTACACGAGTGAAGGAACTATATATTGTACAATGATTTATTCCTAGTGAGGCCATTTTATAAACTAAGCTCGGTTTGTTCCAGCACTTAAACGCTGAAGAACAGACAGATTAACTAACAATCTCAAAGATGACCAAAGTC
Organism: Pontederia crassipes; assembly: GCA_030549335.1. Taxonomy (NCBI): domain Eukaryota; kingdom Viridiplantae; phylum Streptophyta; class Magnoliopsida; order Commelinales; family Pontederiaceae; genus Pontederia; species Pontederia crassipes. The sequence goes on along the minus strand of CM060194.1, from coordinate 30,712,130 downwards.
TATCCTTCGGAGCTGCAGTTTCTCCAACGCAAATTGTTTTCCAAAGTGAATCTTCGTCGTTTGCTTTAAGTTTTAGAACCATTGTTCTTCTTTACTTTTCTTTCTTTCTTTTTAACAGTTTCAGGAGAACGAGATTATTCTGAATTGCTTCAAGAAAACTTTTTTCCATCATTGGAAAGAACAAAATAACAAATGGTAAAGCCTAAACGAAGCAATTAGATTCCCTTTCCTGCAACCCGATTTCCTGCCTTATCAACCCTAAACCAGTTGTGGAATTCCTAACTCCTCTTCATCGTCACTTCACCTCAAAAGCTCAGTAAAGATGCAATTTTTAGAGGTCAAATGAAGCAAGTACAACCTTACGGCTCATGTCCACTGGAAGAAAACCCAAACAGCGATAGTTATTTAGAAAAGAAAAATAAATCCAAGTGAACCTTTTGATTGCTCGTTCCTGGCACGACTTCATCGACAGTCTGCGAGGGAGCATCAGAATTCTCCATGATTTACCCGAAAAAGTAAAGGAATGATGACAAAAACGCCAGAAAATCTCGCGGAAGGGGACTGGAAGAGCCCTAGAACTGTGAATTGGAGAGACGGAAACGTTAGCTGCTGACGATGGAGGAGAGTGAGGTGAGATGAGGTGAAGAGTTGGTGAATGGGGGAGTTCGACGGAAGAAGGCAGCTTCCAACTAAATTCCGGGCGGCTGCTCTTTTTTTATACAAAAAGGAATAAAAATTAGATAAATTCAAAAACAAAATAATAAAAAATGATTGACTCACTGTATCATATCGCGCCTCTATTGCCATGTTTTGCTTTCATCCAAAAAATACATATTTTTCATATCGAATAAATAAATAGATTTTGTTTAAAGGCAAGCTTTTCCACAAAAGGAAATATTTTTCCTTGTTTAGTTACACTAGAAAATGCTATAATTATGGGAAATAAAAATATAATTTTTAAGAGTTGGGAATTGGAATTATTTAATGGTTACACCTGACCACTAGCATAATAAAACGTTTATTCATGATAGTTGAATTTATAATGAGTGAACTGTTTTTTTTAATCATTCAGTTATTATGAATTAGACTAGGATGGTTGAACATTTGAAAATTTTCCTATTTTTAAAATTGAGTAAAGGTGATAAGGGCTAGTTGATCGAGTAATCTTGTTATGAAAATATATATTTTTAAAACAAGTTTAATATTCATTCGAAGTTATCCCTGCTTAAACTTTATTATATATGAAGTGCACTTTTGAATTATCGTGATCGAATAATTCAAAAGAATAATTTGTCATCGTCCTCTATAATAATATTGTTAATAATTTAGTTTAATAAATTTACATTAGAAAACTTTTTTTTTTCTAATGTGTTCAAAGTGTATACGCTACCACGATTCTCGAGTGCGTTGTCGCCAACTTGTGAAGAATTATGCCACTCTCCGTGGGACCCCCACTTTCTTTTGTCATGAGTCAAGTTAAATTTGATTCCCTTGGCCATTAAAAGACCCATAAGTAAAAGATGCTCTTGACCTTAATCAGACCCTTGACCTAAAAATACCATAAATTTTAAGGCTATTTTCTTCAACGCCTCTTCGATCATAATTTCCTTTCTTTTTTTTTTTTGCATCTAACACTAAAATTATAAATTATAAATTTTATTTCCCAAATTTATTTCAATTTGACATTTAAATCCTTCCATCAATTTTAAACTAAATTTCATTAAATTCAATTGTGAAATATCATTTTTACCCTTATTTTCATATTACAAAAAATATTTTAAAAATAAAAATATTATTAATACAAATAAAAATATTAATTGATGATAATATTTTTTACGCAATCCTATACTTATGTCAATATTTTTTTTACATTTTTTCATATTAAAAAATAAGAGAAAATGTTATTTCATGGTTATTAGAAAATACTATTAAAAAATTAAATTAAAGTTAAATGAACTGTGTCAAATTTAAATAAGTTACAGGGCTAAAATTTATAATTTAGAGTTAAATGTGAAAAAAAATTATATTTGAGAAGGGGTTATAAAAATAATTCTAAATTGTATGAATTGGTGATAATTTTTTAATTATAACGAGTACGACAAGGATCAATACATTCTATTAGCATTTGATTTTTTTATACCAAAAAAGGTAAAGAGGTTGGCAAACGTAGACATTCAGGTCCATATATCACGATTATCGTACCTTATTTAATAGTCCAGGTGTAATATTCTTAAAAATAAAATAAAAAGAAATAAAAGAAATTTAAAGGGTGTTTCCTAACAAATAGTCTAATTACTGATAATATAAAGTTAAATTATTTAGCACATCACTTTGTTTTAATTTGCATATAATTTAGATGGCATAGGGTCTGTTTGGATTGAGAAATTTGAAGGGGTGAAATGGAATATGGAGAAATAAAATTAGTTAAATTATGTTTAGTTATATTTTTTATTTAAATTAAGAGAAGTATGGTGAAATAATTAAGCATTTCAAATATTACATTTTTCATTTCATTAAATTGATGAAACAAAAATGAATAAATAATTTTAAACCAAATTAGCTCATAATTCCTCTTTTATTAAACTCACACTCTCTCTCATTGATAAATTATCTTTTCCTCTTATATGAATGTATATATATTACTTTTTACTTTTAAAAATAGATAAATAAAATAGTTTAAAAAATAAAAAATATAATAAAAATAAAAAATAAGTAACAAAAAATAAAAGAGAAAAATAAATTAAGTGGTAAGATAATAAATATTTATTACTCATTAGATATTATAAATCATTTATATATAATAAAGAGACTAAATGACGTTTTAGTAAATGAAACTTTTATTCCCTCGTATCATTATTTTTTACAACTTACTATCCAAATATGATATTTTTAATGACACACCACACTCTATCATCATATCTCTTACTACACTACCACATTCTATCCCTCCATTAATTAATTATCGAACAGACTCTTAACAATGCAGATTATTTATGAAGTGATAATTGACTAAGGCTTAGTTTAATATTATTAGCAGTTTGATAAATGGATAGTGGATTAACTAGAGAATAGCTAGTAGTGGATGATGATTAGTGGTTAGACGTCGTAACAAATAAATGTGTGGTAAACTTAGCGATAGAATTAATGGATGAATATAAAATAATATAATTAGACATATGAAAAAAATTTTAATTTAAGAACTACACACATTCTATTATAATACAATAAATTAAACATTTATATCTTAATTAACTAAAATAAAATTTCACAACTAATTTTTTTGTTAAAATATATAAAAAATTATATTGACAATAAATTTTATATAGTGCACCCATGATATAAAAATATTAATTGTGAAATTATTTTTTATTCATTGTTAACAATAAACAATTTATAATTAATTAAGCATGAATATAAAATTAGATATAGTTAAATGGCTATAAAATAAAAATGAGAAAATAATAAAATAAGTTATATTCGAATAATGGTAAAATTAGAAAAATTTATAAAAACCCTAACCTCTAGTCGCTAAACGCTAATAGAAGTAGCTTTTTAATTTTTTCTTATAAAATGCTAAACAGTACTTATTTTTATCATTTACCAAATAAATATTATACCCCAAGAGAAATTAATAATCACTTTGAACACACAAAGTTCATTTAATTAAACAAACTTTGTTCATCGAATACAAGGTGTCAGCCAGAGTACAAGAACCCTAAACATAACTAATCATGTAAAAAACTATTATAGATATACAGACTATTGACATCTTTCTAATCCACACAACTATATTTTCCTCTCTTCTTCAATTTTAGCTTTTAATCTCATAACATATTCTCTTTAAGCTTTGACCTCTGCTGCAAGAATTTGGATCCTTTCCTTTTCAACATCAATTTTGAAATCTAGCTTATCCACCTTGTATAATAATCCGTTGATCACTAGCTTACTTCTTGATTCCACAGGTGGATCCAACCAATCAAAATAGTTGCACGATCAATTGCTCTATGAAAAAAACATAATCTTAAAAAACAAACAAGTTAGTTAACTGAGATGTTACAAATGAATGTATAAAACTTACCTTATTAATGTTACAATCGTAGAACAAAATCCCTAGATTGCTTTCTGTCCACGAAGTTTTAATCACCGCTACTTCTCCGCATTCGCACCTTCTTAATGGCGTAAGAGATGACATTATGTCCGTACCAAGAGCGAGCAGAGCGGCGAGTGCAGGAGGGAGCAAAGCTGCGAGCATAGGAGTGAGCGGAGCAGCGAGCACAGGAGTGAGCGGAGTGGCAAGCAGGTGCGAGCGGAGCAATGAATGCAAGAGAGCAGGAGCGAGCAGAGCAGCGAGCAGGTGCGAGCAGAGCAAAGAGTGCAGGCAAGCAGGAGCGAGCAGAACGGCGAGCGCAGGGGAGCAGGAGCAAGCTGATTTTTGTCATTTACCAAATACGCTAAACGCTACTTATTTTTGTCATTTACCAAACAAATATTATACCCCAAGAGAAATTAATAATCACTTTGAACATACAAAGTTCATTTAATTAAACAAGTTTTGTTCATCGAATACAAGGTGTCAGCCAGAGTACAAAAACCCTAAACATGACTAATCATGTAAAAAATTAATATAGATATACAAATTATTGACATCTTTCTAACATATTCTCTTTAAGCTTCGATCTCTGCCTCAAGAATTTGGATCCTTTCCTTTTCAACATGAATTTTGAAATTCAGCTTATCCACCTTGCATAATAATCCGTCGATCAGCAGCTTACTTCTTGATTCCATAGGTGGATCCAACCAATCAAAATAGTTGCACAATCAATTGCTCTATGAAAAAAACATAATCTTAAAAAACCAACTTGGTTAATTGAGATGTTACAAATGAATGTATAAAACTTACCTTATTAATGTTACAACCGTAGAACAAAATCCCTGGATTACTTTCTGTCTGTGAAGTTCTAATCACCACTTCTTCTCCGCATTTGCACCTTCTTAATGGCGTAAGACAGGGACGGAGCCAATGTATTATTGGGGGGCCATGGCCCCCCTAACTTTTTGTAATATTATATATATATATACACTATATATTATTATATACATATATAATTTATATGATATGCCCCTCTTAATTTTGTAAACTTGACATAATTAAGCTCCTTCTAATTTTTTGAAATATTATATATAATAATATATATTATTATATATATGGAGAATCCCCTAATTTTTTTAACTTGACATAATTATAATGTGTTATTATATTAATAAGAGAATATATGTGTACATTTATAAAAGATTATAGTATAATATGTGTTTTTATGAATATATAATATATGTACTAATAATTTTAACTCTATTTTATAAAAAAAATCAAATTAATTAATTGTCATAAAAAGTTAGTTACATATTAACATGATAAACATAAAAAGAAAAAAATATGCATGATGAATAACAAAAAAATATTTTAATCTAAATAAAATAATAATTATAATTATATGTTGATTCTATTGTAATATTTTTTATTTCTTAATTTGGTTAATAAAGTTAATACTATATTTATTTATTTTTATTCTTTACTTGCACACCCCCCAAAGTATTGATCTTGGCTCCGTCCCTGACGTAAGAGATTACATTATGTTCGTACCAGGAGCGAGCAGAGCGGCGAGTGCAAGAGGGAGAGGAGCGGCAGGCACAGGAGCGAGCGAAGCGGCGAGCAAAGCGACGAGCGCAGGAGAGTAGGACTGAGCAGAGCAGAGAGTGCAGGCAAGCAGGAGCGAGTAGAGCGACGAGCGTAGGAGAGCAGGAGCAAGCTGATCGTCTATCCCAGGTGCAAGCAGAGCACTGAACACACGAGCGAGTGACAACCCAACAAATCTAGGGTTTATGCGGTGAAAAGGAGAAATGCGTCGACGAAATGGAGACCATCCTAGTGTAAAAGGTTACAAAAGCACATAGGAGAGAAGTACAAATAAGTTGTTTTCGACATGGCAAATGACATGTTGAACAACATGGCGTTCATGTAGACAATCTACCGGTAAACATGCAATAGCCGTCGTGAGTGAAAAATTCACAAAGTTGGACGAGCTTTCATTTACAAAATAAAGTTAGATGACTTTATTGGGAACATCTTATAAGTTGGGTGACCATCCCTGAAATTTACTCATTTATCTTATTGAGCTAATGGAACCATTCGAAGCTATATCTCAATGTGCACAAAAAATGCACTATTTCTATTGTAGCTCTGCCAGTCTATTGCAATAAGCATTATGAAGCAGTTCTTGACATGAAGGGCTAAATTGTAAGATTGTTCATCGCTGCCCAATCTCATCCTACTTCTGTCTGACCATGGTTCATCCAAAAGATTAATTAGATAAGCTAGGATTTTAGGAGTTTTGTATTGCAGATTTTTTACAAGATCCAACAACAAAAAGGAAAGAACAAAGCAACAAAATAAAATCACCACAAGAGACAATACCCAACAAAAAGGAACAACCAACACAAGATAACAACTACAATGATGAGATCCAATTGAAGAGGACCAATAGATAGGAGAGGTGAGCAGACCCAGCCGATGAATGACTTGGACTCCAAACAAAAATCCTTTCAGGTGATTGGCAAAAAGAAGTTGGATATTCATCAAGAAGACAAAATGAAATGCTATAGAAGAACAGGGAGGCGGATGGAGGGAGGAGGAAGGGCGTACAAGCGACTCACGGGCCACGACAACAGCAACGTGTGACAACAGCAACGCGTGGTAGTAGCAGCGCAGAGTAGCATACAACAACACATGACGGCATGCGGTAACTCACGACGACAGATGGTAGCAACGCACTACGCCAGGCGACAATTCATTGCGGCAGGTGGTAGCAATGCACAATGGCAGGCGTCAACAACCCACAATGGCAAGAGGACTCTAGGTTTTTTCCTTATGGAGGTAGATCACGTGTCATAGACTCATGTGTAGGGGTGTTCACGGGTTGGATTTGACCCGACCCGTGAACAAACCCGATTCGACCTGGCCAAGACCGGGTTGGGTCGCATTTTTGGCTGCAACTCGAACGGACCCGGCCAAGATTGGGGTCGCAACTCTTTTTGGTTGCGACCCGAACCGACTTGACTCGGGCCAGGCCGGGTCGGATTACTTGACCATCATTTTTTTAAATTTTTTATTTATTTTTTAATATAAAAAGTATTTATTATTTTATTTTTAATACAAAATAAAGTATTTTTTAATATCAAAAATATTGTTTTAAATATTTATATACTTTTCTACATTTAAAATAATTTATTTCATATTTTTTAGATTTTAAATGATATAAAACTATACATTTAACTAAAAAATAATTTAAAAATAAAAAAAGACCGGATCATCGGGTCGGGTCAACTTGGGTTGGAAAATTCTAATCCGAATCTGATCCGACAAGTTGGGTCGGGTCAGATCGAATTTCCGAGTTCATCGGGTCAGGTCGGATCCCCTACTCGTGTGAATGGATGGAGGATGGGCGTATGGAGGTAACTCACACAATGAAGAAAGAAAAATAGAAATCCCGCGTGAGTTTACATTTGGGAAATTAGCGACAAAAATCTGTCACTAATTTGTCGTCATTCTTGTCACTAATTTCATCGCAAAAATATATTTCTCAAAAAAATTATCGGATTTTTTTTACCAACATTTGGCCTCACTATTTCGTAGCCAGTTTGTTGCTAAAATTTGTCAAAAACTGTGCCTTGCAAATCTCGCTGCTAATATCACAACTCATTATGTCATTATTTCCTAGTTCATTTACCGCAATTAGCGACGAAAATAGGGACATAATTTTGATGCAAGAATTTGTTGCTAAATAGGCCTTTCCTTGTAGTGTTATGATGTGGTCATAGTGTAAGACTGACAGTGGATCATGAAAATTTTAACGATAGATCATGAATCATTTTTTGTCCCACGTAATTTTTATCCTCGTGTAAATATATTGTATTCGCTATATGGATGTAGTTTCTAATATTGGATTTTTATTTGAAGTTTGAATTTTTTTTTTTAAAGTTTCAATTTAACTGAGTTGTCCATCGCCTCATGGTGGTCAACGCATGTAGTTTCTATTATAATTAATGCTTTATATTTTTTTATTATTGGGCTTGGTTATCAGAAAATATATTAATTGTGATGAAATCTTTTTAATATTGATTGATTTATATTTTTTATTTAAGTAGCGACATAATTCTAATCGTTCATCCGATTATTTCATGCATGTACGAAATTAAAATTAAATATCTATATATTATTAGGATAAAAGAAAACAACATCCATCCTGAAACGATCCGATAACTCGATTTATTAATTCTAAAGATATCTTATTTTGTAGTGAGTTTGATTTCGTTTAAGACCCTTGCCTTTACAATTTGATATAGAGTATTTATGTATGTCCTATATTTATTTATTGTTAAGTTATTATACGTCATTAAGAAATTTACAATCTGATGCAAAAACAAGTTGATTGGAAGTTTTGAAATCTTGAACTCCGAAATAAGAGTTGAAAGAGGCTACTATATAATGGGTTCACGTGAGATATCATCCGAAGTTAAATTATATTTAATGTTTTCTATTCTTGATTAAATTAGTCGTCAATGTTAATAAATTTACGTTGGTCTAACTATGAAATAAAAGTATTAAAAGTATGAGAGTTGTTTACTGAAAAGATTTAGAAGTTGCGTACTTCAATAAAATAAATGAGGTCGAGCAATCCGTTGGGCCATCGCCATCAACAGATTTCATTTATAGTTTCGATTTCGATCATTTTTATATAATTATAATATCACATTATATATATATATATATATATATTCTAGATTAAATTCGTCCAAAGTAATTAAATTTTTACCTGAAAGGAAAAAAAATAGAAAAGAAAATATAATTAAATGACTATTATGTTCACGTCCAAGATAAATATTTGGGCCGATTTGGTCGTCGACGAGAAATTTAGTTATTTGAAGTTGTAGACGAGTTCTATTTTTTTTTTATTTGCGTTAAATTTCCCGTCAAAGTCGCCCCCAAGCCAACCATATAATTAAGTCAACTTAAAATATGTATCGGCACAAATATTTAATATTTATATTAACCCCAATTATAATAAAAGATATCGACCCAAAGCTCAAAAATAATCTTTCTAATTTTTTTCCTAGATTTAGTTTCTTCTAAAAGATTAAGAAAAACATTGTGGCTTCAAAGTATTTTTCGAAAGGTATGAAAATTACGAAAAGAATACGTTAAAAAAGTTAACAACGTACGAAAACATAAGCTAAACATTGTTTTTTTTTCTTTTTGTTATTCTGTTTGTGACAGAGAGAAAGTTAGAGAAAATGCAAAATTTGTTTTAGGTGAACCTTTTTTTTTTCCTTTCATTTCGTAAATTCATATCAACTTGGTACAACATGGTGTAAAATCAAAGTCTAAGGAAGTAATGAATCCTATCATTTTATTTCGGAAGACTTCAAATTTCTTTTGGAAAGCAAAAATAGGGTTAAATTAAGTCGATCCGTTGTTTCTCACCAATTCCTCATTCGACAGCAATTATTACGAGTCAAATAAATTAGCAGCTTCGACAAAATTTAATTAGCTAACTCATTACAATATAAAAATGCTAATTAGCATCATGTTGAGATGTATAAAAGGGAAAAGTGTAGAACAACATGCTGCCATTGCCAACGGAACACCAAAATCCTCATAAAGGCATATTTGAACACACGTACGTGTAGTAGCTTCATGCATATTATATTACTCGTAACAGTCATAACAGGAAAAGAAAGATGCATGAAGAAAAATTAAGAAGCAACGAAGGGAAGTAACATGGTAAGGATTTTATTTTTTTCCTCTTCTCTTATATATTAATTGTTGTATTTTAGTATCTCGTTCAGAAATGGTTAACATGTCTGAATCTGTAGGTATATGAAATGTAAGATGGCTAAGGTGGCATGGTCATATCATTCATATTGCAAACCTTTTTTTTTTCAATTTTGTTTTAGCTTGGGTTGGTGCATAATTAGAGAGGAATGAGGTGATGGATGAACAGGATGACCAAGAGAGTACTGCACTGGAAGTCCAAGCTTTCTTCGAATTGATCGGTCGCGAAGGCCGGCGGCGGCAAATGCTGGATGATCAGCAGAAGAAGAACAGTACGAGTCTGGGAAAGAAGTCGAGAAATGGCGTCGTCTCGTGGCAGCTGAGGTTCGAGGATGAAGACTTCAATACTTCACACAAGAATTTGCCGTTGCATCCGATGACTGCACCGTCCAGTTCAGACATGAAAGATGGAAAATTGTGTGCAGTAGCAAAGAGAGCCTTGGAGTTGTCTGAAGAGATTGTTCTTAAGCAGAAGATTCAGAAAACTAACAGTAAGAAGAGATTAGAGATTGATCTGAACAACTAAAGATGTCGATTCATGTGAAAAGGCAACAGATATACACGTACTTTGGCACTTCAATTGGATTGTGAATCTTATTATTAGTTGGTCTAGTAATCAGGAACTCATCAATTCAGAAGATCATAGTTCCGAGAAAAAGTGCTGTACCATCACCTACCTGCAAGTGTATGACAATAACACAACTCTGAAAGTGTTAAAGGCAGAAATCTTGCATATCTTTTCTGGTACCTGTTCTGTGAACGAATCATATGCTTGGCGATTATTTAACACAACTCTTATTTTTATTGTTAATTGCGTTTTTACCAAACCTAATCTGCAATCTGAATTCTGTTTGGTGGTCTTTTTTTTCTTTTTTTCTGGGGATTCTGATTACAACTGCTCATGAATTCACTCGAAATTTCTCCTTCCTTACTTCCGAATTGCGCCTGTTTGGACTGATGCAGAAACTTCATGCATATTAGCCTAAAAAGACCACGGAGATCTACTACATATACAAGTCCACTTAGATTGCGACTGAGCGTGTCTATTTTTATCTACTCTTAAGTTTCCAACAACTAATCTTAGAATTCAATTGTCCAACGTCAAAGAACAACTTTAACAACGTTCAGAAACTAAAAAATGAATTAAGCCAGATCGCCATCTCCATATTTGCGTCTGTAGAACAAATTAACGTGTGATCATGAAGCTACTTGGGCATCGCGACTAAGCGGATCTTAACATATTTCTGACATCTAAGATTCGTCGTGGGTCGGTTGGTGATCGCATTACTGAACGACGGGTTGGGAGCAATTAATGCCAAGATCTCGTGGTATGAAGATCGTATCATGGTGTACGTCTGCAGAGAGTAAAACTATGTCTGTCAATCATTTGATCATATGATTGATATATATATTTTTTCTAAAATAAAATGATTATATATTCAAAAAGTTGTCAGAATTGTCCCACTACATAAAACTCGTTCCCCTTGAAATGACCAAAATTTGCGAGAAAGTTTGCAGCACAGTTTGCCTCCCTAAAACAGTGTCTCACTTCTCAATGCTCAAAAAATTTAAATTATACATGATATCACTAATAATGTATTTTATCTTCTAAGGGCACTTCTGTATTTGTTTGATAATCTGGACCAAGACGTGAGTCTGATTCAGCAATAACATTTTTTAGCCCGCACTCCAGCATTTATACCAGTCAGTATATCATAAGCTTCGAGCTCCAATATTGTCATATCTGTTTTCCCAAAGGCCCCTACAGCAAGAAAGAAACATCAGAAGTACGGATTAACCCAGGATGTTGGCGAGAGCTCTCACCGGATCCGAATAGGGTCTTGGTGGTTAATGGCCTTAGGGAAGTGGTATGACGTAAACTCACTGTAGCCAGCCAAAGCTTTTGCCTAGACGACTGGAATGGTTATGCATTTTGATCGAAAGATGGCATCATTTTGCATATTCCATAATCCTAGAGACAGTAAGAAAAAAGAGTTAAAAGTTTTCCTTTTGAACTAGGGTCTAGATTTTGCCCCTCTCGGATCTCGACGCCAGTAGTCCACGAATCATAAAATTCAAATGAAAAATTAAGCATTTCTTGAAAGGTCGACCAAAGTTGGTTTGCAATTGGACAAGGTGGGAGTTAGATTCAATTTCCTTTCCACATAATTGATAGGATGCATCAATGCTGGGGTTGAATTGCTGAATTCTATCAAGAGTAGGTAGTCTGGTAATGCCCGTGCCAAGATGACCCTAGGTGACAGATTACTCGATCTAAGTCTCCCTCATTTGAATGTGATTCCACTAGTATCGACATATCTAGCTTTTGGGACTTGATGATGTTCAAGAGGCGGTCCCTTATTTTACTCCTAATAGCCCCCCCACCCCCGACAGTTCCATACTATCAGCTTCATGTCGACGGTGTCGGCTACAACTGTCCACCAGGAGTTGGCATCGATTGCAGTGATGATTTCACCTGCAAAGCGACATAAGGGAGTGCTCTTCTAAGAGGTGTTCATAGATGACTTATCTTTGGATCCATTGGCTCCGACATGCTGCTTATTCAACTTCGAAGGCTGAGCACCGTTAACGCTCTGCGATTCCTGATTGACTTCTTATCCTTCCTTGTGAGAGGAACCAAGTCCACGTCCTCGTCCTCGTCCTTTGAAATCTCCGTATCTTCCTCTTTCCTTTGTATGTTCCTGCCTAGCTTGCTCAAAACACTCCATAATATGATTAGTGGCGAGGATATGGGAAGTTTGTGTACCTCTTGGAGCTGTGGAAGGAGACTTTTGATGGTAGGGACTGGGCACAAAGCTTGACAAAGGTTGCCGTCTAGAACCCGAGGGCGCCGACACTGGGTGACATCTGGTAAGGTTTGATAAAGGGAAAGTGGGTGAAAGAAAAGACAGCTCATGAGGAGCTTTTGAGGATTGGTGCATGAGTGAAATGCATGGCATTTGATCCTGAGGCATCAGATTTGTTGATGCATTATCACCATCGTCCCGGGCACGTGGCATTTGGGGAGGGGGATGAGATTTTTTTGCCCATTAAGATCTGACCGTTGATAGGTAGGGAACATTTTACCTTCTGTGAATCCTTCAGGGAAGGAAAATCAACACCGTTAATATTATGGTTTGTCTCACCATTCATCTGAGGGTGCAAAGTAGAATACGTGGCAGCTGATTTAGATTTGGGAATGGAGTGGCGTCACAAGACTCTGACACCAGCGTGTCCCCAATGCAAACTTCCAATAGCTCCGGCGCGACTGGCCACCCGGCTTCACGTGAGTCCAGGGTCCATAGAGTAGGACGCCCCCTCTGGCCTTTCCATCAAATTTGAGCATTTCTTCAGGCGATGGCCGACAATTCCACACTTGAAACAAATGGCCGAGATTCCATCATAGGTAACTCTCTAGAAGTAGCGATTGCCATCTGACATACGAACCCAGATACCCTAAAGCACCGGCTTAGTAAGATCCATGTCAATACACACCCTGGCAAAATGATGACCCTCGCCAGAGATTGATGTCCGATCAACGCATAGAGGATCATCGAAACTTGCAGCCAGCCGGAGGATCGTGTCTTCATTTAGAAGCTCAAAAGCTAGACCAGGGAAATAGATCCACATAGGTCGATTCATTACTCTGTCCTTTATCGGCCGAAAGAAAGGTCATGGAGAGGTGACCGTAAGCAGATGTGTCGTCAACATTCCAAGATCCTGCAGGTAGTACTTGCAATCTTTCATTTTTGTTAGTGAACACAAAAAGCAGAAAGAAAATTTTCAATTCCACTATTTCAACTGGGCTACTGAGTTTCCACATGGAAGCAAGCTGATCACAAAGCTGTGACACTAAAGCTTGTCCACCGAAGAGCCTCCCAAGTAGGTTGTGCTTAGTTGTGTGAAACCCTGTTCAACTTCAACATTGGGGATAGAGATTTTCTCAGAGATCCCTACCTGAATGCTGCGTAGTTAGGCATTAGAAATTTGCGAGAGCGGAGGTACGTGGGCACCGCCCCTGTCTCACAATATTTGACTAGGTAGTAGGAGGTGGATTTGAGGAAATAGGGACTTTATCATTTTATGAAAGGGGGGTTTTGGGGGGAAGAAGATGAAAGTACCAAAGAAGAAAGGGTCGGGATCGTTGTGTTGTTGGAAAAGAGGAGTTGGAAGGAGAGGTGGGGGTCAAAGACCTGATTTATTATGATAGTGAGAGAGAGCCATCACCCCTTGCCCCGAGAGGGGAAGGAGGTTGGAAAGGCAAGGAAGGAGATCCCATGGCGATGACCTAACTCATCCTCGCATGATGGAAGATAGTTTTTTTGAACTACTTATTGACTATTGAACTTTTTGATATATCTTTTATCTCTCTCTCCCTCTTCGTAGCACTCCATGTACCCTTCACCACTTACGTTGTGCATGGACGACAAGTCACCGTACGTACTGCAACTACCCCCATGCTCACCAGCTCAGATTTAGCTGGCATCTGGTAGCTGTTCCCTCTGCCTGATGTACTCTCTTTCTTCTTCAATGCTCACCCGATCATATATATACATACAGAGAGAGAGAGATCTGTAGGTAGGTAGGTGAATAGATGAGAGAGAGATCTGTACGTACTGTCCAAATTAAAGTTTGCGACAACTAACAACCAGGGAACCTGGGAATTAAATTATCTCGATTGATTATTTTACTGCAAAAAAAGAAGAAAAAGGAGGTCCAGGTGAAATGAATCAATGAATGAAGTAATGTTGGAGGGGTGGTACGTAAACAGTACGAAGATTTTTGGAGGAAGGCCACAAAGATATCATCTCAGGGCCAGGGGCAGACCAAAACGCATCATGCATGCAAAGTGCAATCCTCAAAAAAGTTTGTAGTACAAAAGCTAGCTCAAGTGAAACCCTCGTGCTGCAGTAGCAGCAGCTAGTACTTGGTCGCATTTTATGTGATTTTTTACTATTTGATCTCTTTCTATATGAACTTTGAGCTCTTTACACGAATTTAAAACATGTCAAAATGAAAAAGATGATCACCTCCGTATTTTTATTCATGTGAGATTTATTTAATTAAATCATTTTGATCTTATGTCGTTAGATATATAATCCATAAACATATTTGATCAGCTTAAAATAAAGTTAAAAGGGGGAGAAAGAGAAATCAAAGTATCTAATTTTCCAATCCCAAATGAAATGAAAATGAGTGAAAAAAATTAGTTAACATTAATTTCCATTTTTAATCTTATAAACTAAATATATAAATACTCATATAAAAAGTATAATTACTTAAATAAATGAAAGCAGAATAGTATCTGAAACTAAAAATATAAATGCTATGTATGAAGTAATTAAGCCTTTACCTTAGAGGCAATTTAGCATAAACTTTCATATCTTTCATACAATTTACAGAACGTACTCAAGATTAATGCTGACAGTTGTGTGCATGTACTGATTGGTATGTATAATTCGTTCTTCCCTGGCGATCATGAAGACCATCAGATACCATGCATACGGCATCTTGATTATTGCAGGCTGCAGATGCTAGAACAAGAATAAGTGTGTGTTTGTGTTTAACTAGTTTGATTAAAAGTGGTCAAAAATTTCGATTAACAATATTATGATTTTACGATCTTATTATTCATAATCAATTTCGATCTTATATTAAAATATCTTAATTTTGATATCTCATATGATTAATATAATTATTTAAATATTAATAAAATTATATATTTATGATGATAATAATTAATCTAAATGAAGTATAATATATTGTTTTATTTTTTTTAATATAGTTTAATGTAAATTGGCTTAGAATCGATAAAAGTATGACTCGAGGAGATCTAATATAAACTATGTGACAAATTTAACAAAAAAAAATATAATAACCTTGTTGAGATCGTCCTTCGGATAATTAAATTTGGCTTATATATATAAAAGCCGGCAAGCATGTCTGAGTTTAGGAGTGAGAAAGAGTGTGACCACATGGTTTTACAGTCCATTCACTGGCACCAATCATTATCTAGCATCTCATTTTTTATTCACTTTTCTTATAAAAATTTATTATATAAATCGGTGATTTCCTTTACAATAATATTATTCTAAAAACTTTCAAGGAGAAAATTTCAGTTTTTCCCATGATCGGGTCCATCATTTAAAATAATAATATTATAAAAAATATGCAATAGTAAATTAAACTCGAGAATTCAACTTTTCTATTTATATATCTGGAAGTTACCATATTGTCAAATCACAATTCAAGACCTTCTAACAATTATCTTTTATTTTTACTGTATTTTCGACTTTACATTAACGTAAACTATTAAATCTTTATGGGTTAATTTTTTGTATTAACAAGCTTGATTCGAACTACAAAATAATAATTTTGTTAAGGGATTATCAGTCACAGAAAAATTTCTTCCTTGAGTTTAATGTTCAGCTATTTGTTGAAATGCATTTTTAATGAAAAAAAAACAAACTTCTTAAATTTATTAGTAATATTATATCTTGTCCTAGAAAGGTACGATAAGAAATAGTAATCTCCACTCTCGATACAGAAATTTTCCGAATTCTAAAATAAAGAATTTCGTGATCTAAGCAAAAAAAAAAGTTAATCAAATTTGTAATTAAAAAAATTCAATCTAATGCTACTATAGGGTTTAATGAGTATATAGCACATTTTTAATGTAGTCCATGTAGCACACCTATCCAAATCTAAGTCCGTGCATGCAAAGTAGGGATCATTAAAAGTTTTAACATACAAGAATCACAAATGTTTGGAAAATGTTTATGGTTATTTCATTAAACCTCCGCTGAATTATAATGATTTATTACGTTCAATCCTAATATATGAATTTATTGTGGCACATCCCTAAAGTATACTGAGATTTTCATTTTAATTCACCTGTTTGATTATGTTAACTTTTGCATTTTTTTATTTTTTCTTTTTATGAAAAGATTAAACTGCCCTTTGTCTATTGTCTTCTCTTGCAATATTAAAAAAATAATAAATAATATAAAAACTAAAAAATTATTAGAAAAGACGAGGCTGCCCCCTCCTCCGCTCCCTCCGGAGGCCTCACTGACGTCAACGAAAGAGGAGGGATAGTCCCCCTCTCCATCTAGCGGCACACGTACAGCTCCAGCTCCAGTCCCCCCTCAAGGCTCGTCTCCTCTTGTACGACCCATACACATGTAGTTGCCACTCTTGTATCGTCGGTGACGTGACATGCAGATGGAGGGTGTCACCCCGTCGTTGTTGTGCGCAATTCTAGCGAGTTTACATTCTTGCCAAGGGACCGCAACCCTCTTTCATGCACGTATACTACAAGAAAATTGGCAATTAGCGACTCACAGTCGGAGACGCTAGGGAGGTGCTATTATGTCTCTGTTATCAAGAGTGTCTCCTTCGTGTCTAACTAGCATCGCAAAATTGAGACACTGAAACTCGGTGGC
Organism: Pontederia crassipes; assembly: GCA_030549335.1. Classification (NCBI taxonomy): domain Eukaryota; kingdom Viridiplantae; phylum Streptophyta; class Magnoliopsida; order Commelinales; family Pontederiaceae; genus Pontederia; species Pontederia crassipes. Next base: position 30,694,796 of record CM060194.1, on the reverse strand, counting down.
TAGTGACGTCGCACTAGAGTCAAAGATGTTGAGACGCAACTAGCGCCACATATTGACGCTATATCGACGGTATTAAGGCGCGATGTTTGGGACTGCGCGAAGTAGGACCGCGTCGCTAAGTCGACGCGCAGGGGGCGGTAGACGTGAGACGCTCTTCCGATGCCCATGTGTGGCTAACTTAGGCGCTAGTAAGGCGCTAGATTGATGCAAATATGATCATGCATTTGTCGCCAATGAGACGCTAAGATGACGCTAAGTGCGATATATCGAAATTAGCGTCAACATGCATTTAGATGCTAATGAGACGCTATGGTGTCGCTACATGCACATTTTTTTTACCCATCCCAATTTCATTTTTTCCCTTCTCATGCCATATAATTTATAATGCATCTCAAAATGCATTGATATTCATCACAGGCAATATAAAAAATATCACAGGCAATATAAAAACATCACAGGCAATATAAAACTATCACAGGCAATATAAAACCATCACAGGCATAATATATAACATAAGAATACGAAAACTACTAAACCGAACTAACAAACTATATGTATGTTTAAGTCTATAAGTAACAAATGCATAGTTTATTTTCTATCCTAGGTTTGAGAGTTATTGTTATCATTCTGGATGTTCGACTCAAACGTGCTCGGTCCATGGCCTTGCGGGGATGGATTCTGCGTCGGGATCAATCCCTGAATCGCTTGCAATAGAGGACCCAACTGCTGCGACAACTGCTACGACACTTGCTGCGATATCTGCTCCGATAATTGCTGCGATAGCTGCTGTGATAGCTGCTCAGATCAGGTGCAGCGGATGAGCTCGGAGCAGATGCACCTCCTGCATATCCTCCGATCCTCCTAGGTATCTGAGCGGCTGTACCGAGGCCACGCAAGTATCCCCCTCGTGTCGTGTCGGCCACCTCTTCCCAAATAGTAGTGTCCTCTACAAAATAAAAAAATTATAAAATCATATAATATATAAATTATATAGCAAGAATCACGTAAATTAAAAATATGACTAAACCAATGAAGAAACATTACCTGTTTGCTGAGTACTCGGATCATCTCCATACTTTTCAGCTATTTTTGCATTATACTCATCCTAAAAGATTTAAATGTTGTGTATTTCAAAAATATTGCACTAACGGCAACAACCAAATGACCATATCATGAGACTTATTAAAAGCCTACGAGCAGTGGGTGTGACTAAGTCATTTGTCTTCTGGCTCTTATGCCTGGCCTCATAGACCACACTAAAGTCTACGGGACCGCCTTCTTTCTCCTCCTACAATAAAGTTTCAAATTTGATAACATAAGCATAAGTCAAAAGTTTGATTAATGGAATTTATATGTAAATTATCATGCGCCGTCGGGGAATTTCAATTACTTTACCCATTCGAAAACCACTTTTCTTTGATCATTGCTCAAGACATAAGTAGCTTTTGGCTTTTTGCATTTACCATTTTGAAGATGAATGATATCGAACTCTGGTCTTTTTCATATTACTTTCATGTCTTCGCGAGCCTGTATGCTATCTTTTGTTCTTCCTTTAACATCCATAATACTGTTGAAGATATTGTCAAATACGTTCTTCTCCACATGCATGACGTCCAAGTTATGACGTACCAAGTTTGATGACCAATAAGGCAACTCCCAAAAAATACTTTTTTTCTCCCAATTATGTTCACTTTCAAACCCAATTTGCTTATAATTACCGGCCTTCAGTCCGAATGAGATTTCATTAAGCTTGTTTACTTGCTCTAGCAATTATTCTCCTGTCAAATGAGTTGAACACAAAGTATTCTCGGATGTATTCTTTTTAAATGAGTTTCGATCACGGTGTATCGAATTCTCCAATGGCAGAAACATCCTATGACAATCAAACCAGCAAACTTTCCTACAATTTTTCAAATAAAAGAATTTTATATTCTTTCCACATATGGGACAAGCAAGTTTTTCTTTTGTACTCCAACCACTCAACATTCCATATGTCAAAAAATCACTTATGGTCCACATTAATGCGGCTCTCATAATGAAATTTTGCTTTTTAGATTTGTCATAGGTAACCACGTCATCCTCCCACAACATCTTGAGTTCGTCAATCAAAGGTCTTAAGTAAACATCTAAACTTTTACTAAGAGATCGAGGACCCGGAATGATACATGTAAGCAATATATTCTCTCGTCTCATACACATGCTTGGAGGCAAATTATACGGTGTCACAAAAAATAGGCCAACATGAATAAGCAGTACTCGATGAGCCAAATGGGTTGAAGCCATCGGTGCAAAGTCCTAATCTAACATTGCATGATTCTGCAAAAAAATTCGGATGAAGTGCATCAAATCGTCTCCATGCCTTCGCATCCGAAGGATGTGTAATTGAATTTGGATCTTCACGTGCCCCTTCTTTGTACCACCTCATAAATGATGCAGTTTTTTCAAAAATAAATAATCGTTGTAATCTTGGAACAATCGGAAAGTATCTAAATATTGCATTTGCCACATTTTTTCGAAGTTTGAGTATTCTTTTTTGGCTTGAATCTGGGCTCGCCACAAATAGAACAACTCATAAGTGAGTTATTTTTCTTGTAGTACAACACGCAATGATTGCAACATGCATCAATCTTCTGATACTCCAACCCTAAATCTCTCATCAACCGTTTGCACTTATAAAAATTTTCCGGTAATTTCTTAGAAACTGGAAGCATACTCTTAATAATGGCAAGCATCCGGTCAAAACAACTTTTGCTCATATTAAATTCTGATTTTAAGTTCATTAATTGTGCCACTGCAGAAAGTGTAGTTTGCTTCACGCATCCATCCCATAAAGGTTCATCTGCCTCTTCGAGAAGATTATAAAACTTAGAAGTCGAAGGATTCGGGTCTTCTTCAATCGATGTTTCGCCAATATTTTCTCCTAATATTGCATCTCATATCATGTCCCTGTACGGATTGCTCGAGTCGCCCATAACGGTATGTACATTACTTATTTCTTTAGCCCATCTTTCTTCGTCATGAAAGAACCAATTGGTGTATGTAAGTAAGTAACCGTTGTAATATAAATCCTTCTACACATCATATCTTACATTCCACTGATAACATTTGCACTTCCGGCATGGACATAAGATTTCGCCGTATGAAGAAGCAACACCTTCATTTTGATATGCCACATTAATGAATTCATCAACACCATCCTTATATTATTCAGTTATAACGCCATGTTTATCCTTCCAACGATGAATCCAACTACGATCTGACTTTATCATTTCTGTAACGAAGAACATTAAGCCAAGTAAGAAATTTCGTGTACTTGAAACATGTGATTTTGAACTTACGAATTAAGTCCAAAATCACATGTTTCAAGTAATATTTAACTTAAGTACTACTTAACTTAATTCATAACATGAATAAGTAATACTTAACTTAAGTACATGAATTACTTCATAAGTTAACTTAACAATTAACATAAGTTAACTTAAGTAATACTTAACTTAATTCCTAAGAGATGATACTTAATATTATACTTAATAAGTAATACTAACTTGATCCAAAGAGATGATAATTCACTTAAGTACTACTTAATTTAACATGATAATAACATGAATAAGTAATACTTAACTTAACATGAATAATTAACTTAATTTAACTTTATGCATTAATAATTAACTTAATTTACATGGTGGCGGGCTAGTACCTTAGGCGAAGGGCGGAGGGCGGCCGAGACGGCAGTGGAGGCGGTGGGCAGTGGTGGCGGAGGAGGACGTCGACGACGGTGGAGGACGTTGGCGGCGGTGGAGGGAGGACGCGGCGGAGGGCGGACGAGGCGGCGGTGGAAGGAGGACGCGGCGGAGGGCGGACAAGGCGTCGGTGGACGCGACGGGCGGCGGTGGAGGCGGAGAACGGCGGAGGAGAAGAGCGGAGGGCGGACGAGGCGGCGGAGGACGCGACGGACGGCGGTGGAGGCGAATCACGGCGGAGGCACCCTGCGCGGAGGTGAACCACGGCGGAGGCGAACCGTGGCGGAGGCGAACCGTCGGGGAGGGCGGCGAAGGAGGAGGAGGCGGCGAAGGGCAGTGGCGAATGCAGAGGGCGGCGGTGGAGGGCGGTCGAATGCAGAGGGCGGCGGAGGCGAAGGGCGGCGGCGGCTGTGGAGGGCGGTCGTCGGCTGTCGGACGTCGGGCGAAGGCCGGAGGCGACAGTGGACGGCGTCGGAGGTCGGGCATCGGAGGTCGAGTGTCGGGCGACGGGCGCCGGAGGTCGGGCATCGGGGCGCGTCGGAGGTTGGGCGTCGGGGCGCGTCGGGCATCGGATGATGGTAAATGGTAAACAATAAAAGTGAAAACGAAGAAGAGGGGTTAGGGATTTAAGTAATTTTTAGTATCGCAAAATAACGAGACGCTACGTAGATGCCATGTAGATGCCAAAACTGTCACAATTTGGCTAGCGCAACACTATAGAGAAGCTAATGTGTCGCTAAGACAACGTAGCGACACCATCGCGCCGTCGGGGCGTCGCAATTGTGTAGCGTCTCAATATCGCGACGCCATTGAGACGCTCAATAAAAGTTTTTTCAAATTTTTTTAGTATGTATTTAATTTTATTTATCAATGTAACGTCTCATCGCATTATGCTCCGTTCCAATTGTTTTATTTTCTTCCGATAATCTATCATGTATGTATACAAAATTATAAATATGTATGTATATGTGTATATAACACAATTGTGTGTGTATATTTATACATATGACATATGCGTACGTATATATATGTCTACGTGTGAGAGATTAAGTTACAACAATGTGTTTCATCTATATGTATTATAAATATATGTGTATGTATATGTCTATACATGTGCGAGTCATATATATATAGATAACATGTATATGTATACGTATTCGAAGTGAATATATATGAATTTGTTTATATGTGTCAGAGTAGGTTATAATAATATGTATATATGCACTTATTATATATAGGTAACAGCATATACGTGTATTTATATGTCTATATGTGCCTAATTGAGCAAGGGGTAAAAAGTCGGCTTAGGAGGCGCAATACAGACACCATTGAGTCGCATTCATTTAGCGACTCTGTAGCGCCAAACTAGCGTCTAAAATAATATGGCGTCTCGAACATGCGACGCTAGAGAAACGCCCATGGTGTCATCATAGCGTCGACAATAGCTTCGGCGCTCGTTAAACGCTAGGTGGACGCTATTGTGTGTCTACTGTGACGCTAACATATCACTCACTTAATCAACCATCGTAATCCCATGATTAAGTATATAATAATATATGCATAATTAAGATATTATATGTATACATAACATAAATAATATAGGTAAAAAATTATATATTTAGGAACACTCTTATCATGTAAAAATACACACACACACACACACACATATATATATATATATATAAAATCGTGTAATTAATACATATATTTGTTGATATTATGCTATTGATAATATGTTTATAATCGTGTACTTAATGCTAATATAATATTTAATGAATTTATTGATTGACATATAATATATATAATATAGTGTTTAAATATATACAATAGCACCTCATTATCTTCTCCTTTGTTTGAGACGTCATATAGCGTTGCTTCACAGTCTTCAGACATGAGACGCTAGTGTCGCGTCTAAAGTGGTCGACGACAAAACGACGCTAGGTGCTGCCGCGCATTAAGAATAGTGGCGCGAAATAATAGCGTCTACGTAGCGTCTCGATTGCAGCGCTAGAGAGTTAATCAACCCGCTGAATAGCTAAGAAGACGTATAATTAAGATATATGCATAATAAAGATATTATATATATTATATGTATAGATAACATAAATAATATAGGAAAAAATTTATATATTTAGGAACACTCTTATCATGTAAAAATACATATATATATATTTATATATATATCATCGTGTAATTAATACATCTATATGTTGATATTATGCTATTAATAATATGTTGATAATCGTGTAATTAATACTAATATAATATTTAATGAATTTATTGATTGACATATAGTATATATAATATAGTGTTTAAATATATATTGTAGCGTCTCATTAGCGTCTCTTTCGATTGAGACGCCATGTAGCGTCGCTTTAGAGTCTTCATACATGCGACGCTAGTTTCGCGTCTAACGTTGTCGACGCCATAACGGCGCTAGGTACTGCCGCGCATTTGCGATTCCTGACGAAAAATAATAACGTCTACGTAGCGTTTCGATTGCGCTACGTTTAACATCAACTCTCTGAGTAGCTAGGGAGACGCTATTGAGAGGCAAGTGGCGTCTGATTCTGGTGACGCTAAAGAAGCGCAATGGAGGCGCTAGTGGCATCTTTATAACATCACACACTTTTGAGGCGCTACATGGCGTCGCTCGCTAATCGTCAATTTTCTTGTAGTGGTAAGTGAGCCTGCTGCCAACGAGCCCGTGTTACGAGGCAGTGGAAGCTGATGATCCACCCTTCCATAAGCCGCGATTGTCAGCATCCAGTGGGACTTGCAAAAGAGGGCATTACCCACAGAGGGGGACGAGGAGCTCGTGGAGGAGGGCGACCTACGAGCTCGTAGAGGAGGGCGATGCCCACCTCCTCCTCTTTCACTCTGTGTCGCAAAGGATGTAGACACGGGACGCCACCCCCTTCCTCCGGTGCCAGAATTTTTAATTATTTACTATTATACCTTATTTAAAAATTTTATATATAAAAATAGAGGGTAGAAATGTAGTTTATCATTTAATAAATAGAAAAAAATAAAAAATAATGAAAAAATTAACAAAATCAAACAGATGGATTAAAATGTTAATTTAGGAACACGCTATGATAAGTTTATATATTAAATTTAGATGCGAAAAATCGTTATAATTCATTAGAGATCTAAGGAATTAATCCAAAACACTATTATGATTTACAGAGAAAGTTCACTATTATGCTGGACAAGGCATTAAGCTTTTTTTCATATATATATATACACACCCCGAACAGAAGAAGAGTTAATGTAAATAGCACTACATTGCCAATTGGAACTGAGATGGCCAACTTGGCTGGTAATAACAGGCAGCAATTTTAATTGATGGGACAAATATGGAGTTGCTTAGATGTACTGTACCGTATGATATTACTGTTCCGTCATCAGATCCATGCATGTCCTCAAATGTTTCTTCTCTCCTTTTTCCTTTTTCCTCACTTCATCTTGTGTACGACTATATATGCATGGGTATTAATTAATGCCTCATTAATCTCTTTCTTGTTCTTTTTTCTGTTCTTTCCTTCTCTTTGGTTGTGCTATTAATCTTTTCTTTCTCTTGATGAAGACATGTTTCCCTTGTTTCAGGGTACAATAACTCTCATTAGGCCCCAAATGATGAGCATTCATGACTTGCTCTTTTTTCTTTTCCCTTTAATGCATCTTGCAGCTTTTTTCGAACATCTGATTAATTCGGCAGAGATTTTATGACGTTATGGTTAAATAATGTCTTCCTTGCTTTGGATGCCTTGGAAGAAGCATATATTAACAACACAGTAACAATGGTGACGGTGATGATAGATAACGAGATGGATGTGCCGACAGACCACTACTCGTCCAACTAGATGATGGTGCAGACCTCTCTATGTATTTGTACTGGAGCTGATCTGAGACCATTCCATTCTGCCTTGGTCATATTTGTGCATGGCATGTGCCACTAATTAATGCAAAATCAGATGATGTTGCTAATTGATTACTCTCGTTTTTCTCTTCCGTTAATGATGCAGGTGGACATGTGTGCTGCTACATGTATATAATTTTGACTTTCGATCCGTGTTTTATGGTGTTAAGAATAACTCTTTGTAATTAAAATGTAATCCAGCACGTTTAATCTTGTTGCAGATGTTTTCTTAAAACACTTGCATTGGATTCCAAAGGAACTTAATTTGTCATGTTGCTATTTCTCATAATGTTACTCCTTTTGTTAGCTACCAATTGACAGCTTAAATACTGTCATCCTATCTGCTTAATCAGCAGGCAGCAAATAAAAAGTTATATAATGTTCCTGCCATGAGGCTGTTCCAATGCAGACCTGCTCAAATGGTGTCGCATGGACATTTGTCAAATCATCAACCAGGAGTGTACCTAATCCTCTCAAAGACGTTCAGTAACCAGTTGCAAAACCTTGAAATTAATGCTCCCTGAACTTGCTCCTTTTCCTGAATGGGGCTGTAGAACCATTTCCAGTCCTGGTGATTTATCCATTAAAATTCCTTGCGCTGTTATTACTCCATCACTATCAGAATTGATGACATAAATGAGAATTTTTTGTGCTTTAGGAAAAATAATACAGTAATGGAATCTTGTAAAAGGTAAAACCTTAACATTTCAATCACCGAGATATATATTTTTTGACACAAGTTTCAGACTCAGAAAAAGATACAGAAATATACTGGACTCATGATTTCTCCCAAAAAGAAGAAAATACTGGTCAAAGTGCATGGTACAACAAAGTGCATATTTGCAAGTGGCAACCTTAGCCAAGATCACAAGCGAAAGGAGATAAATAGATAAAATTGGCACCATTCTCAGAGGAAGCACAACAGAGCTTTCCCTAAGGTTAAAGGGCTCACCTTTTCTTTTCCTGATGAACAGAACTGCAGTAGGAATAGTGAGGTGCAAATTGACCAGATATCTGGTCAAGAGCTCCAATGCTGAGCAACCATTCATTTATTTTATTGAAGAAGAACACTAAATCTCAGAGAGCTACTCCGTCGGGCATTAATATAAAACAAAGAGCAAAATTAGGATCTGCAACTCAATGCTGGAGTCAAAACTTCTTTGTCAAGAGCATTCCCCCACTTAACTTTTAGAAAATACATTGAATCCATGCTTATACAAAGATACAGACAGGAAGACGGACACAAGTATATGTCTGTATGAGCGTACATATATACTTATATTCAAGCCAAACAAAGTATGCAGTGGTGGTCCTGAAGCATCTAAGACCAATGAGATCAGAGACCAATGAGAAAGCTATCAAGAGAGGGAGAGAGAGTCAAATGATGGATGGGCTGAAAAAAGAGAAGATCAAGACAGAATTTTTGTTAGGTGAAGAATAGCACTCTGAAATGTAAAAAAGATGCCAAAGGGGTGGCCTTGTGGGTACCGAAATGAGGGTTGAGGAGGGAGGGAGGGGGATCACACTACAGTGATTAGAGGCATAAAATAATGAGGGCCGTGCCTCCATGTAGGACGTGGAGAAAGATATTGAAGAAACCAACAAAACAAGGTCGTTGGCCTTTTGCTGCGCTTTTTTTTAAAAAAAAATTCAGCTTTGTCTTGTACCAAATTTTCAGACCTCAGACAGGAGGAGCACAAACAGTTTACTGTACGCCTGCAGGGAGAGGTACTCATCCCATCACTTATCTGATTCAGAAGATTACAGCTTGCCCATACGGATTACAATTAAAGAACTGGCAATGTTAGTGTCAACCATAATTTGCATAAAAAGTCAAGATTATGTTATATCAGCAAGCAGGTCAAGCTCCAAGTTGTCATTGGAACAGTGGAATCCAAGCTGTGAGAATATGTAGCTAATCTAGAGGTAATATATAGAAGCGCAGAATGCACAAAACAAGTCTTCCAGGAAGGTGGTTTCTGGCATATAATATGTTGATATGTAGGCATGGATGAAAACATCCTGTTAGTTGAGGAGCAGCATCGAATTGCAAGCTGTAAGAAAAGATTCGAATGATCATCCATTGTCATACTTGTTATACATTAGAAAAAGGATCTTGTCAGCTGATCAGTTGTAAACCATGGTCTTCAAGTACCACCACAATAGAGAGAGAGAGATATAGACAGACTCGCGCACACCACACACGGGGATAGAAAGAGAGAAATGTGGTCTGACCTTGGCAAAATATCACCTCTAGATCTTATTATATATCTACTTTTAGACGAAACAGATGCGGTTGCTTCCTACTCTCTGTGGTCTTTTTTTTTTTTTGTCCTTAAACTGTGTGTCAACTTAACCAAATGGAAATGCCTGGATATTTTAGAACACAGAGAGAAGAACACTGTGTTTGAGTTGGGGGCACCAATCTGTTTGGAAAATGCAGACAGTGTTCAGCAGATAATTACAAAAAATGTACTGCATAAGATCAATGTTTGGACATTGGAACTTTAACAAGATTATACATAGGCGTCTACAATACCAGCAGGATAATTGTCTCCATAATTAAACACAGATTTTGAACTACACGTATTATTATTGTGTTCATTTTTAGAATAATAAAATATACAAGTGACAGAAATAAGAAGTAAAGACATGCAATAATAGTCGACGACAAAATCAAATTAATGTGATGTTACAAATTTAGTCGCTGATCGTTCTTGAGAAGGAGAGAGAAAAGGTAAGATTGCTTCCATATTTACAGTATCTCCTTGTCCTGCTGACTCTCCATGGCAGATGGCAGAAGGTTCACAAGGAATCAGTGAATTCTGAGAATTTTGGAAGACATTTACCATACGCGTGACATATGTACTCTCTCTCTCTCTCTCTGATACATGACATGACAGTGTACATCTTAAAGGAGACAGTCAGTTCGTCTTATAATAAAAATACTCATATAACATAATGCATAAGAAAAATGAAATGTGTCGGAATACATTGCACATACGGTAAAGTCGTCAATGTCAAGTATAAGAGAGAACATAAATTGAATGGTTAAGTTGACGAGTTCTGGGAAATTTAGTAAATTTAAAGTTAGTTTCCGGAGTCATTAATTTAATGACAGTTATATTTTTATTCTAGTCGAAAAAACCAAAAACTTGGTATTTGATTACTTCATTAGGTAGAAACAAATATTTATTTTCCATATATTTATATTTAAATTTTATTTATTTGACGGTGTCCCACATTTTTCCGACAAATCTCTGATCCCCAAATATACACCGTCAGCTGTCCGCCCACGTCTCCGTCGGTGCGCCGGGGACCGCACTTCTAGTAAAGCCCACGTGTAAGTTTCTCATTGACCCTCCATTCTCATCTCGCTCTACACGCGTAGCTGCGAGTCATCTATCCCGTCTATTTTACATCTGATGGTCTCAGATTGCTTCCAATAGCTGGCGATCAGTGGCAGTTTCGAGATTCTATCAAAATAGAAGGGGTCAATTGCCCATTAAAGATCGCCTCCGGGCTCCGGGAACACGAGCTGTGAGTAACGTGCGCCGGGGCCGAGTGCTACCGTGCGCCCCTTTCGCCCCGACTATAAAAATGGCCGAACCCGCGAGAGCTCCAAGTCATCGTCGCTCTCCTCCTTTTCACACAAAAAAACCTTTCGTCTCTCCGGCGAACGTCAGCTGGGTCTCACTGGAGAAGACAAAATGGAAGCCATAATTGTTGGAGTTGGTGAATATTTCTGGCTCCTTATTTTTTCACATCGGGTTCGTCGAGCTTAGAGAAATCTGAGTATTATCCAATTGTCTGTGTTGTTGGCGTGCGAACAAAAGGAGGGATTCAGGGGGGGGGGGGCGAACTTAGACGGGTTTTGGACTTTTATTTAGTCGACCCGTGTGATTTGAATTAGGTTTTTTCTTTATTTTGTTCGGATTTTGAATCCGTTTAGGAGAGACTATTTATAGCTTATTTTCAGATATAATCTGTGTTGCGGTCGTAAATCTAAATGATATAGTGAAATCTTTTTGCAGGACATAATCTTAATTTTAAGGGTGAACCTGGATAATTCGTACCTCATTTATTTTTCTATAATTTCTCTGCGATCTTCTCTTCTTATTCTCGAATTTTTCCGTCATTAAATAATGACGTCGCCGGCGGCTTGGATGGAGCCGAGCTTGGAAGTGGACAAGCTGAGCTACGAGATCTTCTCCATACTCGAGAGCAAATTCCTGTTCGGCTACGACGAGCCCAAGCTCCTCTTCACTCCGACGACGCCAGCGACGCCGGTCTCTTCCGCCGCCGCCGTTGCTAGCGTTGATGTCTCGGGCGCCCGTCGAGGCAAGGTCCGAATACTGTCCATTGACGCCGCTTCTGACGGACTATTCGCGGGCGCCGCTCTGGTCCGCCTGGAGGCCGCGCTCCGCAAGCAGTCCGGCGACACCTCCGCCCGCATCGCGGACTTCTTCGACCTCGCCGCCGGCTCTGGTTCTGGCGGCGTCCTTGCCGCTCTCCTCTTCACCCGCGGCCCCGACGGCCGTCCCATCTCTTCCGCCGAGGAGGCCCTCGACCTCCTCTCCAAGAACCGCCGCCGGCTGGCCGCGGGAAAGAAGAAGGGTGGGCTCCTGGGAGGCATCCTCTGCCGGTCCTCCGCCGGGGGGATATTCCGGCGAGTCTTCGGCGAGGCTACATTGCGGGACACGGTGAAGCCAATGCTCGTCCCGTGCTACGACCTCGCCACGGGGGCGCCGTTCGTGTTCTCCCGGGCTGACGCCGTGGAGGCGGACGGGTACGACTTCCTCGTGGAGGAGGTCTGCGCGGCGACGTGCGCGGACCCTGCGTCGGGGGCCGGCGCAATGGAGATGCGGTCCGTGGACGGCCAGACGCGGATTCGAGCGGTCGGAGGCGGGGTCGCAATGGGCAACCCCACGGCCGCGGCCATCACTCACGTGCTCAACAACCATCACGAGTTCCCCGCGGCCGCCGGGATGGAGGACCTCTTCGTGGTTTCTATCGGCGGAGGCGACCCTTCTGTGCTCGCAGCCGGGAAGTCGTCGGCACTTCCTTCCGCCGCCGATCTCGTCAAGATCGCCGGTGGCGCGCAGGCCGACACGGTACCAACTCCCTCCCGCCACCAAACTCACATTACCCTTATTATTTACATATAACAACATGTTTACTCATTAGAAGAGTTTATATATTGAGGTTAACATCGCCACCATGGACAAGTTTACTTATTTAATTCTCGCTAATGGAAAAAAATAGGTAGATCAAGCTGTGGCAATGGCGTTTGGAGAGAGCCGAAGCACGAACTACGTACGGATCCAGGTACATTTCTTAACATTCCTGTGGAAAAAATATGAGAGAAATTGCAGGAGCAGGGAAAATATTGTGGGCTAACCAAATCGGCGGCCCGCGGCATTGCAGGGACACGGCGTGGCGATCCCGGGAATGGCAACGATGGAGGTGGCGATGACGGAAAGAGGGGTGGAGTCGGTGCTGTTCCGCGGCCGGAAGCTGTCGGAGAGGACGAACGGAGAGAGGTTGGACTGGTGCGCCGGGGAGCTGATCAGGGAGGGGGACGACAGGAGGAAGAGAAACTGCGGCGGGGCGCTGCCGACGGTGGTGATTAAGCCGGCGCTGACGCCTTCCAGGTCGTCGGCGTCCACCTTCACCACCATGGCGTCCACAGTCACTTCTGGGTCTTTTTAACCTCCGTCCCCTTTTTACTTTGTACTTTGTTTTATTTTTCTTTATCTCACTGTAGGAGGAGAGAGAGAGAGAAATGGTGATTGGTTTCTGAGATATCACCGTTACGCCACTGCCATTAATCATATGTTGTACATGGTTGTAGGGTTTTCTCTTTTTTTTTTTTTAATCTCTTTTTGCTCAACTGCTTGTGTTCCAAAAAAAAGAAAATTGAAGGAAAATTTTCTCTCTCGCGAGAAGGAAAGAAAGTTTCATAATCATGTCATCATATTAATTAAAAAAAACGTATTGACAGTCTTCTTTTTTTTCTCATTATAATTAAACATCGAAATATATTAATTTCTTCATATGGAAAAATCATTTGAAGTGAAGTATAAGAATTCATTGGTACATTATGTAGCATTATCATACACGTAAGTGACAACTTTCTTTTTCCATTTTTTTTTCTGAGCTTTATTGATTCTTTTTCTCTGTAAGCTGATATTTCTGATCCAAGATGATGACACTAACGAATGTTATCATTTTGTAACTTTTGTTTATTTTTCTCCATTCTAGTATATTCTTTTTTTCTATTACAAAGGAAGTCCAAATTCTAATATAAAAACTAAAAATTAAGTTTCAAAATACAAAAATGCATAATTTTTACATGGAGTTTGAACTCGTGAATCAAACAGTATATCGCCTTCTCATTCTTTTCTAATATATATACATATACATATATATATATATATAGTTTTTTAGAATGGAAGCTTTGATTGATCCGAACCGGCTTTATCATTTGTTATCATGGATTGCTTGTGATCCTAGCTAGTGTTTGAAAGACCTGATTAATCAAGATGGCTAGCTCTGAGCCATAATTAAGTCTTACCAGACGAACAAGTTACTCAACATAACGAAAAATTAGTCTTAAAAAATAGATAACAATAATTTATATACATCATCGTATATTTTCTAAGACGATATTCCAAAGCTAATATGAGTTGGGGGTGTCTATAACAATTATACATATTATGCATAACTTAGTTATATTCTCATTATTGTATTATTAAAATTTTATTTAAAATTTTCCACTCGGATGACATTATCATCACCTGAAATTCATCATTCACTTCTCTATGATGATGCAAACAAAAAAAAAATTAAATAATAATAAATAAAATAAAAAGAGGTTGCATTCGCGCGTGTGCACCAGCAACCAATAGTGGGATAAGATCCAGTCAACCATTTTTGTCGCCACGCGGGAAAATAGACGTGGATTACCTGAACAAGCTAAAGCCGAACCCCCACACGTGTAAAATTAAAGAACCAAAATATAAACAAGAAAATAATTATCTAACCAAGAGTGGAGCGAGATTATGTTATGAAGTCACTAAATGCTAATAATCAGATTCTCAGTATCCTCTTATCGCTTTACGTGAAGAGGTTTCGACTTAAAAAAAGTTAATAATTGTCTCCTTTTATTACTTTGAAATATATATATATATTCAAATAGGTGTATTAGAGTGCAATCAAAAGTTCGTACTTCATACGATAACAATTCGGCCGCATGTCAACTTTTTCCATTAGCTGTCAAAAGTTTTCGTGCTATTTATTTTATTTAGATATAAAATATGATGAGATGCTGCACACGAATTGAACAAATGTTGTGCCATACACGACACACCTTCCATTTTCTATTATTTTATTTCTGCCGCTTGCTTAAAATAAAATAATAAATGCATAAAAAACTAAGATATATATGTATAATGATATGATCGGTTCAAGAGTCACTAACTTAATAATATCTCAGTTAGAATGTGTTATTTATTTGTTAATATTAATAATGCTAAGTTAATTGTAATCAATTATATGTGTTTAGTTTGTAGATGAAGATTATTTTCATCTCTCCTAAATCATACTTAATTCATAACAATAATATATTTACCGTTTCATATTACACGTCATTTTTATTCTTTTTAACTTAAGAATTAATTTCTTAAATATCTCCTCAACTATAACGAATTTTCATATTTATCCTCAATATATAAATCTACCGTGACGTCCTCCTAAACTATGTTGTGATTTTCACATAGTCCATTAACTTTCTCATTATTTAAATTTTTTTCAATTTATTAAATAACTAAACTTCTCTGAACATTTATTTCAAATCGTAAGAATAATTTAGTCATTTAATAATAAAAAAATTAACAAAATATAACCACTGGACTAAAATAAAATTTGTGACATAGTTTACGAGTGCTATGATAAGCTCATATATTAGGGGCAAACACTTGGGAGGTTTAAGGAATTAACCTTACATTAATAGAATTTTTAGATGAAGTGGAACGTAATGAAAAATTAAAAAGTTGATCCATATGATGTTAATGTGATAAATTAATTTTAGTGGGTGTTTGACTAAAATATAAGTATTGTGAATATAAAATATAACTTGTTAATTAATAAAAATAACAGTATAATTTTAAAAAAAATTTGCATCTCATAAAATTTATACTGAATAATTTATACTGTTATTTTATTAATACTTGGCCCATTTGTAATTTGATAAAATTATCTCGGATTGCATGACAAGTGAGATTTCTAATAGGAATTTTTTACATTCACAAATATTTAAACTTGAAATTTTGTTTAAAGAAGAAGGAACTGAAATGGCCACCCAAATTGATGGGTTAAATAATCGTCACCGCTTATCAGATACTCAATGACTGACTATCAAAAATTTTCTTTTGTAATTTTTTTATCTCTCGATTGGTTCATCGATGGTGGATCGTTTCATTCAAAATATCATGAACCAATTCATACACAGGAAAAGCACAAAAATGTTAAAACTGAGATTTGCTTAGGAAGAAGAAGCCTCCCGAGAAGATGATTAATTAACATAATTAGTATAAGACAAATGATAAACACTTTAAAACATTTGTCGACTTACTATTGCAATTACTTTCTTCTTATATCAGAAAATCATAAATTATTATTATTATTATTATTATTATTATTATTATTATTATTATTATTATTATTATTATTATTATTATTATTATTATTATTATTATTATTATTATTATTATATGTAAAGCATATTTATTTAACAAAAAGATCACATAAAGTCTTCCGCATTTCCAACTTGTCCGGCCACCTTTTTTTTATCTTGCTAGCGTGCGTATCTTCTAGGTATGAATGGTTTGAAGCCTTGAACTCGGCTATCCAACTTTTGGATCACTTCTTTGTGATGTGCGAGTGGAAGGCTCTTGTTGATGCACGACCATTATTTTAACTTATCATAATCTGTGCAAAAGCAATCAATCCTGATCCAAAATGGACTCTTGTTGCCGACAAATCTTCCAATTACACACACACACACACACACACACAGAGAGAGAGAGAGAGAGAGAGAGAGAGAGAGAGAGAGAGAGAGAGAGAGAGAGAGAGAGAGAGAGAGAGAGAGAGAGAGAGAGAGAGAGAGAGAGAGAGAGGACGGAAGGACCAGTACCATTCAGTACTTTGAAGGAGTTTTTTTTTTATCCATCTTGACCGACGCATGCATTTATGCCCCAATTTAACAAATTTGGAGATGCAGAAAATGGCAGTGGTCCTGCTGGAGCTATTGCCATATTGTTCGCATGCAGATTTGTGTAATAGACACTGTTTCTGTGTTACACGAGTGCCAGTAAAGTAGAAACACAATGAGAAATATATTCTAATTAATTAATTAATTAATTCAGGTGATGATGAACGTGAGGTGCAATAACTGTTGCCATATTTATTGTTTTGACGTTCTCAAGTAGATTAGTCAGGCTATTTGAGCTCAATAATGAGAACAAAATATGATGGAAGAAAGTCAAGGAAATAATGTGCACCTAGAATTTTAGAGTTTCGGGAAACTTATCAACCTAATGTAAAAGAAATAACTTTCACAAATAAAAATCAAATCCGAAACCTCTCACTCCCCAACGGCTTCAAGCTTCCGAAACTTGTGATCTATTCCAAAGTCGACCAAAGTTAAATTTGTGGAATTTTTTACTCATAGAAGCTTTTATGAGATGCAAGATTTGTAACTTTTCAGTGCAGGACTGGTTATTCAGAAGTCCAATAAATGTGTCTCCTAAGATTCAAGTGTTGCCTCTCCTTGTCGAAGAAAGGTGCAATTTTTATCAATAAATGACTGGTAGACTAATGGGCCAACAAAATTGTCATCTTGTTAACTTTCCACAGCTTTATCTTCCAAAAAAGACTAATCTTCTTTTTTTTTTCCCCTTGTGTCTAGCACAAGGAGGGGTGGTTCATTTTTAAATATTGGCTGGAAACAGTACACTGGGATATGGAAATCAACAATCAAGAGAAAGCATTTATACCGAGAAATACCATGACATACACACAACACAAATAATTAATAGTGTAGAACAGAAATACACCAAGTACAGTAACCAACATCCAAAAATTGGATTTTTGCTAAAATACAGTTTAGTTCAGCGGGTATATATCCATGAGAAGAAAACACAACTTACCACCTTGCCTTTGTTCTGATTCCTCAATTTCTCTGTTTCATGTAAAACCATTGCTGAGGAAGGCAATACACAGCCAACATGGTGGTCGAGTGATTATTTAAACAGATCACTCCAACCAAAATGATACTTGTGCTTCAGACAAAATGCCACATGATATTTCATAGGCTCCTCCTAGTGGTGATTCTGAAAATATGTATGACACAGGGAACAGTTTGTCACCTCGCCCTTCTTGGGACCACTGAATTATAGTGCTCGCCAAGTCCGTAGGCGTGACGATGGTAAGACAGCATTATGCTTGGATTGCTTAAGCTGCTTCCATCTTCAGACTTGTATTCTTTCCCCATTTCCACATCTGGGAAAGAACCAGAATAGATGATGATATGTTTCCTGAGACAATGGGTAAGAGCGCCAAGCTCAAGTTGTCCACCCCAAGCTGCTGTTGACTCTACCTCTTCACAGTAATTCTCAAATTTTTCCATGAGTGAGCTATCTGAATCTACCTCAATTTTGCTCTCAGCGAGGAAAAATGGGAGAAAATCTGATGTATGGCTCCGCATATAATTTGCGGCCATCTTCCGTAACTCTTGGAAATTGTAGGATGACGAATGATTTGGGTGAAGCGAAAGTTGGTCCTCTACAGCCCTGTAGAGACAATGGCCATCTGGTTTTATTTCATTGATTGTCAAACCAAGGGGATCAAGCTTCCTCTCCAGCCTCTCGTTTTCAATCATACGATCACTGATGACATTGCTTTTCTCTTCTTGTATCCTCTGTTCTCTTGCTGCTTCTTCCTGAGCTCTTCTTTCACGTCGACGTGCTCCTTTGCTTGGTTTTGAGATTTCACAACCACTAACAGAGACACCGGCTATGGCCTTTACCAAAGTGTCTAAATTGTCTTTGTCTGTATTCTCGTTGTTTCTGTAACCTAGTGATGCAAGCTGTTCTGTGTGCTTTGCTTTTAACTGAGCCAATTGTCGAGATATATCATCCTCAACCTGCTTCTTCTTGGCTTTCTGTTCAGCCTTGCTGCCCTTGGCAACTGCCTTTTTTAGACTGAGCTCCTTATTTTGCAGCTTGATTATCTCCTGCCTGAAACATTTACATTGATGTTTTAGTGTCAACATGAAATTGAAAGATTATCATACAATGAAAGAAAACTGAGGAAAAGATTTGTCTATCACAAGATTGTATCACAAAATGAACTGGCCAATATTCCCTTTATTTATTTTACCTCTACTAATTACTTCAACTAATCCAACGTAACCCAATAATAACCAAAAGAACTCCACAACCTACACACGTCAAGAAAAGAAGTTCACTCTCTTGAGCAGGATAACCCCATAATAAATATAATGAGCAACTACAACAACAACAACAACAAAGCCTTATCCCACTAGATGGGGTCGGCTACATGGATCATACGACGCTCGTTGATCCATGTTCATGAGATTCGACAGCATATTTAATGAGCAACGGAACCTCATTTATCATGTTAGCTGACAGCATATTTACTCATACATCAAAGAGATGAGGCATTCAAAATTTGTCATCACCCATGGTTCAAATCTTTCAGTAGTGTTAAAGTAAGCCATTCCTTTTTAGAGGGAACAACGGAAATCTAAACTGCCTAGTATGAATTTTCGAAATGCATGAAGGCAAGTACTCAAGTTATAGATTAATTGATGAGATGTCATAAGCAACCAAAAATTTAAGACTTTTTTCAAAGGAACAGTGGAAATGCTACAGACCCCAACATCCAGATAGGAATAATGGCCTGTGTCAGTTGGTTACCTGCCTAATACTCAGGCTTTAACTCAATTATTATCTAAGAGCATTCTCTATTTTCCTCATTGCATTGACAAATTCCTCGCATCCTCAAAGAGGCACATGAAATATATCATATCCAACTATGTTTATCTTGAAGATCAATAATAGTTGAACCTAAAGCCTAGAAAGCAAGAATCAAATGCACTATGATTTATTTTGGGCCACAAATTTCATACATTATATTCAAAAAATAAAAAGCCGACGAAAAATTTAAAACAAATCATAACATGCTATCAACCTCATAGCACAGTTTGTGGTTAGTCCTATGCTACACATGCATCTTGAAGTTCAGTGATACTTGAACTTAAAGTTCAAAGAAATAATCAGATGCACTGTGATTTGGACCCCAAATTCCATACATCATATTCAAAAAACAAATAAATAAAAATAATGGCAATAAATAGAAAAACAATCATAATATGGTATCAACATAATATCATAGCTTGTGATTAGTCTAGGCAACATAGATAATGGATTCATGGTCATGGCCACTGAAAAATATGAAGAAATGAAAGACAAGTGTTTCTCAAAGTTAGCCATCCTGTGTAGAAAATGTGTTTACATGATTGGAGGACCACATTGCACATAGGAGAGAATAAACATTTGGCATTTTTTTTTTGAGGAGGCATATTCTGTTAACTAAAAAACCAGGGCCTCGTTAGAAGACGCATTAGATAACCCAGTGAAGCACATATAATTAAAAACAATTCTTTCAGTTTATGAATAAATTGAAAATGTGTTCATTTTAAGAAAGCCATAAGACCTCTGAGATATCAGCAGAGACGGAGAGAGAACAGAAATCAGAGAGGGGCGAATATATAAGAACTTATATGTTGTAAAGAAAAATCTTCTAATAATACATATATTATACTTATTATTCAAACATTTGGGAGGGACCAATGCCCCTCCCAAATAAACCTAGCTCTGTCCCTGGATATCAGTTCCTTTTATAAGAATCACAGGAGTGCTGAAAAAGCACAACTCTAACTTCACGTCCATTAATGTTGACAAATGAATCCACTCATCAAGCTGAGGTGAGAGGTAACAAAAAGAGAGGGAAAACACAGATGCATCATTGGCAGCAAAAAGAAGACAAATGGGCAGATTTCAATAACTAAATTGAGTGCTATAACAATTAGGCTACACATAGTTTATGTAACATAACATTATGAAATGTCAATTACATGATAACTTTTAAATGGTAGACAGAATTTTATTTTTAGCGTTGGTAAGTTTTAAACAAACTCCGCCTATATTTTATAGCTGGTCCCAAGCCCGGATAAAGGAGGAGGGTTGTGTTAGGCCCCGACAGCCAGCATAAAATCCTGTTGAATCTTATGAACATGGATCAACGAATTACCGAAAGGTTTGGTTACTAATAGAGCGGAATGGCGTCGTATGATCCATGTAGCCGACCCACCTAGTGGGATAAGGCTTTGTTGTTGTTGTTGTAAGTTTTAAACAGTTAAAACATCAACTAACACCATGTAACAGATTGTCACTGTAACATTCACTTTATCAGAGAAAACTATGCCTCTAATATACATAGAATTGAACAGTAAGCTAAAACCATTGCTGACATTTAACATATTCAATTGATAAGTTCCTAGTCCAACTAAGATCCTAATTAGATCACTTCGAAACAAACCTCCAAAATACTTGCTCTAAACAATTATCATATATCATTAAAAGGAATTCCAAGGGTTCCCTATTTATAGAGCAAACCCATAATAGTCCTAATCAAAATAGAAATAAAAGAAAAAGGGATTACAATGAAACTTGGAAATAAGAAAACTAATCGTAATAAAAGAAAATAATCTATTCCTATTAATAATAGGAAATAAGATCCTATAACCCCCGCCAACCTGAAATCAAGCCTTGCCCTCAAGGCTCACCGGTAACAAATTCTGCAAAATTTCCTTGTGATGACAAATTACTATTTCCTTCTTGCAAACTTGTGATACATGGTGATACTCTTGAGGAAGAATTAACCCTGTACGTCGACTTCATTGCTTTTGGTAATGCCATGGTAATTTTTTCTTCTTAATGACTCGTGCAATAAATTGATTCTTAGATAAAATTGTTTCCATACGTTAACTTGATGCATAATTGGTCTTATAACTTTTTCCTTTAAAGGTAATTCTTTGGCTAACTCCGCCAATGTTTTATAGCCGGTCCCAAGCCCGGATAAAGGAGGAGGGTTGTGTTAGGCCCCGACAGCCAGCGTAAAACCTTGTCGAATCTCATGAACATGGATCAATGAATGCGGAATGGCGTCGTATGATCCATGTAGCCGACCCCACCTAGTGGGATAAGGCTTTGTTGTTGTTGTTGTTGTTGTTGTAATTCTTTGGCTATTCCACTTGAACGCCATGATAAGTTTTGAGAAATTCCAAGTAACTTGTCCAAGTCTATGGAATCATTCAATTCCTAAAACAACTTCATAATCATCAATTGGTAAAAGACAAAGATCAATAAATAACTCATGACCTTGGATGGAGAGTTTAACACAAGAACACATGTTCTCGCAAGTCATGGATCTTCCATCAGCAAACTTGACCTCAAATTGTGATCACAACTCAATAGCAACCCCCAACTACTTAACTAATTTGGCCTTCAAAAGTTATTAAACTTCTCGTATCAACAAAATATTTCTTGGAAGTTTCTTCAAAAATCCAGGTAATTTCAGTCTGAAAATTTGTATAACCAGCAAGCACATGCATGATATTTTTATTTTCAACTTCTGCATCATCTAATTCAATGTCCAGCTCCCCTTCATGATCTTCTAATTCAACCAAGGGTGCAATAGTTAACAATTGTCCTTTGTTGCAAAAACGACCTTTCTGCCACTTCTCCTTACGATGAAAGCAAAAACCTTCCCGAACACATTCCTTCATCTTCTGTTGTGACAATTCATTAGTTGAAGATTTACATGGAACATATAAAGAAGGGGTACCGTATATTCAAATGCTTGAAATTCTATATGATCTTCTGTCCTTTAGTCATTCTTCTTCTACTTGCGAATGAGATAGCAACCAGCATTGTCACAGGTCTTCAAGCTTTAACTTCTCATCGAATATCAGGAAGAAGGAATTCAACAAATGTTCCTACCAAATGATGTTCATTCTGATCCTTTGCACAATTTGAAAGCCGATCAAAACGATACTCTAATATAGTTGTGGTTTAACGAATCTTAGTTAGCATTCCATTCACGGGCAAACCAAATCATGCTAATAATTCTTTGGAAAATTTTTCCTAAGATAGTGTTCCCTATCTCATTTCTAACCAATCAAACCATTGAATAGCATCACCATCAAGTTTGATTGATACAAACTCCACCTTTGATGCTTCTGGAGTGCGATGATATCAAAAATAGTTTTCAACAACAACAACAACAACAAAGCCTTATCCCACTAGGTGGGGTCAGCTACATAGATCATACGACTTCGTTGATCCATGTTCATGAGATTCGACAGGGTTTTACGCTGGCTGTCGAGGCCTAACACAACCCTCCTCCTTTATCCGGGCTTGGGACCGGCTATAAAACATAGGCGGAGTCAAAAATAGTTTTCAATTCAAGAAATCCATCCAATTGGATCACTCTCATACCAATGTCGAAAGTCTACTTACAGACGGAAGGTTGATGTAGATCGCTCAGCATGACCATCATCTATGTGAAGAACCTAAAGTGTCCCACATTTTAAATGGATTTGTTGTTCCATCAATCGTGATATACTCTTAATTCGTTCCTTAATAATGAAGAAATATCTAAACTTGATGATGCTTGAGAAGTCATAGAGTGTTCTTGCAAATCTGATATGCCAAGCTTGTATTTTTTTATGTCGAGTTAAGTGCATAAACTTTTTTTTTTCAAGTCGGTGTAGCAGATGTGATAGATGACAACGGAAGGCGAAGATAACTAGGTTATTGGTCCAACAAAAAACACAAATATCATAATTGTTCGATTAAAATCGATCGACTCTAATACCAAATGATAAGTTCCTAGTCCAACTAGGATCCTAATTAGATCATTTTGAGGGCATCAAGCCTCCAAGATAGTTGCTCTAAGCAATTATCAAAAGAAGATTAATTTTCATATGTCATTAAAAAGGGTTCCAACAGTCCCCCTATAAAAGCAAACCCATAATAGTCCTAATCAAAATAGAAATAAAGAAAAAAGGTTTATAATCAAAATAGGAAATAAGAAACTAATTCTAATAAAAGAAAAATAAACTATTCCTATTAATAATAGAAAATAGGATCCTATCATCAATATGGTTAATTAAAGCTTAGGTAGTTTTAGATCTCACAAACTAAGAAAGTTATTAAATTTTTTTTTAGGGAAAGAAAGTTATTAAATTGTAAAGTACTTTTAGAGAGATCACTAAAGTTTGATGTTGCCCTTCAACTTGTGTAGAAGACCAAAGAAAATAACACATCATTATGGTCATCTTATGTAAAGAATCAGCAAACTCTTCCATAAGGTACCAAATAATCTTTAAGGTGTACACAAAAGAATTAAATTCCATTCCTAATTCAGATGTGCATATTAATTGTCTAAAGGGTGAGATTTGCAAGTGCTTTAGAGCACCCACATCCTTGACTACATGCTTCCATTTTGGGCTAACATTATGAAAAGAAAACACATTCCAGTACATGTAATTAGAGTTGTTTATCAATATATACTGCTCTTGGTAAATAGACTACTGGCCACTGTATTTTATTACTGACTTCATGCAATTCAGATGTCTCCAAAGAGACTGGCTTCATACGATTTGACGGCCTCTAACTGTATAATGAAATCTGAATCCATATAATTTGCCATAATGCATTTTCTATATTATAGGAAAAACCCCACAATTTTTTTAAGGTAAGAAGGATACCATATTTATTCATAAATAATAGCTAAACAAAATTGTAATTACAAATCAGTTTGACTTGTTAGACATCACAAGCTTGTTCACTCATTGATCAATCATCTTGCTCCCACTACAACATTTTCGGTATAGAAACGCTCATATCTAACCCCACAAATTAATTTGGAACATACTATGTGGCATTCTGAACAGACCACTCTCTTAATACTTCCTTCGAGTCTTGTGTCATTGTCTGCTCAAGGTCGAGGAGACCCACCGTGTACAGGCTACATTTTCGCACAGGGTGGTAAATGATAAACCCCAGACAATTTGGCAATTCCAAGTATCAAATCGGAGCTACTAGCACTTGTCGATCCATGGGCACAGCCCCCCTATAGTATATCTATACATTTTTCTTTCTCACTAGTTAAATATTTAACAAAACAGAAATAGTGCATTACAATTTTTCTTTCACAGTTTCTCCCTGATTTTTGTGAGATTAAAACTGTCATCTGATATCTTCAACTGTTGTCTCACCTTATACAAGTTTATTATTTTGTTTTGGCAGCAACATAAAAAAATTATAGAAAATACATTCTTGACTGATAAATAAATAAACAATTAAAATTTGAACTTCTTTCTAATTCAAAAAAAATAATTAAAACCCTGCTTGATCCGACAGTGACAGATCATTTTATTTTTTTTTTAACTTTGATAACAATGAAGATGGATATTTCCTTCGGACTTATAAACCGAAGACGTTTGCCCTTGTCATAATTCACAGAAAAAACAAAAAGGGCTAACATGTTCATGCATTTAACTCAAATATTCATTTTTCACAAGCACACTATTCGTTGTCACATCATTTAACCCTAAACCCTGCTTGATCCAAAGGAAGAATGCACTTTTTTTTTTGACAAGGAAGGAAGGATGCACTAATGCATGAGTATAATCAAAAATACCTTTTTCAGAGTCACATCATTCCACTGTCAGAATAAACTACAAGCTACGCATATTCTTAAATACATGAACTTTATGAGGAATCCTAAACAGAACTATCATCCTTCAACCTACTTTTCGGATAGCATAGAATATTCACAGAGCAACGGATACAGACGAGTTTTTTATCCTCGTAATCATAATCTCGATTCAATGTGAAAAAAATGAACCAGCAAGATATTATAAAATGAATGCTTTAACCAGAATACAGATCACAATGAATTTTTTTATCGGAAAGGTAGCAATTCGGAACAAAAACAACCAAAGAACAGAAATTGTTAACGAGCACATACAGAGGTAACATTACAACAAAAGAATCGGGACTTTGATAGCCATACCGGTGCCTGGAAAGCATCTCCTGGAGGGACTCCTTGCCCCCTTCGGGGAAAGCGCGTCCGTCGCCTTCCCCGACCGTCGACGTCGCCATGGACGCGGGAGAACGAGACGACGAGAGCCTGCGGAGAGACGAGCTCTCCGGAGAGAGACGGAAGGAAGTGTCAGTTAAGATCGACGACGACCGTAAAAGAGAGACATGGGAACTGCAGCCCTAAACCTCCTCAGGTTTTGGGGCCCGGCCCGTTAAATGAAACTCCTTTTCGGTTAACATATTTTTGGGCTTTTGCTTTAATCTCTTTTTTTTAGCTATTTTTCGTGTATATATCTTTTTTTTTCCTAAGAAGAGTTGTTATTTTTATGTATAATTACAGGGTACTTGCGATGAATCGGTACGTGAATCGTTCAATAAAAATTTTTTATTGAAAATCTCATTGGTACGCAATCCGAAATGATTTAATCGAATTAATTAAGTTTGATGATGGAACGATTTTTAATTTATATACAGTGCACTCTTTTGACGCCGCACGAATTAAATCATCGGCATTATTTTCGTACAAAGAAAACTGACTACTCAAAAGAGTTGTATATGTGTATAAGTGTTTTTTTTCTTCTAATATTTTGTATAGTGAGAGAGAATAACCAACAGTTATTACAATAATTAAAAGGAAAAAACGGTCATTTCATAAATCTTAGTAATGTTTCTAAGGTTATCATAAATATGAGCATTTCAACTTGAGTCGCTGTGTTGGCTTAAGTTAAAAAGTTGCTTAATCTATTTTTGTAATTACAACTAATAATAGCAATAAAGGGATTATCGGTGCTTGACAGGAAGATCATTTTGTTTCTAAATATACCATCGGAAACTATTTTTAATTATTATTCGTATCATATTAATTATTTTCTATGACATGTGATCACTTTGTTACCCATTTTTTATTTTGTTAGTTCATAATTTCTCTGGTTCAAAATTTATTCTCACTAATGCATTGTTGATGTAATAAAAAATAATTATTTGATTATTATAAGATGTAATACTTTAATTTGGAATGCATATATTAATTCGAGTTACTTATGTCTTTTTATTTATTTTAAAGAAATATTGTACTTATTAGATACTTTTATTCGAACATAGACATAATGATAGATAGATAGATAGATAGATAGATAGATAGATAGATAGTAAAATTATTGTTCCAAATCATGTATAGGAGGGCCCATATTGTGGTTTCGTAGACTAATATTAATTATACTACTATTGCGTTATTGGTTCAAATCATGCAGTTTGTGGTTTCCACTCGCCTTCCTTTAAAGGAAGTCCAATTTTGTTCAGCATACGATGTTGACCATGCATGGATTCACAGCCATTACTTCTCTTTTATCTTTTTTAGGTACAATTCAACTTAAATTGGTTCAAAGAAAGACGATATGACTTCTATTATGCCTTTAGTTAGTTGTAATGATTTTTTTTTCTTTTAGAAGAAGAAGTCTAGTAGATAGTAATCAGGCATGAATTCACATTATTTTCCCCCCAAAGATGTCTAATTAAGTTTATATATATATATATATATATATATAGAGAGAGAGAGAGAGAGAGAGAGAGAAAGAGAGAGAGAGATCATGAAATGAATAGGATAAGACTATGATGAGAGAGATAACATTTGAAGATGTGCTCATCTGTACAGCTCCAGAACTCCAAAGTTGACGTCCAACAATATATATATCAACCGGTAGATTATTAATATCTATATATACAAGAGAGACCTGGTGCACTCTTAGCTGAATTGTGCACTAGGCATGCATGGTAAAACATCTAGAATCAACACGCAGTGTAATTAACTAGGAGCTAGGAACTTGAATTTGAAAATATTGCTTAATTGATCAAGGGTTTAATGATTAATTCAAGTGGTAGCTAGTGTAATTAAGAGGAGGTCGAGATCCGAATCATCAAAGGGTTACAGCCTTAATCCAGTTGTTAATAATTAGATCATGAATAAACCTATATATGTCTCATTATAAATAAGGATTTAGAATTTAAAACCTGTAATCTTAAGTTGTTTTTCTTTATTTCCTTCTTTTCTAAATGTCTCCTACTATAACATAAACATACAACATACAAGTTTCATTCGTGGGCATGACTAGAGTTTGATTCGTCAGATCCTTTTTGATAAGTGTGATTGTATGAATTGTGAACAAAGATGACATACATACTACTTATCATTATTTGATTAATAACAATCTAACATTAATATTTTTTTATACCAACTCGAGTTCTTAATATTCAGAATTATTAATATATATTCGACTAATTCAAGTTAGAAATAAAAGAATGAAATCATATTTTTCCGATCGGATTTGCGACTCAAGAAATCAAATTTAAAATCATTAGTAAGTTAATATTGCGACTCAAGAGATTAAATCAAAAGTTATTAATAATGTAATATTATTTTTTCTTAATAAGCAATGTGCATGCTAACTATTATAAATTAGTAGGCCTGGGAGCAGTAGGAGACATGAAGCAACCGCTTGGATGACTTGACCCTTGAATCCCTTCTTAATTGGGTTGCAAATTTGATCACTTATTTTTTTTATTAATTTTATTCTGAATCTAAATAAAGGATTATTAAAGTAAAAAAAGGAAAAGGGTGTTAATTTCTTTTCTTCCTCTTCCAAGTTACATATACAATCTGGTAAGGTCAAAGATTACTACGCGCATGCTCCTCCCTACCCGGAATATTAATATAATGGAATTTTTTTAATATATATATATAATAATATAGAGGTAAACAAATAATATATAGGTTAAACATTTGTTTAATCCAATGAATGAAATTACAAGTCATTATTTATAATCATAAGATCTGAAATAATGTACAGATAATTATTAAATATAAGATAACATTGTTTGACAAATAGTTAATTATTCAATCTTTCTTAACTTATTATGGCAGTCCAACGAACGCGCGCGCAGAAAATAATTAATACAAAACACGAACTTTTGAGTTTTGAGAAAAGCATGCGTGCATGATGCATGATGCATGATGCATGCATGGCACGGCTCCATTTCGTATTGATATTAGAATATTAGATCAGAATCACACGCGCTTCAGTTTGCCTTGGACCTTCCTTGACCCACCAACACATTTTAACCAACAATAATCAACATAAGAATAATAATAATAATAATAATAATAATCTAACAACTCAAAAAATTTTAAATAAAATTTTGAAATAATGACGTTATAATTGAGCATTCGAGTGAAAGATTTGGCGTCTAAAAGTCAAAAGATAGAATGCCCAAATGAAAGACCGGTCGCTGATCTTATTCGTCGAGAAAAAGAGGGGGTTAATGGTATGAACAAATTGCCACCTTTCTCACTCAATAATTATAGTAAATTATGGTGAACTCTTTTGTGGGTTTTCACATTTATTTTATGATGATTGGAAGAAAAGTTACAAATTCCACTCTTCGATCCTTATCTGATCTCGCACTATGCATTCTCTTCCTCTTATTTGTCACTCTAATTCATTTTTTTTTTGCCACCTTTGGCAATCAATTATAGTAAATTATGGTGAACTCTTTTGTGCGTTTTCACATTTATGATGATTGGATGAAAGGCTACAAATTCCACCCTTCCATTCCTATTTAATCCGCTCTCTGCATTTTTTTTTCCTCTCATTTGTCACCCATTCCTTTTTCCCTCTAACTCTTAGCATCTCTTTATTGTGGAGTAGGAGTGTTCATGGATTCGACCCATAAATAAATCCAAGGTCGAATTATTCGACCATCTTATTTTTTTAAAAAAAACTATTTATTATCATTTTATATTTATTTAATATATGAAAATATTATTTAATATTTATTTTGAAGCATAAAATGAGTTTTCGAAGGATCTAAATATTATTTATGTATTTAAAATATTTTATTTGAATTATTTAAAAAATTAAATCAAATATAGCTTAATTTTAAATAAGAAAAATAAAAATAATCGGGTCGTCGGGTCGGATTGGGTCGAGTCGACTCAGGTAGAAAAAATTCAATCCATATCCGACCCAACTATGGGTCGGATTGAGTCATCGAGTTCACCCGCTCCGTTGAACACCCCTATTGTGGAGTAAGAAATGAGCTTATGAAGTGTTTGGAGGGAAGAAGAGGATGCAAAAAGAAGAAAAATTGACTAGAAGTAAGAGAAAATGTAAGAATTAAAAATAGATGAAAATATGTGTATAATGAGATCTTATTATGGAATTAACTTTTCTGAGAATAGAGGCATAATTAGGACCCACTTTGATCTCCCTTCATGTTAAGTTTTGATTGATATTGATTATTCATAATAATGATTGAGGATGGAGGATGAAATTAAGCTCTAAATGACTATACTTGATTTAGAAGTCCTATTTTTGATGTTCAATGTGTAGTATTCCAAAGGGCACCAAGAGAGGGGGTGAATTGATGTTCAATTCTAAAATATCGATTTCATAAAAATCATTGCGGAAGCTTAAAATTGATTCTTAATTCCTTTACAATTCATATCACAAATTCAATATTAGAAGGAGAGAGAAAGAGAGAAAATTAAACATGAATAGACACGATGGTTGTTGATGAGGTTCGGTCACACCTTGGCCTACGTCTCCGTTCCGACTTCTCTACCTCGAGACCGCCTGAAATTTTACTAGCACTTCCTTTGTTCCAAATGGGGCAAGGAAGAAAGCCCTTTACACCACCGCATTTTTTTCCGCTTCGAGAGGCAAGACAACCTCTCTTCCTAGGAAGTTAATCTATTTCTTTCGCTCAAGAGGTAAGATTTTGAACCTCTTTTACACAGGAGCTCTCTCTAATTTTTTTGAACAAAAGTGTTTCTCTCTTTTACAAAGCTAAGCTCACAAAAGAAGAAGAGAGAAAGAAGAGAAAGCTATAAAATGAAAACTTCAAGAAAATAATCTCTTTTTGATAACTTGAAACTTTTCTTCAATGAGTGAATGTGTGCCTTTGCCTCTGGCTTTGGCACTCTTTTTATAGCCTTCAATGTGTGGAAAATTCGTCCAGAAATCATTCCACAAACTCCTCCTTCAAATTTGACCATTACTGTTCATTTGACTCAGAGGTCGACTGATCGAAATTCTGGACCGGTCGACCAGTCTATGTGACCGTTGTGCTATTTATCCAGTTACCGCAGTTGGTCGGTCGATCGAACTATCGACCGATGTTTCGATCGGTACAGTCTCGTAGTTTTGATTTATAGCCATTGAGTTGATCGATCGACTGGTGCTTCGATCGAACTGTCGACTGATATAGTTTTGACGTCAAACGGTTCTGGATCGGTCGATCGGCATCTTCATTTGATCGACCGGACTGTCGACCGGCCTTCTTTGCGTCGATCGATAGGTTGACCGACCTGCACTCTTTTGATCATAACTTTCTGCACAGTTATCTAAATTAGATAATCTTAGAGTCCATGAAAAGCTAACATAATTCTTTACAAATTCACTATAATATTCATCCAAAATCTAATCATTTCATAATCAATTATGTAATCAAAGTTGTGCATAAAGTTATCTCTTTTTCTTGAACTTTTTTAGCATTTTAATCTTTCGAAGTTTGTTTCATCAAAATATAATTTCATATGTCATTGAAACTTTGACCCAACACAATGCATCATAATAGAATTTTATTGTTCA
This sequence comes from Pontederia crassipes, assembly GCA_030549335.1. NCBI lineage: Eukaryota > Viridiplantae > Streptophyta > Magnoliopsida > Commelinales > Pontederiaceae > Pontederia > Pontederia crassipes. Next base: position 30,663,229 of record CM060194.1, on the reverse strand, counting down.
TAATCATGTTTTGGACTTTCCAATGTTCCTAACCTTTATTCTTTAAATAACTAATGATCTAAAACTTCATGGTTTGACCTAATCGATTTGTGATGCTTATGAAAATGTATATAATGGCATATGAAGACCTAACTTATGCCTTAAATGCTTTGTGAGATATCATGATGAACTTAGAGTGATTAGAATTTTATGATGGATTCTTATTTTTACTAATTTGATAATTACAGAAAGAAAGTGAGGAAATGAATTTTTGAATGAATTAGTGCATGAAATAGATGATGTTAGGGATTTGGTGATTTCTAAATGTCTCGTAATCTTAATACATGATGGATCTATACTTTTTATCTTTGAAAGTGATTGGGTGTGAAAGTTGAAAACTTAAGGACCGCACTGAGTTGCATCTATATTGGGACTTTCGACAATCGATGATTCGGGCGGAAGTCTAAAAGTTTTCTATTGAGAGTAGTGTGCAATGATATCCGACGTTCGAATCTTGGAGCTGTAACACCCTAAAATTTTCACCCTAAAAGCTGAATGCAATTAGATCATTTCGGTTGTGTTAGCTCGTTCTCCATCACATCATTAAAATAAAATGATTCATATAATAGCAGCGGAAATTGTTATCCATTAAAATAAAATAACACCATCACTAATTCAGCGAAAAACTTTAATAAAAATAGTTTCATCATAATGTCATAGAACTAGAAAAAATCTATTATTTAATAAAACTCTTCTAAACATAACTTTTGAGACTTATAACTCATTTATTCATATGCCATGTGCAACTTAGCCATCATGAATTGATTAGCCATCCATCCAAGTATTTCAGTTACCTGCACGGACTCAGGGTGTAGGGTTTTCCAGTTAGATTATGTAAAGGTCAATGTAGTGAAATGCATCCTAAGTAGAATACTACATGATGTGTATATATATATATATATATATATGATAGTTTCATAATAAAAAGAAACATACATGTCATGTCATATTCATAAGATGTACATGTCATTGATCCATATCATAAGGTCATTAGTAATAGAAATGTAATTGACATGTAAACTTCTTCATCGTGTAATAATCAGTAGCAGTAAACATCTCAAGTGACTAGCACTTGTTATTATATTGCTTCAGTAATATCCTCTGGGTTGCTTCATAACCCATTGGATCCCACTGTCATCAGTCCTCGGTCAGTCAAGTCTTTGATCTTATCAGTAATTGAAGAATTAAGTCATTGCCCTCCAGTAGACTAGGTAGGCCTTGAAGCTGAGACTCCATCACCTGAAGGTGAGTGAGAATATACATACCGTTGCCAGTAAGATACAGTTATTTTTTCAGGAAATACTAACTCTAAGGTGCAAGACATAGTAATTTTTCGAAAGAAATTTTAACACAATGGATCATAGCATAGTATTTCCTATCATCAATTTGAGGGGCGACAAGTAACAGTATCATTCAATTGTGTTCAGTATTATTACAATCATCAAACAGTTTACGTCGCTCAGTCTTTAGATTTTAACCTAGTTATGACTGTCCGTGCAATTCATGTATTTAGATGATAATCAATACAACAATCAAAATTTCATAAATAGCATCACATATTAAACGTACAAAAACATCAAGAGATATTATACATCCACAAATCATTTCATCTTGAATGCATAAACACTTAAAGATAATGTATAATATTGACATAACAAAGTTGACATAAATAATATAGTAGGTCACTTTCCCTTTTTTACAATTGTGATGGGTCATCAATAAAATTATGACTTAATATTTAGACATTCTTTCTAATTAATTCCAATTTTCTAGAAAACTAGACTTTAATAGTAATCACATATAAAATTTATGAATTTTATCTTTTCCCAAAAATTCATACAAATATCAAAATCTATTTTGTGCATAGTATTTTGGCGGCAGACACTAAAATTTTAATAACTTATTCTACACATATTATTTTCAGAAGATTCCAAATTTCACAGAAAGATATAATCAATCTCTAAGTTGCAAATAAATTTCAAAGTCTATTTCAGTATTTCGATACATTTTACAATTTTATCTCGTTGTTATTCGAGACAGCATGATAGCAGTTTGCTTTTTTTATCGTAACTATTTTTATACACTTTAAAATTGAATGAAACCAAGTTACATGAAAATAGACTTCTAGAGCTTTCCATCCATATATTATTTGGATAAGTAAAACTTGTCAGAATAATTATTGCAAAGATAGTTACAAATTTAGGCAGATTAAGATATAACCCTTAATCACGTAACATACAAATCTAATTATTATATCTATACAATTCTAAACATGAAAACCAAATGAGATTTAGAGAGGCACATGAAATCCCTCAATCACAATTCCTATCGAGAACTAGGGTGTTCTTGGATCTCCCAATACAGTCATACAAACATTGAGAGGAAAGAGAGGGGTTTGGATCCCTTTTATATATCTTAATCTTTCTAATTGATTCTCCTCTTCTTTCTTCCTATTCCTCTTCTTCCCCTCTTTGTTCTTCGGGATCTCCTTCCTCAAGCTCTAACCATCATGAATCCAAATGAGAAAAAGAGAAAAATAAGAGGGTTTAGGCTCTTTATTTAAGGGTCATCAGGGGTGGGCCCAAAAGCCCATTATGCCCTTTCATAAAAATTCGGATTGTTATAGGAGCGGATATCCGATATGCATGAACCAATCGACCGAGTGATGAAATGTCATGGTTCTTGTATCCAACATTCGAATTGTAGACCAGATGTCCAGTACTAGAATCGATCGATCAAAATGATACGATAATTGATATTTGATAAAGCCTTTTCAAACTAGATGATTGGCCACCAAATCGAATGTTCGAAACTCCCAAATAATCAAGACATACTTTGGCACAATTTGTTACTATTTGTCCTCCAAAGCGGACAATTGTGCATTACAACAATTTGATCGAACATCCAACTATTAGGACCGGATGTCTAAACCTCGGGATGAATGTATGAAACTCCCAAATAAATGATGCTCATGTTCTTTCTATGAATCCAAATTGAATCGCTCTTTCCCTATTCAATCTCAACTCATTCATCGAATTATAGGAGGTGTTCTCCTTGATCCCATATCACTCTGATAAATCCATTTAATGGTTGAAGATGAACTTTATGTAGTATATAAAACCATAAAACCTCCAAAGCGACTCTTAATGATTGGAGCTAATTGGATGACAAAGAATGAACTTTCGAGCTATATCAAATTAGTTGACATGCATTATTATCATTAATCTTCTTATCAGCATATCTCATTGATTAGAGACACTCTTACTCCCTTATAATCTAATTCGGTATTCATGATTGATCGACATATACTATTGATTGAAGTCACTATTACTTCTTTATAATCTAATTTTATCTTCATAACCTAAAGATAGTGATAAAGTTAAGGAAAAATAAAAGATGTAATTTCTTGATTGCCTTTACCTATACATATGAATCGAGGAGAACGAAGAGTGATACTATTAATGTAGGGGCAAGTAAGTGTAACTTATTCCTGTTTTGCGAGACTGTTCCACCCTAAACAATGAAGAGAGTTCCATCGTAAGAGTGATGCATCCTCCCCTATTATAGGGAACTTGTCATGTCATCCCCTGTGACTTAAGATATAGGTTGTATTATTTTGTAAGACGCACATCTCTTTCAATGAATAAGAAGATAATGAATATGATGATACTGATATAACGATACTATTGATATAGATGGAGGAATTTTGTTTCTAATGTTATATCTAAAAATGGAAGAAACTTCATCATTGTTATGGCTCGTCACGTTGAAAGGAAAGATGTGAACTTTATCTTGGTCAAATGATGGCTCCGTGAATTATCATCCTTTCCATTACAATGATGTCCAAAGTGGTCTATGATGCTTCTATATGATTTATGACCTCATTATTTTTCATTTTTATTTTTCATGAAATTCCTTATGACCTTTATTTCATTATTATGCCATTTTTGAGGCATGTGTTTGATATGTATATGATGATCAAGTGCTATCAATTAAATAATACTGATTTATTGAGCACTGATATTAAAGAAAAAATATTGATCCATTAATTAGTGATCATGATCATTATCATCATCACAATAATATCGACTTATCGTATATCAATATTATTGATATCAATCAACGAACCATGATGATCTATTACTTTCTTTATGTTTTTTTATCGATGTATTTGACTGAATATTATGATTGAACTTTTAATTATGTAAGAATTTTATAGAATACCCTATGATCAAAATACTGAGGGATGGATTACTTATCATTACAACACTTTAAGAATTCCAGATGGCTAAATGCATAAAAAAAATCATGTGAAATCTATCAAAAAAATATTTTTCGACGAATTTTTTGATGAAAATGATGACGTTGGAAAAATGCTCGTTAGTACTCATTTTTTGACGGACCACAAGAACCATTGGTACTTTTGATGGGTAAAGCCATTGCAAAGATGCCCTTCAAAAATTTCGATGAGAAACTCCCGCTGGAAGTTTGGAAAGGCTGCCACCTTGGAAAGTTTTGATGAGTATTTCCCATCGGAATTTTTGATAGGAAAGACTCTGTTGAAACTTTCGAAGGTCGGCAACCTTCGAAAGTTTCAAAGGAAGACTTTAATTCGTTCGTATTTCGAAAGGTTCTTTCTCTCCGCCACAAATGTCGTTAGAAATTGTGAAGAATTTCAGTCCGTCGAAAATGCGTAGTTTTCTTGTAGGACATGGTGATTACAAAGATAATGTTAAATGATTTGTTATTTATTTGACTAAAGATTTATGATGATTTAAATGCTCATATTAAGTAAATATGACTTATTTCGTTATGACACTAAGCATTTTGTTTATAGGATAGTTTTTTTTTCATGTATTGATCCTCGTATGTACATGATAATTCCGCATGGCTTATTGTAGTGTATGCGACAACATTGTTCAAATGACGAATGTACATGGATAGAGTCCTTTATTATGTTTTTTTTACTTGATATCATATTGTATTATATTTTGGATCCTAAATAGTTAAGTAATGTCATGGATTATGATATAATGTATTATATGATTATTGAGCTTCCTCATTAATGTATTGCGTTTTGTTGTAGTTTCCACATTATATAAGTTGCGTCGTGTTGTTATATTATTTATGTCTTTCGTTAGTATGCCACCTTCGAAAGACTCCTTCTGGTTAAAGAAAGGTCAACATGTAAGTTCATGTAAGAGGAGGCTTTTTCCATGTGTTGAGGGTTGAATTTCGAGATGTTACAAATAATTTATATAAAATAATTACTCATTGGCATAAAATTTAGTTTAGATAATCAAGTTTCAAATTTGTGATTGTTTAACACCTTATATAAGGGTAATTTCATGTAATTATATATACAAAAAAAATATATTAGGTGTGCTGCCTATAATTTTAAAAGGTTTAAATGATAATACATAATTTTTATATCATGATAGATAATTTCAATGATGGATCATAAATAAATATTTAAAATTCTATCAATGAACAATTGATTGATCCAATAAGTTAAAAGACATATTTTATAAGTGAAATTACAAGTTCCACTAGCTTATAGTTTTTTTCTTGATTTCTTTACAAGTGAAAGAAAAATCACAATAGTCATGAACTCATAATTATTGTTAGGATTTCAAAGAATTCCATTAATAGAATCATATCACATTTACATTATTATAGAAATTTAAGTTTGTATACACTTATAAATAATGTCTCTATTTCAATTTATTGTATTCATTCCATTGATTTAATTCACTTGAAGGGAATCTTGATAGATTGTTGATATTGGTATTATATTTACTTTGAATGATAACTTTTATGTATCTAATTTTATAATTAATATTATTTTCAAGATAGTTACAATATGTTGTTGGCAAAAAAGTATGCAGATTTATAGTCCTCAGTTTGATGCAGAAATATGGCATGAAGCTAGTATGGGGAGACTTCGTGGTATAGGTCCTTTGCCGTCTCCTATCGTGGGCGCTTTTTGTGTTGGTCTTTCATTTGGTTTAGGTGGCACACCTCCATGATTCCTTTGAGAGACTATTGTTTGGAATATAATACGAGAAGATGTAGGACCAATGTTTGACGCAACAATGGGTTATATGCGTGATCATGATAAGAAAAGATCACTTTCTTATTCGGGTCATGATTAGGGATTATATCTTATATTAGACTTGTGACATTTTTATGTGTTAGTAACATTGTGGTACTTTTGTTTATCATAATAGACTTTGTGCATTTAACTTGTGATATTTTGTGATATTTAGACTTTTATTATGTGATATTTGAATGTATTTATAATTTTTGTGATGTCATGTGATATTTAGACTTTTGTTGATATTGTAGATGTATTTGCAACTTCTAGAAATTATGAATGTAAACGAGTTATAATAATAATAATAATAATAAATATTAGCGAAGAAAGAACGATTAACATGTTGTCAAAAATAGCAACAAATTTACAACCATTTAGCAACAAAAAATAGTTATGAAACTCGTGACGAATTAGCAACACATTAGTGTTGGATTTTGCGACAACTCTACGACAACTGTCGACAACTTCGCGAAGAAAATATTGGCAAGTACAATATATTTGGCGGCCTCTTAGCGACAATTTAGCCACCATTTAGCGACGATCTGCGATCAAAAGTTTTTGTCGCAAACAACGAGTGGTATTTAGTGACAAAGGCTCTTTGTCGCAAAATGGTCGCTAATTATATTAGCGACAACTTAGCTACGCATTTGTGACAAACATATTCGTAGCTAAAACTCTTTTTTCTTGTAGTGGTGTTTTCTAGAAATTTAGAAGTGATCGGGTGTTAGAAACTTGATTGAAATTTTAAGGAATATAATGACTTACATATCAGTTGAACTTTCAAACGATCGATTGGAGTTTCAAACATCTGAAAAGTCTCGATTGAAAGTAGACAATATTTAGATCATATTTCAAAATCCAAAGCGGATGTCTGCTCAGTGAACCGATTGATCATTCAACAAAATGTCGCGATCGTTGTATCGAACATTCGAGAACTTCTCAGACCACATGTTCGATACTTGATCGAGCGACCGAAATGAACGTGAATCCAAGGCATAAATTTGAATTAGGAAATACAAATTCCATGATTATTATAACTGCTAATTGATATAGATGAATGAACTACTGTTAGTGAAGAACAATGCCAATTAATGATCCATTGCTATTGAATAAAAAATACGGATTTTCATTGATCATTGATCTTAAAGAAAGACTTGGACCATTGATTTCTATCATACTAGCAAAAACAACTTGTTCATGATTTTATGTCATCCAAATTACAATGATATTCCATCAAATATTGATTCATTGAGAACTAAATGATTTGGTTATGATCCCCATTGATCAATTCCTTTTCTTCATGTCTTAACCACTTGAACATGACTAAGGGATATGATAGTGGTTATGGTTATCATATATATATTATAACTTATAAGAAATGCTTATTTCTTATGGTTTATGATGAGGGAATTAATGAGGTCATTAAATTTAAGCTCTTATGAACATTTTGAAAAGTTATATTTATTCATGCTTGTGCTTAAAGGACATATTTTATGACTTATTATTAACACAATAAGTATTTTTGTTTACAACATAATTATTTTTCGTATATCGATCTCCACATGTGCTAATTAGTTTGCACGGGGTGGTGGTATTGTGCGTGTGCGCGTTCTCGGGTGATGGCGTGCACAAAGATAGATCCTATGTTGTTATATTTTGTGTAGGTTATTTGTATTGAATATAGGCCTCGTGTAAAAAGACAATGTGACTTGTGATGTACTCGAATGAGGTATTTATTGCATTAGATGTTTATAAATTTCCTAAGCTTTCACATTTATATATAATTATTGTTTTGACTTTCACATTGACAATTTTTGTTATTATTTTATGTTAAGGTAATAATCAGGAAAGGGGACTATATTTATGTGACGAGTGTTGAAATTTTGAGATGTTACATAAACAAGCAAGACTAACCGAATCAACTTAATATTGCATAATTGCAACATCCAGAAAAAAAAAACTATAACAATATTTATAATAGAAAAAAACAGTTATGTTAAAAATGAATATGCATGAATTATTATATTATAGTTATGCTGAGAAGTCACCTGAAAGAATAGTTTCCAATCCAATAGGAACTAGTTAATTTCTTAAAGCACCCGTACTATCAAGGACCTTTGACACTCCATATTAATATTTTTTATTTTAATTTATGCATGTATAACAACGTTTTTCTACTTTTTCTTATTTTCCCTTAAATTAAGAAGTGTCGGCAGAAAATTCAACATATGTTAGTTCACTTTGATTGTCCTGACGACATACGATGTGGTCCATTATTGTTGATTACTCGTTTAGTTTGTTGCAAAAGTTAGTCAATTACATATTAATTAAGTCTATCTAGAAACATTAAAGAATTACTTTCGTTTAAGTGATAACACTTAAAAAACTTGTACCGATAAATCTAATTAATTAACCTAAAAACTTCAACCATGCAGCTGAAGTTCGAATTGAAACATACAAATTTACCCAAATTCGAATTGAAAAACATCTTCTGTCTTCGATTTTTTTTCTCTCTTCCTAATTAAGAACGAATGATCACCAAATGCAGATACGAGGGAGAGAGAGAGAGAGGGGCTTTATTTCCGAAGTGGGCGATCGACATACCGAAGATGAGCAATATCAAAAATTGAGTCAAAAAAATAGAATAAGTGCATCATGCAGAACACGAGGAGGAGAGAGGAAAGAGAAAGGAGGAGGAGGAGGAGAAAGGGAAGAAAAAGAAAGGAAAATTTGTTTAACCACCCTGTCCGATCAATGAGAGAGAACGTAATAAAAGAATCCTTTGCATGCGATATCGAATGCATGGAGCTCTGATCTTGACGCATGCAACGTGCTCTCTTCACCGTCACGTCGACTGGTGCAGATGAAACGAAGCCAATGATGTATTGTCATATTGCAAGAAATGCTACAAGTTTACGTGTAAAACAAAATCCAAACAATTAATTACCCAAAACAAAAATATAAATCCAAACAATTCCCACCGAAAAAATAAAAAACACATACAGTGACGCCCGTGATAAAGTTCTATATTTAAAATAAAAGACAGATGCACATACATGCAAATTTTAACTTAATTTTAATAATTGCTGACTATTATTATTTGAAGTAAAACTTTAATTAATTTATTTCCGAGTCTCGTTTTTCATTTTTTCTATAGAATAAAAATAATAACACACAATTTTTTTATTTGGGTCAATAGGAGACGAAACAAACTTTGAATTAATTTTTGGCCTTATCCGTGACCCGCAACATGTTGGCTCCAACCAGATGCGGAACTTTTGATTCGGTCTACGAGTACGCGTCCGCAGGTTGAACCCAATCACATAAAACAAGGAAAAAAAAAAAAAAGAAAGAAAGAAAGCAATTAATATATATCCTATTTTTTTTTTCTTTTTTTCAAGAATCGTTACAAATGTGAGATGTATACTGTTTGGGTATTAATTTTTAAAAAAATTAAATATTAAAAATAATGAATATAATTATTGTTGACCGTTTGAATAGTTCGTATATAAGAATTACAAATGATCTAAATCATGGCCAACAAAAAAAAAGTTAAAATAAATAAATAAATGAAATTTTACGTAAAATTGCATCGCACGCTCTTCAGCGCATGAGATTAAACTCTTGCGGCAAAAAATATATGCTCAAATAATAGTTTCTACGAATGGGGAGCGACAACATAATTTATTATTTAGGAGAATTCAAAATAGCAAATTTGTAGTGCAAGTTGATAAGTAAACCATATATATATCATATTTCTAAACGCACACAATATATATGTATATATATATATCATATTTCTCCACACACAAATACACAATATATATATATATATATATATAATTTTTACTCAATTTTCCGATTGCTTTCTGGGCCGCACGGACCGTTAATAGTACGAGTCCAACCGGTTCGAACGCGGTTCAACCAAGTCAACACCTCATGTTCCAATCAAATGTGATGCTTGCCATGTATATAAACCTTGTCCGCCGTTGCTCCTCCCTCTCACTGTGTCATTTGCTTCTTGGAGCCTTCCTCCGGCCGCCTCCAACGCACACACGCCGCCACCGCCGCCGCTGCCCACCGCCAAGGGTCTCCCGTCTCAGGTAACCTCCGTCCAGAATTCCTTCCCCGCACCCCCTTCTTCTGCCCGTGTCTTGGTTCAGCCGCGTGCAGTTTCGTACAATTTCTGAGCCGTATTTGTAGAATTGGTCTTGTATGTGCCCTCAAATTTTTTTATTGTTATGGTAGATTCTTGAGGCGTGTCATGGTTGGAGTGAATCTTGAACCATGGCAGGAGATGTAGTTATATTGTCTTCTTAGAAAGGTTTCATCAACAGGGAGCGATTTATCCCTTCTCCGGAGAAGCTCTGAGTTTGAAATTTGTGGGGCGTACTGAACTGCCTGCAAATTTTTTTGGTCAAATTTGCATCATTTGATCATAAGCATGTAGTTGGGTGTTGGGTATGTTTTAATGACGAAGATTCAAAAAAAAAAACCATCAATATTGTGCAACTAGAAAGGAAGGATTTTTACCAAGTTTCTTCCTGCATAAGGATTAAAGATGGAGCTTCTCGAGTTGAGATTTGCATTTGAAGAGTCTGCCTTTCCAAGGTCTTGCATTTGAAGCATCGCCTGCAAGGGGGACACTTCTTTCAGATCATGGATGGACAAGGACAAGCCTTCCTTAATCCAATTTGATCTTCGAAGCAAGGATTTCAGGGAAAGAGCCTAATTCCCTTTTGTACAATTGAATACATTTGATTTTTGTTCCACAACTTGTTCGTGAAAACATTCTGCAGTCACACTGACTAAAAGCTATCCAACGAAGTTGTTAGCACTGTGGAAATTGGCATTTGTTTAGTGTTCACCTCCTGTAGGCTTTCGAAGGTACATTCCTTCTCATCTGTTTTTTATACTTTCTGCAGAGGATCATTCCATCATAGAAGTCCCAATTACATACCGAAAAGTCTGTATTCAGCATCCAGTTATGACTTGTTTCTCTTTTATATTTAGAAGGAGCAAGCCATCACCGCAACAAAGTGGTCAGCGGATTGAAGGTGGTTATCTATATGATTGATGTTTTCTGATTGATCTTGCTAGACGAGATAATCATGTAAGCTTGATGTAATCTGCTAAGTCTTGATCACTTTCTAGGCATTCCAGGAAATATAACTATCTACACTTCCAAAGAGTTGAAAAATGCCACTGATGACTTTAGCCCAGTAAATAAAGTTGGGGAGGGAGGTTTTGGTTCTGTCTACAAGGTAACCCACTAATTCCACATACTAAGCCTGCAAATTCGTTTAGGAAGTATTCCTACTAATACTTATTCTATAAATTAATATTTGCAGGGAAGACTCAAAGATGGAAAAATTGTGGCCATTAAGGTTCTATCCTCTGAATCAAAACAAGGATCCAAGGAATTTCTGGCTGAAATTTCTGTGATCTCTAATATCAATCATGAGAATCTTGTTACACTGCATGGTTGCTGTGTGGATGACAATCACAGAATACTTGTTTACAACTATCTCGAAAATAACAGTCTTGCACAGACACTCTTTGGTTCGTAGTTTCACTGAAAGACTTTGATTTATTCCGAATGTCTTCGCTATGTTCTTCGTAGTGGCCAAAACTTATCATATATTTTATGTTGTCCCTATTCTTGCACCAGGATCTGGACACTGTGGTATCCATTTCAACTGGAAAACGAGGTCCCAAATTGTCATTGGTGTGGCCCGTGGACTTGCATTCCTTCATGAGGAAGTACGACCCCATATTGTACATCGTGACATAAAAGCGAGCAATGTACTTCTTGATGGGAATCTCATGCCCAAAATTTCAGATTTTGGTTTGGCAAAGCTTCTTCCTCCAAATATGACACATGTTAGCACTCGAGTCGCTGGAACAATGTGAGGCATTATTCTATGTTATAGTTCTTCACGGTCGTATATTTTGAAATACTTCATTTGGAAATTTATAGTTGTCACAATAAAAAAAGTTGGACTACTTGTTTATTATTCTCCATTGTTTATTTCCATTAGAGAATCATACCTAAAAAGTGCATGCCTCTTTAAGATTTTTTAATGTATGCTGCATATTGATGTCAAAACACTGAAATCTATCTGCTTTTAGTTACTAAGAAAGTACTTTTATTTCTCCATAGTGGTTACTTGGCACCTGAATATGCAGTTCGGGGTCAAGTGTCAAGGAAGTCAGATGTGTACAGCTTTGGTGTTCTCCTACAAGAAATAGTCAGTGGCAGATGCAACAACAGCACAATGTCACCATTTGAAGATCAACTCTTTCTCGAACAGGTAAGGAAACATTAATATATAATTCATCACTCAATCAATAACAAAACTCCACTAAAAAATACTAAAACTAATCATTACTTTTATCCACATTTATATATATATTTTTTCTGTTACTCTGAGGTCCATGGATTTATGGTATGACAAATGACACTTACGACTGTTCCTCTTGAGTTATACATGACTTGATTCTTTCATGTAGTTGAAATTTAAGTATGACAATTTTACATTCAGTTGTATGACAATTTTACATTCAGTTGCAAAAGAAGCCATTTGACCTTTGTTCTTTAATTTATATAGTTCAGGAACACGGTGAACAAAAGGAAATATAACAAAATGCTTAATTGGTGAAAATGGCTCATAGAGCTAATTAATTATGAACATATTTTTGTTTTTGGGGGAGTTATGAACAGATGCAGGACGTGTGACCCTCAAAAAATGATAAGGGACACATTTCTTGCATTGCAAAACAATGAATGGCCTTCAAAGAAGAATGCATGTGTTTAATAGTGATAAAACACAGAGTTCTGAAGATGTACGTTATGTTCTGTATTACATTAAAAACCTTGATTTTCTGTTCATTTGAGCATCCACACCTGCTGTCAACATACACCTTAGTGAGAATGCAATGGCCCTGATTGCAATTGACTCTAGCCCATTTACTAGAAGAGAACAAAGGAGGAGATGCTCCATTTCTGATGGTTAAGGGAAGCTTGAAGTGGCATGAAACATGGATTAGACCTAAGTAAAGATTAAAAACTTAGCCCATATCTGGACAATTGGCCCACTATGGAAACTACTTAAAATGGAACCTCACAGTTTGACTTTTATTCTGCTCATGCTATGACTTTTAATATTAACTTCTATTGTGGGAGCCTGTTCCAGTTTTCTCCAAAAGATTATATGAAAGAAGGGAGTTTTAGTAAAATCATTCAGTCGAAAAGGTAACAAACCCTACAACCTGAAACATTATTTTGAGAGTCAAGTTTTGCCCAGCCACGGAATTTGATAGATTCCTACTAGCTGGTCAAGTATTTGGATAGAAGAAAAGCTGACCATTCTTTTGGAAATCAATCATACTTTGTCTCTTACTAGTATTTTATCTCTTTGTTGTACTCGAGGTCTATGAGGGAGGGATTTCTTTTTTAAAAGGAAAAAGGGAGGGAAAATGAAAGAAAAAAGAAGAGGCCTGATTGCCTTAATTCCAAACTTCTAAAGCCCAATCTATTTTGTTAGTATAAGTAATGTCACACTGCAACTATCTTTTTCCTTTTCTTCTTTGCTAGTGATTTTTCTGCGTGTTTGTAGCGGTAAAAGTGGATTAACCAACTTACATTTAAATGTCATGATGGCCCCCTTGTGCATTTTAAATAGTGATTCTAAATATGGATGCCTGGTTTGTGCTCCACAGAATCCAGACATTATGAACGGCCTTCTCTTGCAGACATGGGCACTTCATGAGCGTGGAGAACTAGAAAAGATCATAGATGCTTCTTTAATTGGCGACTTAGACGTTCAAGAGGCCTTGCTGTTCTTGAAAGTTGGACTCCTTTGCACACAAGATTCTGCAAAGCTTCGCCCCTCCATGTCCACTGTTGTCAAGTTGTTGACTGGTGAACATGATGTTACCTCAGAAAAAGTAACAAAGCCTGGTCTAATTACCGATTTCATGGAACTCAAAGTTAGAAGTCAAAGAAGACCTGCGGAGGCCAGTACGTCATCCATTGAGTCCTCTGCTTTTGGCTCCACAAATATCTTGAATACCACCAGTGCATCTGTGTCGTTCACCAATATTTTAGATCGAGACTGAAAATCAGCAATTCAAATCACATTGGGGATTCTAGTGTATCATTCTTGATATCTTCTGTGAAAGTTTGTTCTCTTGTTCTTCTCATTGTAACATTTTTCGTGTACATACTCCAGGGGATCTAAAATATTACTGATCTTTCAGGAGTTTGTGGGAGCCTTATAAACCGTGGGAGAATTATATCCTTTGGTTTATTTGTAGAGAAGCAATCAATTATATTTGTGCAGCAACCATATTTTATGAGCTTATTCTCTTATATGAATAATTTTTTTGTGCGTGCTGACAGATCATATTTTTTGCAGCGTATCATTTCTTGTGTCACATATATCCTTCTAATTGTCTGTGTATAGCTACCAAAACCATGACCTTCTTCATGACAAACTTCAACTGGCATTGGCTATAATTCATGCCAATAGTGAAAAGGATAAAAACTCCAGTTGAGCCCTCTCTGATGACCTATAATTGAGGAAGCTGTCATGTTGCCCTTTGAATTTTGCATACAATCTATAATGTCTTTGCAATAAAGTAGAAATACTTCATCTAATTGCTGGTATTGACTTCTTATCCAGCTCACATGCCTGTGATCTGAATATTATAATCTGGTGGACTGGCTGACCAAATTTTAGTCTCATCGAATTAATTGTGAGTACTTGTGGGTGTGACTTGATTATAAAAAAGTTCTCCAATGCTCTCCCGTCCCATTAATTGCGTAGGCTTCTTAGCTTTTGTATCTGTTCCTATAATTTCTTATTGTTGGAATAATTTTCTAAATGTTGCTTTTTTTGAGGAGACAATTTTGCCACAAGTGATTTTAATTATTGTCCTTCTAGAGTTTCAAAAATTTTTTTTGGAATCAAATTCTCCAAATTGCAACTTTGTTTTGTCACCATAAATCAACATGATTGGTGAAAGAGACACATTCCCTTTAAGCCCTATATTTGTTTGAATTAACACATGATTTCATTTACTTCTTACCCCCAAAAAACATTTTTGACTATTCAGTAGCTAGTACAGTGGCATAGGCCCTGATGTACATGTTACAAGCCTCCAATAATAGCTTTGAACAAGTCCCATAACACAGTGACAGTGTTTCTGTTGTCTTTTTACTTCTCAGAGTATGCAGGTAGGCATCCTTTTCGTGGATACTCCTATCTGGCTAGTAGTTAGACCCCTCTCTCTCTTTCTCATGTTATCACTTGGTAGACTACTGTTGGCCTATTCAATTAGCACCACATCCCCTTGGCTCTTTCTACTTTGGCCAGAAACTAAGTCAGGTTGGTTCTCTTGATCACTGAGGCTGTCTGTCAACATGGTTCAGAAGACAAGCTCAGGCTCGTTCAGTTGCTCTCAAGGGGTGATATTTAAGCGATTTGGCCGTCGCCCACACGATTGGCTTTTACCGGGGTTTGGAAGCATATCTCCCTGGTCCACTTTGGCCATGCAGACAGGTGGTCCTCAACCTTAAGGCTGCTTGGATTCGACATCAAGACATTAAGCGAGACAGTTTCCTCGCTGGGAGGAAAAAAGTTTGTGGAGCATGGAGCCAAAGGGATCTAGCAGGGAAACATTGCAGTACAGTGAGTAATTAATCATCCATCATGCCCTGTAAAAAAATTGCAGCTCATCCTGCTTTCTAGCTTTTTGATATTAGCAGGTCTTCAAGTGGTAAGTGCTTGACTCCTAATTATGCTTGTCGGAATCTGGAAAAATGTCTTGGATATTAAAAAGAAACAAATCTTGGATACATAGTTGTGGTGGCAAATATGTTTGCTGCAATGTTCATGATCACTTTGCCTTGACATGTAGTGCCCTGCAGGGGCAGGTATCATCCATCACCTGCTTCCTGCAGGTTGATATTCATGGAGTCCTAATATATGCCCTTTTCACGAACCAGTCCAAGAAGAAACATCTACCTTGGCTAAGCCACTCAGGTGCAAGCTTAGTGTACTTTCTTTCTCCTACCTATGTGGCTGCAGCTGCCTCACAAGTAAAAGTCATGCATCACATCCTTAGGATGCTTTCAATGGCTGCAAGTGATTGAGACTCCTCTGCAACTTTATTTCTCCAAACTGCTTAATCTTATAGCCAAGCATGCATGAATGTCTCCTCAAGTCCAATTAGGTCTTCTTGTCTTTGTCCCTGACTCATTGTCTAGAAGTTGCATTTGCTGTATAATATTCGCTAATTCGCATACCATAGGCCTCTTGTCTCCATTGCCACTCCAAACACAAGTTCAAACTTTTGAATAGGCAGCTTGTCTCTCTTGCTGTCTTTAACATCTAAATTAACTCTCATGTCACCATGTGACATCTCTGCATCCTCTTTAGCTTATATGTGCTGATCAACTTTGCATGTCTAATCTCTGTCTAGCAAAGTGCTTTCAAGCATCTCAGTGGCAGAACACTTTTGGTTCCTCCTCAGCTACTAAAAAAACAAGGCTGGCACTGTTAGACAACTTTCAAGGCTGGACCATTCTAAATTTTCACACAACTATTATAGCATTAACGATTAATCCCTCTTCTAAGAGACCTACCTAGGGTTCGAACGTCGATCTTCTATTCGCAGTCGGACGGTTGGTTCCATTGATGACTTTTAGTAATACACTTCTTTATAGTCTAATATTAATGATGGTTCATGGGGTACATGCATCACTCCATAAAATTGTGGAGAAGCAAAGAGAGAAAAATATGTTGATGAGATGCCAAATGTAACAATAATTTGCACATAAGGCTGGCAGATCTTGGTGCCCAACAATTGTAGGGTTAGAGTGACTGCAAGAATTCTGCAACCAAAGGACCACAAAGTTTATATATATATATATATATATATATATATATATATATATAAACAAAACCAGCCTATATCAAGCCTGGTCTAATCAATATATATGATTCAAAGTACTAGAAATTGACAACCCCTACCACGTTGCTACTATTGGAACTCAGACTATTAATTTTGGACCTATCGTTACAGGCGTGATCATAGTTGCTTCTTGTGTATGTTTCCTTGGACATGAAATTTGGCAAACACCAGATTGCAGGAAGCAAGATTTTGTATTTTCTTAATCCAAAATATACATTGACACAATCAATTTAGAAGTTAATGTCATGTAAAATTCAAATCAAACTATCTTGGTTAATTATTTTTCTATTTACAACAGAAACTAAAGATTGTTTGCAATGCTGGTTTTGGAAATTAAGAGAGAGGACGATATAACAAATTAACCATGAAAAATAAAGTTATAAATTATTCTCATAAGTTCTTTTGGCGGAAGGAACCAACCATTGTGACGGAAGTAAACCGAGGTGAGAATCAAAATCATGTGATCTTATTTCATTGTTGACATTTCTCCGTTTCTTTTCAATTTTTTTGGTTGACGTGACCGTTACTATTTTCAATTTCATTTTTCTTTTTTTCATTCCTGATTTTCTCTCTTTTATATTTTTCTCATAAAGTAATTTATTTATTAAAATATTTGTTATAAACGATTAATTATCACCTGTCATTTTATAATTTTTAAATATTTTATTAAGTATATATATAATATATTTTTAACAAATTTCTAATAAAAAAATTAATTTATACTTTTATTTTTTATTAATTAAAGAAATTATATTTTATATTTATAATATATATTTTTAATTCAAATGCTCACTAAAATTAATCTACCACATCTACTTTTTTATATCATATTAACTACCTGATTACTCAATCATTATATTCTACTCCATCCAAATACATTTCAAACTATCCAAGTGCCATTAAGTATTGATAGATTTCTTCTTTGCTTGTAACTAATTAACCAGGACCTTGCAGTACAAGGAATTATTGCACATTTTCGTGTAGATCTATACATGTAAATCATATTTTTTAGTTACTGATTTACACATGTATATCTACGCCTTCATTAAATTCTTTGAAAATATGTTTAAACTAGGTTAATTTACTTGTGCTTGGCGCAATTTGAATACATTTTAAAATATAAGTTTAAATGCATAATTTTATATTTTTAGTATGATTTATAATTATAATAATTAAAGGTGATATGGTTAGTGATCCTTCGAGTTAAAAAATAATTATAACTCTTCATATTAAGTAAAAGTTATTAATAAACTTAAATTATCATAAATTCACAATAAATAAGTTTATGCATGAGATCACATAGAAATATTAAAATCATTCAAAGAAAGGAGAAAAAAATAAAATAAGAATGGAGGAAGAATAAAGATGCTTGATACCTGGAATTATTATTTACTTGCTTGTTAAATGGTACTAATGTAAATAATTGTAAGGAAAGAAGACTTCTATTGGGATCATTAAATCATGAATACTAAATAACTACAAAATGATAACATAAAGATAATCTCCACCAAAATATATATTTTTAACAAGACTTGTTAAATACATATGATATCTTCTTATTGATAAGTCTCTGCTGAAGAGCAACATTAAAATCTATTCCGTAAATCTCTCTGACTTCGCCGAATGATCATTGTCCACAATATTCAGTAGATATATCATATGTATATGGGTGAAATGGAACATGCACACAAGTGAGATGTGACGACTGTGTATATATATGTTTTCAGTGCCTTTTCACCTTATCTCATTAAATACCTAATTTTATAGGTTATGTAACCTATTAATTTTATCTTTTGGGTGAGATGGAGAGTGAACAAAAGAAAAGAATTAAAGCAATTGAATTATATGAATTATCATAAATGGATTTTAACGTTATAAATGATGTTATGAAGATGAAGATTATATGATGTAAATGAATTATATGAGAAGTTTATTTAAATAGAAGTTTATGTACCTAAATAGAGGGAAGATTGGGAAAAAAATTATACAAATGTTCAGGAAACTATTGCAATATAAATAATTGAAATCTTGAAAAGAGAAGTTTATTTTTCTATTTTTTGTTCATATAAATTTTATACAAATGAAGATTACAAATGATAAATAAGAAGAAATATTATGACTCAAGAATATGAACTAAATAGATATCTTGAAAGGAAAAGCTTATTTGTTTCCTATTTTTTATCCATATAAATAATAAATGAACATTATGACACCATTTAAGTGTATGAATTGAGTGGAGGGAATAGAAAATGGTTATAATAGTATAAATACATTTTTTTTAGAGAGGAAGAAGAAGTGCAAAGGTTCATATATAATGGTATGTGGTGGGTTATAATGTTAGTGTCAAAGATAATTAATGATATTTCACCTAAGTGAGAAATACTAGAAAAATATAAAAATTGAAAAATTTTAGAAAAAAAGATAGATGTGAACGGTGGCCTGAGAATCACCATGAAAGTTTAGAATTATATTAATATAAGATGTCTAACACACTACAATAAAGTTATGATTTATTGACCAATTTTTAGGGATCAACTATATTTGGTTCTTAAAAATATAAATATTAGAAACTAATGTGATACTAGTCCCAAATTTTTATCATTTAAAATTAAAATTTAATTTATGTCACTAATAAATCATTCTTTAAGGACTAATGAAAAATTTTAATCATTAAAAATTTTTAATAATCAACTTGTAGATATCACGAGGGATTAAGATATTTTGATCTTAAAACATATTAAAGACTAAAATTAAGATTTTAGGAATTACTACGTTTGATTTCTAAAAAACTTTTTTGGTGTAGTGACATAATCGTCATTAATAATTTTGTATATTTAGCAACATCGAGTCGAATCTCAAAATGACAACTGAAATTATAACTCACCAAAAACAAAAAACAATTACAATTAACTACGTTCGCGAAACTAATGTGATGGCCGATCGACTTGCAAATTTGGGTTGTTTGTTGCAAATTTTGACCTTTGTTTGGAAGAATGATGGAATCCATTTCAGGATATTCTCCGGCTTTTGTACGCCCACCTGGCGTTTTATTTTTTTCTAAAAGAATTATTTTGCATATTCATTAATTCTCGGATATTAATAAGGCTATATATCATGTGTGTCTTTTTCACTTTTCTACACCTTTAGACATCCACATAGTCATCAATGATTTTTTGGATAAATTATACAAATTGTCCTCGTCGGAAGTTGTGACGGTTCAAGTCGTGAAAAAAATTGCATCACTATTTTCGAAGGATGACATCAATCGTCACAAAATCTTTCGAAAATTGCGAGGGATGTGCGATCGCCATTCGATTAGAGGTGTTCGCAGATCTGACCCATGAATAAATCCGACCAAATTTTGTCGAGTTAGGTTGGGTCGGTTCAAGGGGGCCAAATCTGACCCAACCCGATTCGTCTCAGATTACCCAACCATCCAATTTTTTTAATTATTTCTTACTATATTATATTTTATTTAATATAAAAAGTATTATTTAATATTTATTTTAAATCATAAAATAAGTTTTCTAACTATTTAATATATTTTTTATACTTAAAATATTTTATTTCAATTTTTTTAAAAAAAAAATTAAATCAAATGTAAGCTTGAGTTTAGATTAAAAAAGGAAAAAATAAAAATAAAATAAAAAATCAGGTCGGGTCGGATAGACTCGAGTTGGAAAAATCTAACCCGTACCCGGTCCGACCCATGGTTGGGTTGAGTTCTGATCATATCGAGTCCAACTTGAACACCACCTGACTTGACCCAAATCGGTTCAGGTCGGGTCATCGGGTTCACGAGTCGACCCGACTGAACACCCCTATATTTGATATATCTTCCAACTTTAATTTGTAACTTAAATATTTTCAACAATGTATTTGCACGTGTTGTCCTCCAGATCGGTAATAGTCAATTTTTTAACGCGACACAATAAAAATAATACAAAATATAAAAAACACATAAAAATAATAAATAATAAAAAGTAGGAGCTCATTTAGTTTTTGCTGTAAAAACAATTTGAATTCAAAACCAAGGGTTGCAGAATCCGGGCAGTTGGTTTCTCACTTTCTTTGTTGGAGTTGCATTGATTCCCATCTCACGGGAAATGGCTCACTTTTGTCAGATTTTCTTTTTCTTTCTTCCCTCGCGATTTTTTTTCTCGTTCTCCTTTCATTCCTCCCACAGTTCTCCCTTTGGTGCATTGCTCCTTGAATAAAAATAATAATAATAATAATAATATATTTTTTTGATAAAAATAATAATTCGATTTGAATATATCTCATTTTTTTTGGACACGGTGATTACGGAAACTTGCTTTACAAATATTTTTTTCACGTGCAATAAAAATTTTGATTTATTGTTTCATTACAAGATAAATTTATTTTAAATATAAAGGGTACAAGGGTTTATGCAATAATAACCATATTTAATTTTTATTCTAAAATTTAATTTTATCCAAACACTACCGAAATATCTTTTTTTTTTGCTCACTTTTTATTTACCTCATCCAGATGCTTTATCCAAACTTAGATTTTACTTGCCAATAGCACATGAGAGGAAGTGCAAAATCATCCAACTTAATAATGACTTGTCACAAACAAGCGCCTAGTTAGCTATTTGAACAAGGTAATTAATTTGTCTCCCAACCATCCAAATATTGCATTAGAGTGCTAATAATGATTTTATGTATATGCCCTTAACTTTGATGGGAAAAAATGTTTAGCTAGCTGATCAGTTTTAGGGTTCACTCCGACCGAGAAGGGTGAACAAATGGTGGGCTTATTCGCTCAATGATTGGCATTTAAACTATCGAGAAGTCTGTTGAGAAAAGAGATCTTGGTGTGAGTTTTGTTTTACATAGTACATAACCTTATGACTTTATTATTATATATATATATATATATGGGACTTCAAATTTATTATGTATGACACAAAACGATGGTGCACAAGAGAAAATGCCTCCTTAACTTCATGTTTATGCAACTGTTTGAACTTTGCAGAGAGATCAAGATTAATTCCATGATGTAAACAATCTCCCCCTAGAGATTAGAGCACTATACTGTTTTTTTTTCTTTGGTTTAGCAATTGGAAAGATTATGGACGTAGTATCCATCCAGAAAAGAAAAGGAACAGGGAAAACAAATTATTCCCACTCGTGTCAGGACTAATTGTAACCAGTCCACTTATAGGTTTGATTTGGTTATCATGATTCTCCTTTATATCGTTTTTTCTTTATTCCGCTAAATGTTAAGACCAAATTAATCTAGCTAAAACATCCAATACTCTCTGGCAAAATCTAAAGTATGATAATCGTGATAACAAGTACTTGGCACACATTTGATTTTATGCTATATATATAATATATATGTTACACGTAGTTTCTTTTTTTTTAATAAAGGAAAATTATATTAAAGGAAAAGATGACTCAGAGTCATTGTACAAAAATTGATGGAGGTCAGGAGGACCATCCACTCAAAAGTGTTTGCCATTTTGATGGCCAAAATTAACTAAATGGTCCGCGACAGGGTTGTACACTCCGGGTAGAAAATAATATTAGTAGGCGCAAGTCGCTCAAGATTGTCCTAGTATCGGAGAGAAGATTACGCAAACGCTAAGGACAAGGGCTGACTAGGTGAACCAGGATCTCAGAGTCTAAGCATATGCAAACATGAGTAAATCCTCTGGCAACATAAGCTCGAACTCCATGAAGAAGCGTGCAGGCCTCTGAGTGAAGGGCAGAAGTGACATTCGCCATACCAGCACCTGCAAAAATAAAAGAGCCAAAATAAGAACGAAATAGAAAGTCGTATCGCCCCAAGCCGCTAGCCCGAATGAACAAGCCGTCCGAATTAAGGGAGACTCAATTCGAGAGGAGGGGAGCTCCCAATGGATCTGTGTAGGGTCCTGGGGGTGAGTTGCCTCAGGGGCGTGAGTTTGCTAGAAGAGAATTTATACAAACCAGCCAATGCCTTCTCCCAGATCACAGTGGCAATTGCAAATTTGGACCGAAAATGAATATCATTCATGAGATTCCAAATAAATCAAAGGCAAAATGAAAATATGGATAGAAGGTGTTTCCTAGACAAGAGGTCCAGATAAGCACCCTCGTAGATCCAAAAGTCCGATTCCCACGAGGGAAAGTAACAAAAGGAAAAGTGAAGTTTGGCTTGAAAAAGATCCCATAATTGAAGGGCAAGTGGAC
Organism: Pontederia crassipes; assembly: GCA_030549335.1. Lineage (NCBI taxonomy): Eukaryota > Viridiplantae > Streptophyta > Magnoliopsida > Commelinales > Pontederiaceae > Pontederia > Pontederia crassipes. The sequence goes on along the minus strand of CM060194.1, from coordinate 30,639,910 downwards.
AAGAAAAAAAGAGATGGGAGGATTCGAAACTACGTGTAATATGGATGTTACACGTAATTTTGAATCCTCCATGCTTAATTAAGTGGATTCTTCATCGTTAAAATGCCAACAGGAAGCCACGATATATATATATATATATATATATATATATATAGGGTATAATGTATACGTGAAGCAGGTAATGTTTAGCATGGTGTGAAGCAGGTGGAAGATCGTCCGATCGTGATCGAGCGGTGGAGCTGGAGCGCCCGTCCGATAGCGATCGCATGGTTGAAAAATATTTCGTGACTTATTGGATGATCTGCCTCCTTTCCATCTGCGCCGGCGATGTGCGAAGAGGGCGATGGCGTTGGAGAGGGTTCGATCTCTCTCTCTTTCCCCATATCCTCTCTTAGTCATCGAAAATGTGCGACAAGGACTGCGGTCGGGCACGGAGCAGGCGAGAGCCATGCGATGGCGTCGGAGAGGGTTCGATCTCTCTCTCTCTCTTTCCCCATCTCCTCTCTCGGTCGTCGGAGATGTGTGGCGAGGAAGCCGCGGTCGGGCACGAAGCAAGTGAGAGACGTGCGACGGCGTCGGAGATGGTTCGATCTCTCTCTCTCTTCCCCCGATCTCCTCTCTCTGTCGTCGGAGATATGCGGCAAGGATGCCGCAGTCAGGCGTTGAAGAGGGCGACAACGTCAGAAAGGGTCAGCTCTCGATATCAATCTCTCTCTTTCTCTCTGATCTCTCCATCTTGATCTGGTCAACGGCTGATATGGAGGGATTTGATGCTGGGACAAACGTCGGAGCGAATTCTGCTTGGGAGAAATCATCCATCTCTCTGATTCTCTCCCCTCTCTCTGGTCTTTCCCTCGATCTCTCCTTTTCCCCTCTCTCTATCCGATCTATCGTTCCTTTCTCTCTCGCATGTGAACGCCGTCGACGTTGCCGTCGGAGAAGAGGCAAAGGGTGAAACGTGTCTCTCTCTTGCTCCTCTCTCTCACACACATGAACGCCGCCGCCGTTGTCGTCGAAGGTGAAGCGTGAATCTTCTCCGGCGAGAGCAGGCGAAGCGAAATGGAAAAGTTTGCAGGGGTTTCTCACGAGTTGATTTTCCTCCGTCCGATGAGATCTGGACAGGCGCTCTAATATCCACTGTTGAATCGAGATCGGACCGCCCTTAGAGTGCTTACGCATTACCCGCTTCATATATACATTATACCCATATATATATATATATATATATATATGTTTACTCATTTATCTTTTATTTCTTGCAATAACGCATAATGCATGCTTCCAACAATGTAAAGAGTACACTGAAGTTGGATCGATCGATCACATGCATATGTATATATTTGATCCCTACGCTGCACCAGAAGATGAAACCTCCTGTGGCAATGTAACATTTACCTCTCTATAATTAGGCATATATATATATACACAGTTCACGTGGTGGTGGGAGTTCTCTCTCTATATATAATATATATATATATAGTATATGCTCATCAATAGATAATCTATTTTCCAAAAAAAAAAATGAAATAGCATTTGCTTATATGATTTATTATAATCCTCCCCTAATCATCCATCTTTTGCTTAGATGTAGCTGTTGTACTATGGATCTTCCTTACCACGCACATGAGTGGCGCCACTGCTTTCTGATTCATTCAACAGATGAAACTCTGCATCAACCCGCAGCAGCACCTGCGCTACTGTTTGGAGGAGGGAGAGAGAGAGAGTTCCAATAGCTGGGAGAAAGAGAAAGGTGATTTTTTTTTTTTTGAAAAGAAGAAAAGCAAAAGAGAACAATTCTAAAATGCTGTGGAACTGATGTAAGCGTGGCCGTACGGAGGGAGGGGTTCATCATGACTGAGGTATAAGGTGTGCATTGGCATCGGGGACAGACACACACAGGAAAGGTGCTGGGAGTGGGGGGAGAGAGAGAGAGTTGGGGTTTTATTAGTTCCGGGTGTTTGGAATCCTTTATGGCGGAGGACGACGAGCATCATTCCCCCACAAGGTGTCCCCAGTCCACCTCGGAAGGATGGAAAGCCTGGCCGAAACCTGAAACACCCCCCTGAGAGCCTAAAAAACACACTTGGGGCCTCCCTTTGCTTGCACCATCACCAACAAATAAAGCACAGGCAAAAAGTATGTGTCATGCAACCCCACATTAACCCAAAAGCACAATAAGCTCTCTCTCTCCCTCTATCTTGTGAAGGGTAGTAGTACTACTCTTCGGTCCTAACCACACATTCTCCTGAACAATAGTCTCTCAGCTCACTACTTCACCATACAAAATGATGATTCTGGAGGGCAGAGAGAGAGAGAGAAAGAGAATGTGTGTGAGTGAGAGATGGGAATGAGTGAGAGAATTAATGTTGATGATGAATGGATGCTACTGTAAATTTGGAGTGCTTGTAAGGACAAAATATAATTTTCAGAAGCATGCGTAAATATAGATACTGGTAATCCTTCTGTGTCATGCACCAGAGTAAAGATAAAGAAAACAACTTGTCCGTAGCCGATGGGAAAAAAATCCATGGTGGTAGGGACGATTCCTGCTCGAACTAGCCAAAAAAAGGTTAGCATACATACTTGGATCTCTTCTGCATGCTTGTATAAAACAAAAGGAAGACATATACGAAAAAACTGTGTGATGCTTGTGGTGATGGTGATATGGGCGGGGGGAGAGAGAGAGAGAGAGAGAGAGAGAGAGAGAGAGAGAGAGAGAGAGAGAGAGAGAGAGAGAGAGAGAGAGAGAGAGAGAGAGAGAGAGAGAGAGAGAGAGAGAGAGAGAGAGAGAGAGAGAGAGAGAGAAGAAGATAATCAGACCCATATGCTCAGAACTACAAGTATATATTCCATGATTGATATATGTCAGCGTGGTAAAATTTTGGCAAGAACTTATGATGCGGGAGTTTTTTTTTTTTTGAAACAAGAAAGGATGAGATGCGGGAGTTAATAAACCATGAACAGGTGAAAAACTGTCGTGAGAGAGAGAGAGAGAAGCATGCATAGGGATGTGAGATAGATAATGTGTTCCTGTCTGTGATACAATAAAGAAAAGAATGTGATGAATGATGGAGAAGATGATAATATGAAACGCCTGCTTCACTTCTGAGAACTCGACACTGCATGTCAGATACAGAAGTGTGATAGAGATGGTCAGATTTGAAAAAGAAATCTAGCAAGAGAAAGGTTAAAAATGTTATTGAGAACAAAAAAAAAATTGCTCTGTGATCATTTCATGGTTCTGTGTTGAGATCATCTCTGCAGGTCTCATTCATACATACATTTTCAGAGAGAACTGACACATAATCTCGATCCACATCATCTGAGAATCTCATCAGATCATAGATCATCTTCACATCGTGGATCGATGATATATATAACATTGCCACAGAAGGAAAAGTAAATTGATCACAAGCCTGTAAACCTTCTATATATGTGCACAAACTTTACCAGAAATATATGCCTGGAAACCCAAGGCATATTGTGTTCATATTACTTGAATCAATTTATTGCATTGCTTATATACAAACATATGCACATTATGTTCATACTCCTTGAAATAAAATCATAAGGAAAAAGGGATAAAGAGACGTAATACAAGTATGCATTATTCCATGACACACGAAAGGAAACAAAATCATATGGATACAATAGTAAAGCTTGGAGGATTTGGATTAACAACATAATTTATAGATGATGAACATGATGCATGGAAATGTAAAATTTGTAGACAAGCGCCACCGCATGAAGAACTAGCAGATAATAACCTCAAAATGTACTTCAGAAAAGACAGATAGCCTGCAATTGTCAATATTGACATGAGATATGATATTGATAGTATTACACTCAACTCCTGCAACAAGAATGGAACAATCGTTAGAACAAACTTATAATTATCCCAAGCCCAAATAGTACTGCTGCATCTTTGAGTGAGTGAGGGAGAAGCTGGAGAGACATTGAGAGAGAGAGAGAGAGAGAGAGAGAGAGAGAGAGAGAGAGAGAGAGAGAGAGAGAGAGAGAGAGAGAGAGAGAGAGAGAGAGAGAGAGAGTCATGCTTGGCTCCTTGCACGCCACCCACAGTAGCCAATCCGTCCATGGATTGATCCATATGTGTGGCATACAGGGAGCCAGGCACAGCACTTTTTCACCTGTGTTTCTCTCCTTCTCTCTCGGAGAGAGAAAGCAAAGAAATTCTATCTGCTTGCAGATAAGAAAAGAGTGAGGAAAGGACTCAGTTTCTCTTCTCACTGAATCCTGATCACCTCATAGCTAGAGAAACTAAAACCCCCGAAGCACTCTTGGAGCATGGGCATGGAGAAAGAAATGAGAGCCACCATCTCTCCAAATGCCCAGCGCCACCTAACCATTGAATAGAGAGAGGAGAGGAGTGAGTGGGTGAGGGTCCAAGGGTGGTGGTGATAGAGAGGATTTATAGGCCTCCGAGGAGAGTATTTCCTCACTAAATTATATGCACGAGTTAAATAATTAAAAAAGTAGTCATTATATGTATTTTATGTTTTTTTTTTCTTTTTTTTAAAAGACGAACTTACAGTGCTATCGTCCATCACCACCACCAAACCCTAGCAAGGTCTTAGCTGGTTCTCCCCATGATCAACCCAACCATCTTGCAGTCATGGAGAGAGGTAGAGGAGAGAGAGTGTAAAACTAGAAAGCCATATTCCCAGCTTGCAGGGTTTGTCTGGAGCACTTGGATGAACTTAGATTCTTCCTGCCATCCTCACCCCGACCAATCACAAAAAAGATATTGTTTTTTTTAAATTTTTTATTAATTATTATTGACATGTACCCCTTTAATTATTTGATTTGTAACTTTTTCTTCTCCTATGCTTCTCAAATATTGAATATGACTCATACTAATTATTAGGCTTTCCATGCATTTGTTCAACATACAATGTTTGCAAAAAGAAATGAATTAATATATGTTTTATCATTTCTTATGACTAGTTTTTAAGAAAAAAATTATCTATGATAGATGCATGTATGAGATATCCTCTCATCAATCCCAAATTAACATGTATCTTCCAAGATTTCATGCTGATAAAACCAGTTCTGAACTTCTCAAATATTTACTTATAAGTGCATTTAATTTTTCTACATTCATTATATCACATAGCTCTTAACAACCATGTGTTCACTTATGATTAATTATTTATTACATACGATAAACGGAGATCGAATTATTTAACGTCCGACAACAGTGACACTTCCAAAGATCGATACGATGAGTCAGATATCCACGTATTTAAAATAAACATCTTTAATAATTAGCATTTACATAATACTTGATTAGAATGAGTCATCCACAAACATTTTTAAAGTAAATATTAGTAATTATCATTTATATGATTCCCAATTAGAATGAACCGGTTTCGTACTTCAAATAAATTTATTTCAATAATTAACAATTATAATGCCTAATATTAGACTGATACTGTTCAAAGATTGAACCCTAAATGATTGAAAATAATTTTAAACACTTCTGTTTAACAATTAAACTTTCCAAGGGGCATATTTTCTAAAATTTTCATAAAAATTAATAAATCAAAGAAAAAAAAAAGAGATGGCAAGTATCAAACATATAATTTATGTGAACACTGGTTATGGCTCAATACCTATACATGTAGTCATCTTTTTTTCTTTGATTTATTTTACTTTCATGAAAATTTTAGAAAATATGCCCCTTGGAAAAATCAATAATTGTTAAATAAAAATATTTAAAATATACATACACACATACATAAACAAAAATGTATGCATGCACATCTTTTAAGTTGTTATGGAAAAAAAGGAATTCATGAACTTAATATTGACAGCTGATATACCAAATTAATTTCGTAAGATTTCTTTCTTATCTAGTTGCATTTCAGATCTAAATAGTCAGTACCTTTGCTTCTTTAGATACCTGAAACACGTGTTTGAGATAATCCATCAGATGCATGTATATAATAAATTTAATGCCAATGTGAATGCATGTAATATTCCAGCTTTAATTCCAAAAACAAAAACCGCGTGGATTCAATTTTCTGGAGAATGCATGAATATTTTTATCCCAAGTTTTGAGTTGCCATATACACTTAATCGTATTATATAAGATTTATCTGCTAATTAACTCATTATATATATATATATATATATATATTATGTGCATCCATGCATAAGAATAATGGTAATTAAAACAATTCATGGACAACTTGCATCTACGCATTCCAGGATGTGCAATTAATTACACGATCAGATTCAATTCTGTAATTCGCATGTTATTTTATTTCTTTATTGGGTTCAATTATGAGCCTTTCTGGTCACAATAAAAGCTTCATAAAGATTTAATGTTTCAATTTTCTTATTGATTGTTTTATCATATATGAATATATAGCTGTCGACAGGGAGAAAGTAATAGTCGCTTCCTTTTCTGAAATATATCCTTCACCTTTCTGTCCATAAGAAATATACTGTAACTTTATTACTTTTTAGATCGCATGAAAATGAAATCTTTTTTGGTAATATGATATTGATCTCGTTCATCTAGAAAGAGTATCAAAATATATCTACCTTTATGTAAAGTTCCATGCTTTTATTTGTTGGCACAACATGCACGTAGCTCTGATTCATATGTATCTAATGCGATTTTTTCTTTGTTTTTTCTACGAAGAAAAAGCGACACTTCTATCGTTATTTGACCGCAAGAGCAAATTCGAAGAGCGATATTTTTTTCCTCTTCGGATTTTCTTAGATATATGTAGCTAATTAAAAAGTAAAGTACAACAAATTCGATTCGACCCGATCCGACCTGACCCAATCCGGCCAAAATTAGTCGAGACGAGTTGGGTCGTGTCAAGGCCCCTAAGGGTAAAAAATTCGACCCAATTCGATCCGATTCGGGTCAGGTCACCCGACTATCCTTTTCCATTTTTTTTAAAAAATTTTTTGTCTTACTTTTTATATTTATTTTAATATAAAATATTAGTTAGTAACTATTATAAAATATAAAGTATATTTTCTGAATAGTTGAACATTATTTTCATAATTAAAATGTTTTACTTTAATATTTTTCATTTTAAATCAAGTATATGACTAAAATTAATTAAAAAAATTAAAAAAAATAATAAAAAGATTGGGTCATCGGGTCGGGTCGAGTCGACTCGGATTAAAAATTTTTAACCTGTACCCGACTCGAACCCTCGTCGGGTTGAGAATACTTATAGCTATTTTCATAGTTGCAATTATGGACTACATATTTGAAGTGCTAGTTAGCATCATATAATAAACATCTAGATCTTGTTTGGCAATTAGAATCAGGCATCGGTTTCGTCTACTTCCAGTCGATTTCGCTAAATGATGTGACGTTTGATAGAACTTCCAGTCGATTTCGCTAAATGATGTGACGTTTGATAGAACTGGAGATGAAATCGGGTTCCGAAAAAATCCAGTTTGCACTGTAGCAGGTTGTTGTTTTTTTGGCAGTTGACGTGTTAGCTTTTTTTTTCAATTTTTCATTTATTCAGTTTTTCTTTATTTTCTCTCACACACATCTATCTTATAAAATAATTTATTTATTAAACATAAATTATTTTTATAACATATTCATATAATATTATTTCTTACTTGTTATTTCATTACAAAAAATAAATATTTTACTACATATAATTTATTAAAAAACTGATTTTTTATATTTAATAATATATTTTTAAATTCTTTTGAACAAAATTTTTAATTTTTACTTTTGTTTTTATTTATTAATAATATTTTATTTTATATTTATAATATCAAATTTTATTTCAAAATTCACCAAAAATTAACCCATCAAATTTACTTTTTCCTATCATATCAATTATTTTATTCCTCAACATCAAATTTCACTCCATTCAAACACAACTAGAACTACAAGAACTTAATGAAACTTCAGTTCCTGTTATCAAATGATCCCCCTAAAGTTCAAATTTATAGAACCTCTTAATAATTTTAGTCTTCAATACTAAGTTTCATTCCTTCAAAGTTTAAGTTCTTCACTGTACTAATTGTCGAAGTCTCATTAGTTGACAGTAAATGGCAAGATGCTCGTGTAAATGCTATAAATCAGAAAATTATAAACAAAGATAATTAACTTGACCATAAATAATTAATCAAGATTTGAAATCAAAAGGAAGAAAGCAGGAAAATAAACACTTAGGTCATACGTCCGCGCACACATATATATTAAAATATGTAAAGGTGGTCACAGAGACGTTAATTAAGCAAGCATCCAAGTATGAAGTTATAGGAGGGAGTTGGTGGGTATGCTTTTGGAGCATACTTAATGGATTTGGTGTTTGGCAACTTTCCACAAAGGTAGGACAAGAGAATGTTTTCTTCTCTTTTCACCATACTAGTCATCTTGTCAAACTGATAGATAGATTCACATGTCTTCCTTACACAACCCAAAGTTTAAACAAATAATAATAATAATAATAATAATAATAATAATAATAATAATAATAATAATAATAATAATAATAATAATAATAATAATAATAATAATAATAATAATAATAATAATAATAATAATAATAATAATAATAATAATAATAATAATAATAATAATAATAATAATAATAATAATAATAATAATAATAATAATAATAATAATAATAATAGTTGAAGAAAAAATATTACATGGCTCCACCATGTACACTGTCTCAAAATCATATCTACTTTCGGCAAACATGCTCATATTTTTCATATATTGATATGATGTATATAACGTACGAGTCTTGTATCATATATATTTTACGTAATTACTTTTTTTCTTCACTTAAGAAAATAAAGTTCTTTAATGGGAGATTTGAATTTGATCTACATTATAAAATGTAGCTAGCTCTAACCACCAACAAAGGCAAGTACGGTAGTCTTATTATATAACACAGTGGAAATAAGATATTGTTATGTTGGGATTGTCGAATCCGACCAGCATACGAAGTGGATTAGGCATCTAGATCACTAAATATTGAAAGATTGTCCCACCAATGTTCTTGGCCAAGATACGCAATTGTTTATTATTAATCCTCTCTTCTACATTTGTTCTCTCACTAATCACTAATAATTGAACAAGCCAGTGGGAAAATTTTATAATTTACTTCTCTAATCACTATATGTAGCAAGGTGATAACATCCATACCATTCATTCGTCGTCAACTGAAGTTGTTTCATAATTAATTTACTTCAATAGATTATCAAAATTATATACAATGTCGCCTTTTTAAAAATGAAGGACGTCATATCTTCTATTTTATTATTCATCGAATAAAAAAATATGTGGACCTAATTAATGGCACCCGTGCCCATGCCTTTATCGCCGTCCAATTTGAGATGGATGGATTAGATGAAGGCATGCCGGTTCAGGAGGCGGTTCAGGCACGGTTCCAGAGGATTCGATTTAGGGTTTGCAAGGTTCGTCCGATTCTCCAGCATGCGCAGTCGCTCATTTTCGTCTCTTTCCATCGCCGTCAGACCTCCGTTGCTACATCTTCCGTGACGATGGGGCGTCGGCCCCCCCACTGCGAGCTCACCGACGAGCTCACGGAGGGGGTCGATGCCCCCCTTTATTCTTGTCGCGCCGCCTTTTTTGTCCACACAGAGAGGAGAGAGCAGAGAGGATGTCGTCATTGGCTTAGAGATCTAGTGCAAGGCTTCCTCGACGAGATTTGGAGCTACTCTTCACTCTCTCCCTCTCCTCCGGTGGTCGTGCCTCCATTGACAAGACCCGGCACAAGGGCGTCTCTTTCTCCCTCTTTGCACGCTGGCGACTGCGAAAAAGGAGGGGGGCGGCCCCTCTCGGCGAGCTCACATAGGGCGGCCACCGCCCTTCTTTTTTGCGGTCGCTGGCATGTAGAAGAAGAAGAAGACGACAATGTCAGACGATCTGATGATCACGCATTTGTTTCCACCCTCCCCTCTCTATGCCGGCGATGATAACGATGGCGCCAGACGGCGATCTCTGGGATGAAGCTCCAGCAAGGGGAGATCGACATTTGGGTGACGATGCTCTCTGTGATGGAGCTCCATTTGCGTTCAATCAGTGAGGGAGGAATGACAGCGAAGGAGGAGGAATGGTGGCGAGGCCGCGAGAGAGGAAGAATGACAGTGCAGGAGATGCCGGAAGTCGTGCACGTCGGCGCATAAGACGTTGGAATGGCGGTTACGCACGCACACTGGAACGCTGACGCCGGAAGATGCTGGAACCATTGATCCCTCAAACGCGCTGAACCCCTAATCCCCCTCCAACATGCACTGAACCATTCCCTTCCAACCCCTGCATGCTAAACCGCTCCAACCCCTCTCCGAACCAGCACGATTACATCAGAGTTGTCGATTAGAGATTGGATGGTATGATGTTGTAGGGCGCAAGGTGCTATCACAAAGATGTGGTAGCACACTAATATTCCCCCCCCTCTCTCTCTCTCTATATATATATATATATATATATGATCTACAGTAGCAGGTATTTCGTCACTATCGGAGCGGTCAAGATGAAAACTATTGCCTGATGTTCATCTCATGAGAAGAAGACAACACAACCTCATTTGCGACCTCTTCCCTTCCGATGACGATCGCCGAGCTCAACTTCCGATACCTCTCCAACTTATCATCCAACCCCTCTTGTGGCCCCAACACCACCCTCCCTTTCTCCATCCCTTCCTTTCCCCTTCGTCCGTAAGCTCCTCTTCTGTAACTACTTTTCTATTGCCGGAGGACCTCCCCTCGATACCATTTTTGGAGACGTCTCCCGTCGGTTGAGATATAATGCTTGTGGGACCTCACTAAGGATTCAAAAGCTATAATAGATAAAATGATATATATTCTACTATATATATAAAAGTGAGTTGTTTACATGACAATATGCATGAATGCAAGGGCTACAATCAAGGCCTTGAGAATAGGTGTGCAGTCTAACCGTATAACTATTTCAGCGATTATGAAGGGATTCAATTGTTGTGATAGACTGATTCCAATACGCCCCCTCAAGCGAGGCAAGGACAGCGACCAAGACGAAGCTTGTCTCGAAGCAAGATGAACCGAGCACCAGTAATAGCCTTCGTCATCACATCAGCAATTTGATCAGTAGTTCTAAGGTAGTGAATTGTTAATCGACGATTGGCGACTTCATCGCGCACAAAGTGAAAATCAATACAACATGCTTAGTGCAGGCATGAAACAGTGAGGTGGGTGGCTCCAATGCAATGTTATAAGACCCGATCAATCCGATTGGTCGGACCGGATAATAAAAATTAATAAAAGAATAAATAAGTTAAAGAGATTATTATAATATTGTTAACATATAATATCTTATTTAACAAAAAATATAAAATATAGTATAATAAAGTAAAATAAAATAATTCAGATTAAATAATATAATAAAGTAACATAAATTAAGTCATCAATATAAATAAAAAAATTATTGTGAGGTAGTTCTAAATAAAAAATATTGAAAACAATTTATATATGTGACAAGAGGACATTAAAATATAAATTTCAAATAAATATATATAATATGTCTAAATGTTTTAATAATTTTTTATGTTTTAATTTTTTTTCATTTTAAAAATTGACCCGGTCGGGTCTACTAGTTGAACCCGGGTTTTGACCGAGTCAAAGCGGGTTTCCCCGAGTTTCAATTGACCCACCAGCCATTTTAAGCCCCGGACACCAGTTCGATCGGTCTGACTGACCGAGCCGGGCCGGGTCTGACAACATTGCTCCAATGTTGTCACACTAGAGGATGGGCGGGGACAATTGAGGATGTCCGAGCTCATGTAATAAAGACCATAGCTAGATGAGCTCTGTTGTCATATCTGCTAAAGCTTTATTCTCAAACTCGATAGCCGACAGGAGACTGTTCGTTATTTCTTTACTGACCAAGAGATTAAGTTGTTACGAAAATAAATGGTGTATCTGTCGAATGGCTTACGACCAATGGGGCCACATTGAGAATGCATGGAGTTGAGGCGAGACTGATAGTTGAATTTGAAGGCAAAGATCAGTGGTTGAATTGACATAAAGTAATATGCACTTGATAGTATTATAATGTTTTATGATTGGTGCTGCCATAAATTGACAGTCTAGTCAATGTCAAATATTGTAGAGCACCAACAAGTTGACGATACAACATTGGATCGACAAATGGTTGATAAAGGAGAGTTAGCTTTGCTAGCCAGCATGTTGACACAAGCATAGTGTTGCTGTGGGAGGGCATGAGCAGTAGGTGTGTGAAGAACTTCAAATGCCCAAAAAATGATGTGGACACCCAAGGTCACGAATAACAAAACATTTGTGTAAATGTTGCACCACATTACTTATGAGGACACTTGAAGATCTTGTGAATAATAAATTATCAACATAGACAAGAACTAGCAAATGTAGCTGAAGTGCAATGAATGAATAATGATGTATCAGTGGCAGAGGGACTAAAGTCAAAATTTTGCAATGCAGCAGAAGTGTTTGAAACCAAGCACGAGGCGACTACTTGAGCCCATAGAGGGACTTGCAAAGTTTGCAGACATGCGTTGGATGAGCAAAATCAACAAAGCCCGATGGTTGCAGCATGTAGATTTCTTCTTGATGATCACCATGAAGGAAAAGCATTTCTAATATCCAATTACTAGATATTAGCATGTAGATTGACGAATTGGAGTGTACCGTAATGGATAAGACCACACGGATGGTAGTAGGCTTGACCACTAGTGAGAAAGTTTCATTATAGTCCATGCTGCCAGCTTCTTGATGATAGCCCTTCGCAACAAGTCAGACCATATAGCTGTCAATGCTACCATCTGGTTTAAGTTTAGTGCAAAACAACCATCGACAGCCGACAATGTTCATCTGAGGACAACGAGGCCTGAGTGTCCATGTTCTGTTGCAAACTAAGGCATTAAACTCATCCAACATTTCTTGTCGCTAGTGGGAATGCTTGTTTGCTGATGTGAAGCAAGTTGGATCAACCATAATGGGAGGGGCAACTATAGGGCGAAGTTGATACGAAGAAAGTTGTAGTTAGATGGTTTGTGATGTGTACAGGGTGTCATTTCTTATAACATGTGAGTGAAGCCTATTGATGAGGAATGTGGTTGTTTCCACAGAAAAATTTCTAGAATCGAGCTGGTATGGAGGCATGAAGCAACAATGTAAGAGCGACGTCAACCACATGGCGAATTTTTCGCTCAACTGTGGATGGTATTAATAGTGACGACTTATCGGAGGCAGCTTTTGAATAATTAGCAGAAGGGAATATATCTGCTTGACAATGCGTCTGAAGATGAATTTCATGGCTGAATAAAATGCTTTGAATCTCAACAAAATCAATTGGGATGTTGCGTGCAACAAATGATGCAACAATAGCACTGGAATATGAGAGAATTACTGCATTAAAACTTGAAGAAGAGAGTGTGTGACATGCAACTGCTAACTGATCAGCAATCATTTTTCTTGGTGTAGGAAGGGGGTCAATGGTGTAGGAAGGGGGTCAATGGTGTATCACCCTGCTTCAAAATTATAATTGCATTTTTAGTTGCAAAATGCGAGTTTATGAAGGAGTTCCATAGGCTCTCTGAAGGGCGAGCCAAACCTCTTGAGAAGTGCCAAATATGATGACCAATGGAGGAACTTCTTTAGATCACTACAAGAATTTGAGTTATTAGTGACGGAGCACTCTGTGTTAAATCCGTAGCTAATTCCGTCACAAACAATCATAGCGACCAATTTGTGACAGATTTGGGACATAATAAATCCGTCGCTAATAATGACACAATAATCTGTCACAAATTCTATCATTATTTACGTTAATATCTATCACTATTTTGTCACTAACTTGTCACAAATTTTGAGTTCAACACAATGACGTTTTGTAACTAATCGGTCACTAAGTCATAGCTACAATTTGTAAACAATGAAGAACTAATCAGTCACAAATTGTTGACAAAAAATCTATGGTGAATTCGTAGATATTCGATAGCTAAATATGGTTACATGATTTTGCATCTCTTGTCACAAATCTGTCACAACTTAGTCACAACATAATAATATTTATTTATAATAATTATTTTTTATTAAAATTTCAATTTATACAATAATATAAATGAAACATACATATATTTCACAATTAACCATCATAAATAGTAAAAAAACACATGTAGTTCAAGAAAAGGCTAAATTCCATATAACAAAATTATATGTCATAATGTTTGCATATATAATAATTCTAATCCAAGCCCTACTTCACATAATGGTCAAAATAGCAAGCTTTAACATCAATTTTAATGGTCCAACACAAGTCTCAAATCAAATGCAAACTAGTGATGACAAAAGTTTAGCCACAATTAAATTTTATCGTCAATTATTTCTTATATTTGACGATGAGGTACTCGGTCCAGCAACATCATCTGTCGAATCAATCAAAAGTCATTTGAGCATTTGTTGAAATGCTCCTCCAGGCTGACAATAACTCTCCATCATTGACCCAAATGCGCTCTTCATGCGATCATCCACAACATCACCGACAACATCCTTAAAACGATCAATTGCACCATCATGCATCAAAGAGTAGTAGAGGAGGTAGGACCAGTAGATACAACTGATGTACCCAATCCACGGAGTAACCCTTCCTTGGTCATCCCACCAGTTTGTTTCCACAGTTCGACATCAAGTGATGGTTGTGTCTCCAGATTTTCACTATATTTCTCAATCACTTTAGAATTGTAGTCTTCCTGAAATAAGAAGGTAAGAGTTATAATTTTATTACAACAAAAGGTGAATTAGTAAGAATCATTTCAACAAAAATATTTTATAAGCAACATACATAGACTTTTTGAGAGTAATCAATGACAAAATCTTTTGTCTTTTTACTCCTATGCGTCAATTCATAAACCTCTCTATAGTCGATCGGCCCTTTCTTTTTTTCCTCCTGTATTAAATGATTGATCAAAGTTAGCAAATATTTACTTTCATATATAAATATTTAAAAGTTAGAACAAAGTTACCAAACGACGCTTGTGACTTGAAAAAGGAATTGACCCCTCTGTGTGAACAACATTTTCAGGCTTTGAAGCACGATTGCTCTTTGCTGGCACTGATCTCTTTTTCCGCTCCTCTGAACTCCTATAATTACAAAAAAATATTTTCAAATAATAATATATTAGAAAATATACATTAACAAAAGTTTTTTTTGAACTTGTACCATGCATCACAAAGTGAGTGCCAAACATCCTAATTTAATCCAGGAGGAGGTGAATTACGTGCCAAGACAATATTATTGTTTGTATCCTTCATTGCCTTTTGTCTAAAATTGTACAATTGTCCACGTAACCGATGTTGAGCCACACACATAAAATTTTTTGATGATATCTTCGGGTAGACCAGGCTCAAACTTATGATTTTTCTGAAATAAGATAAATTAATTATCAAATTAAGTAAATGTATATGAAAATAAGAAGAAAAGTGTTATCTATTTAAAAAAAAAATGTTAGCTAACTCTAAATAGTTGTAGAGTCTTACAAAAAAATGGTCAAACATTCGTTCCTTAAGATCCCTCGAAACTTTGTGCCAGGTTGATACATTGGGCGGCAAGAGTCCAATCACAAGTGCAGTAATATATCGTACAATGGGCAACCCTATGTATTTAATAATAAATAGTGTTAGTCAGATATATGATAAAAATTAAAACTATAATTTATTTACGATTTGAGCATATCATTGACCCTAGCAAATCCAGTGTATATGGGTCCACGTTCGAGGCTTTCTTGTCCAACTATCATTCCTGTCCGAGAAGAGTTTAGGACCTCTTGTGGTGCTTTTGACGTCAGAGCTTACAAAAAAAATTAAATTTAGAACTATATAGACACTAAAACATACATTTATAGCAAAATGTTATTCTTACCTTCAAATGGTTGTGTTGAAATATATCTTGCAGCATTGTGTCCGACAGGAGGAGTCGCTCTGTCTACACTGGGTGGTCAACTCTAGGACCAAAAGGAGGAGTTGCTATATCTGCAACTAGTGGTGTAGGAGCATCAACTGACGATGACACAATATCAGAAGGTCTCGATCGTGACCCAGACGCAGATGTACGATGACCTTTCCCTCGAAGAACCATGACTATTTTTCCATGCAAGTAAAAAGCTAATTAGTTAGAAAAATATCATCATAAAATGTAAACATCATAAGTTCATATCATTTACCTAATTATAAAATATAACATTTAAAGAAATCAATTACTCGCTTGATAGCGACTCAAATTCATCCTCATCATTTGTGTCATCATCACAACTATCATTAATCTCTTCATCATTAATGAATTGAACATTTTCTACATCTAATGTACAAGGTATCTCATTTATGTCAACTTCTTCCATGGAAGCATTTGCATCAAATACTTCAACAATTACTTCATCTTCCACCACATCTGTCATCCCCATGAGAGGCTCTTCTTGGTAGTACTCATCATTAAATGTTTCATTATTTGTATCAACTTCATCAACCATTTTTTCTTCCATAAAAAGTCTACTTCTTACCTTACATGCTGCCCACCATTCATTCTTACCTTTTTTTGAAGAATAGCTTGTATAATAAACTTGTTGTCCTTGTTCTGCCAAGACAAACGGATCATAATTTTGAAGCCTTGTTCGGTGTTTAATTTCAACTAATTTATACTTTGGATCAACTTTGACTCCTTGTTGTGGGTCGAACCAATAACATCGCAATACAACTACTTTATTATCCTTGCCCAGGTATGTCAACTCTATTATCTCCTCAATGACGCCATAGTAGTCCATGTCATTATCCCCATACAAGCATCCAAGAATGCAAATGCCACTATTTGTGGTGGTTTTGTATCGGCCATACTCGTGTATTTGAAATTTATAGCCATTAATAATTATGCTATTATATGTTGTCACTTTTTTAAATGGTCCATAACTGAAGTCTCGAATTAATGGATCTTTCACCAATCCATTCCTCACTTGATATTTTATCCAGGAAGTGAATTTTTCATCTCGAATTTGCAAGTGTCGATCATCCGTGACATTAGGATTTTGTTGTCTTTGAAAGTCCTCAAATTGCCTAATTTTCAAAAAGAAAAAAGATTAGGGTATCAAATAAATTAAAATAATTTATTAATAATGAATGATATTTTTGAGTTAAGCGATACATACTCAATGTAAGGTGCCATCTCATGACAATACACGAGAACATATTTCTCCACGAGTTTAAGGTCGTCATCGCTCAACATAACATTGTGTCCCTTTCCAACAAGGCGGAATGGATATTTAAATATAGACAAACATTCCTTGTTTAGCTCCACTCCACCATCATCATTTCTTGCAACTTGGGTTCGTCTTGTTTGAATATAACCTCAAAGTATAATGAAGTAAAATTGGAGACTTCCTCTATGAAATATGCCTCGCAAATTGAACCCTCAATTCTTGCCTTATTTTAGCTTTTTTTTCAAGTACAACATGCATCTCTCAAATGGGTACATCCATCGGTATTGTACAGGGCCGGCAATTTTTGCTTCATATGGTAGATGCATAACTAAATGTTCCATGACATCAAAGAATGCAGGTGGGAAAATCTTCTCAGCCTTGCATAACAAAATTAAAATTGAGAAGATTCGAAACGTGACATATCCTCTTTGCGAATGGTGGAGGTGCACAATTCTTTAAAAAATATACTAAATTAGGTTATGATTTCCCACACAGCCTTAGGTAAAAAGACTTTGAAGGCTAAAGGAAGTAACCTTTGCATAAAAATATGACAATCATGACTCTTCATTCCATATATTTTTCCAGTTTCAACATTGAAACAATGAGATATGTTTGATGCATATCCATCAGGAAATTTTAATTGTTTCACCCATTGAAGCACAAGTTTTTGCTCTTCAGGGCTCAACACATAAGTTACTTTTGGCTTGATGCACTTTCCATTTTCTAAGTGAATCAAATTTAGCTCTGGACATTTACATATCACCTTCATGTCCTCTCGAGAATTCACATTGTCCTTTGTCTTGCCTTTTATGTCCATAACACTATTAAATATATTGTCAAACACATTTTTTTCAATATGCATGACATCCAAATTATGACGAATAATATTTGAGGACCAATAAGGTAAATCCCAAAAAATACTTTTTTTGTCCCAATTGTGATCACTTCCAAAACCTATTTGCTTGCAAGGACTTGCTTTCAATCCAAAGGTGATGGGCTCAAGTTTTGTGACTTGCTCAAACACCTCTAACCCATTAATTCTTCTTATTGGCATAGTATTCTCTGTAGTTGATTTTTTAAATGAGTTTCGATCACGACGCATCAAATTTTTAATAGATAAGAACATTCGGTGACAATCAAACCAACAAACTTTTCTACCATCCTTTAAATAAAATGACTTTGTGTGCATTCCACATATGAGTAATCATTAGACAGATTCTGTTAGCCACAAATTTTTTTTCTAAAAGTAATCATAGTACTCATGAGACGGAAGTGCATGTGGATGCATAATGCATATGAAGCCTAAAGACATATGAGTAACTCTCACTATGATTATTAATGGCTTGATGAACTCCAGATCACAAAGGATGATAGGAAACCCTCCATTGCCCATGCAACAGAGATATCAGAAAAAAAAAACTACAATACTTAACTAACTTGAAGTATTGATCCTCTTTTTCCTATAAAAAGTATGGAATCAAGACCCCAAAGGAATATTTTTTCAAATAATAATCATCACCCAAAACAGTGATGAAATCCATAACTTCTGAACTCTGGAGATAATACATATATGCCCAACGTCAAGATGACAAGAAAAAGAAGAGGAGGGGGCGAGGGGGAAGAAGAATCCTGAGTTGAAGATTTGGTGATCCACGACTAGAGTTAGAGATGATCTTAGAGATGATTCCACGAGCAGAGTTAGAGATGAATCATGTCTCTTTTTCTTCCGCGTCGCTGTTAGGGTTTTCTTTAAGGAGCCGAGAGTTTTAGAGAGAGGTTTAGGGGGAGTTTTAGATATGTCTGTGTGCATAATATATATTGTTATAAAACTTAGACACAAAATAAGTTACCATGTGTCATGGTGGTTACGAAGGACATCCACATTGAGTTGGTCATGGTTTCAAATCAATCAAACATTTAATTATTTTTTAAAATCTATTTTGTCTTTTTATCTTCTTATGTACCAGAAAAAGCACATAAAAGAAATTTAAAACTATTTAGTAGGGGTGTAAAAAAAATCCGACCAACCCGAAAAATCCATCCGATCCGAAAAAACCAAATCGAAAAAATTGAAAATTAGGGGTCCGAATATGATTTAGGATAGTTTTTAATAAATTAAAATCCACTCTCTAAAATTAAGTCCCCACCCAAAAAATCGTAGGGACCCGTGAAACCCGTTTTTTTATTTATGATTTTTTATTTATATATAATACATATGTTATTAAATTTTTTATTATAGATATAATATTTTTTGTATAAAATTTCATACTTTTCTATCACATTATCAAACTTTAATTTAATAACTTTAAACACTTAATTTAATTTTTTTAAAATCTCTTTTGTTTTTTTATCTTCTTATGTACCAGAAAAAAGCACATAAAATAAATTAAAAACTATTTAATATGGGTGTAAGAAAAATCCGACCAACCCAAAAAATCCATCCGACCCGAAAAAATTGAATAAAAAAAACTAAAAATTAGGGGTCCGAACATGATTTAGGGTGGTTTTTAAAAACTGACCCGAAAAGTAGCGATTGGTGTCCTAGACCGAAAACCTAATCCGAACTACTTTCACCCCTACTATTTAATAATCTTACATGAATGTATATGCTAAATAAGAATCAATATAAATATATAAACAAAGAAATATATATTTTTTGTATATATGAAATTAACATTAACAGTATATTCTAGTATGTCTATATTAATAATCTTACATATATCTTATTAAGTAATTGTCTACAAATATATATATATATATATGAGTTCAATTTGGATGTTCCCTAACTCACCTTGTTCCCTATCTTTTACACCATCAGACATCCAATGGTTCTTTTTTCAATTTGTATGTATGTATGTATGTATTACAAGACATATTAATGTGTTACTACATATATACACCACAAATCTATCTAAAGGATACATTTTATAAAATATTAAAAATTAAATTATATAACTAGTAAATTCCAAATCACAAATAGAATACTTCCACCTCATGCCAAAGAGTTAGACCCCCCCCTAATTCAGATATTGTCATATCAACATCTAACCGTATTCGGAGATGCGACCGATTCGGTTCATTGTGATTCCGGTTCGTAGAAATGAGGCATGACCGGTTCACATAAAAAAATGGCATGATAGGCGATGGGAGTTTTCTTTTTTAATCCAAGCAGGCGACGCCACATGATCGGACGCCTTCAACACTGTCATTGCTCACCGTTACTGTCTCAACAATATTTATCTCCATGTTATTCTGGATTATTGTATAAATATTCATTACAAATCAATAGAAAATTTTGATATTAATAATGACAAAATTATAACTGATTAGTGACAAATTATAATTTAGAGACAATTTAATTACATATTTGTTACAATAAAGTCACTAATATCAAGGACACAATGTTTTTGCAAATAAATTGATCACAAAATAGTCACCATAATGATGAATAAGTATGAAAGAAAGTATTACATGTGTCTCGAATATGTCATCAGATTGTGCAAAAAAGTATAATCATTTGAGATAATCATCATTCAGTGGCGCCTAAAATGACGTCACTCATTATAAAATTAATAGTAATAAAAAACCCAATCATCACGTGACAATCGATTATTGGTCCCAAAATGATATCGCATTGGCGTTTAACCCTTATATGCAAAAGAAATTGTATACAAAATTGATATATAGTATAAACTATAATAAGAAAAATAATCACAAATCGGTAGCAAATTAGTAATTATTCATGACAATAATTATGACATATTAGTGACAGATTAAGGTCCAACCTTAGTGACAGATTACTTATAGATTTGCTACAATTTACCAACTAGCTTTAGTGACTATAATTTTCATAGTTAATTTGGTCATAACTCAGTCACTATATCATTAGTTAGGTTTGGAAAAATAGTGCATGAAATCTATCCCAAATCAGTAACAAACTCATAATTATTAGTGACAATAGTTAGGTCAAATTAGTGATAGATTAAAGTCAAACTTTAGGGATAGATTATGTATCGATTTGTTATCATATACTAACTAATATTAGTGACAATAATATTTGTAATTAAAGTGGTCATAATCTCGTCACTATATCATGGATTAGATTTGTGAAAGTGTCGCATTAAACATGTCATAAATCTGTCACTAATATGTCGCTACTTATGACTATAATGAGATGGATTTTGGAGTCACAAAAATCTATAGCTAATGGATCAAATTCTTTTAGTGGATAATGAAGCTAGAAGCCAAGAGAGAAGTAATTTATCTTTGTGATGTCATATACTAGGCAGTGGGAGTGGGATATGCCTCAGTGAGTGCCGGCAGGGTGATGATGATGCCATTTATGTAGCCTTCCATGTCATAGCTGATGATAGGCTGTAGTTGAGTTGCTCATAATAAATAATTTGTTGTTGATAGCTTGATGGAAATGAAATGTTGAGCATGATGTAGTAAAGGTAATGGTGATGTGTTGTTGTTGTCTCTGATACCATAAGGATTCAACATCTATAATAGATAAATGACATATAAATTCCAATATATAAAACTGACTTGTTTACATGACAATATATTTTAATATGAATGAAAGGACCACAATCAAGGCCTTGAGAATAGGTAACTATGTAACTATTTCAATGATTATGAAGGGATTCAGATGTTGTGATAGACTAATTCCAATACTCGCAAATCTCGACCTCTCCTCTAATCGACTCCTCGACTTTCATCGTAATCGGCTCATCGGAGGTATCCCAGAGGCGCGTAGTGGAGATGGTGAACATGAAGGAGGTCTACCTCGACAACAATGAGCTAGGCGGGACAAGAGGATGAGAGTACAGAAGAGTACTATACCATATTTTTTTCAACGTGTCCATCTTCTCTTTTCTTCTTCACCATGTTTTCATGCTATAGTTTGTCAAATCCTGAGTACTGCAATACTCCATCCTCATCATGTGGCAAGCTCAACATCTCTTGAATGATGACCCTTGTGGGTGCGACGAAATTGCAGTCACCTCCCATGCGCTCTGGGCTCTGCGTACGGATAAATGTCATGAGCTGCCCGCAGGAGATTAATAGCAGCAGCAGTAGCCCATACAAGGTGTGCCTTCTATCCATCAGTAGCAAACATCTCCGAACTCCATAAATGCATAGCTTTTGCACTCATTGGGGAGGGAGGAGAGAGAGCAGACACTTCCTACTTCTCACGAGAAAACATTTGTCGTCCTTTTTTCCTTAACGACCCAAAATACTTGAAGCAGGTGTTGTCTTTGATCCACGTATGAACAACTTTGTTGCACACGACACCATACGAAGCAACGTCAGCTTTGAACAATGATTTTACCCTATATATATATGTAGTAAGAGTAAAAAGTAACCAACAAGTAAAAAAGTAAAATTTTTGAATAATTATACTATGAACACATAACATATAATGATCTAACAGGTTGATTGATATACTTTTAAACTCAAAATCACCTACAAAAATATGGCAAAAACTCATTCTTTAAGGGTAAGGAAAATTTGACCAAGGCCTACCCGATCCAAAAAAATCAAAGCTTAAATGTCCGAATACGAGTTAGGTCGGTCTTTTAATAAAACGAAATTGACTCATTCAAACTAAAGCCCACTCTAAAAATATAATAAGGGGCTGCGGAGATCATTTTTTATTTATATAATTAATTCAAAAATCATCAACCTTATATTATTGATGTAATATTTATTTTATATAAGTTAACAAAATTGATCCACTAGAAGGTGGTTTTTTTTCTCAATGATTTTAGGGTGATTTTCTTAATTTAATAAGCTATCCCAATAAATAATGAGTGGTTTTTTTGGAACAAAAAATTGGATTGACCGTTATACTACTAATTAAGACTATAATAAGACACTAATCCTTAGCAAATACTAATTACATTGTCCACATTAGAAATTTTTGCTTAATTGATCCAATTCATTCTTAATTCATCTAGATTCATCATAGGTAGCCATACATGTGTATTTCATATAACATCCAAGCATAACATAAAACATTCTATCATGTTCAATCAACATATTTGCATAAGCTCTTCATTCAACATCAAATGTTAATGATGTAACCAATACAAGGAATGCGAGTTTTGCGTCCATGGAATCCGACAAAAAAAATTCATAGGATGCAAATTGTCTATTTATGATAAATTTGTGTCTGATTAGAATTTGACGCAAAATCCTCGAACGCAAACACTACCATGGACAATTTCAGACGGACATACTTCATTGCATGCTCTGTTGGACCCATGCCATCAAACTCCCTTGGCGACAAAGATGGACTCATGTTATTTCCTCTCCAATGCGAATCCAAAGCAAATCTGGATACAAAGGACACACATCTAGACACAAAGGCCGCATTTGGCTCGCAAGAACAATCCGGAACATTTGATTGTTCTGCCAAACACAATCAAATATGGGGCCCACGGGAACAGTTGTTCCGGTCAAATGGCGTTGTTCCGAAATGTTCTCGGGAAAAGTTCTCGCCTTACGCGAGAACTTGCAAATGTTTCGACATAGCCCGAACATCCCTCGAATCCCACGCCGCATTTGCGAAGAAATTCGTTGTACTTTCAACTCGTCGTAATGTCCGCTGCTTCACTTTTGTCCTAAATCGCTCGCTCGCCCCACTCTCTGACGGCATTCGACAGACGCACGACGACGGACGACGGCAAGAACCCCGAACAAAATCCGCAGGTTAGTTCTCTTTCCTCTTCCGGTTGTAGTTTTCGCGAGCTTTCCATGCCTGCTTCACTCTCTCGTTCTGTCAAGTTTTCCACCGTGCTCTTCGTCGTCCGATGATCTATGCCGGAGTTCGTGGTTTTGCTCCAATCTATTTTGCCGTTCGACGGTCGCCGAGGATCATCATTTTTTACTACCACATCGTGTCCTTTTTTTGTGTCCTATGAAAGCACAACATCTAGGGTTTCAAAATTGTGCGAAACGTTGATCCCTGCTCTGGTTTCTTCGTCTACAGCTGCTGGACTTGACTTGCAGATTTTTCTCTCTTTCTGTCTGCCTGTCCCCCCTCTCTCCCCCTCTAAGAAAAACCCTAGCCGCGAAAGAAGACAACGAAAAGCTGTCTATGTTCTACGAATTCCGACCGCCCTTTTGGTGGTCTGCCGCTCTCAGCGAAAGACTATCCAGGCAGGCAGCCCCACCGGAGTCGTCACAGCCCAAGCCCCATCTCTTCTTCTTGATCAATTGGCACCCTCTTCTCTTTGCCTTCGCCGGTGCGGTCGTCCGATCTGTGAAGAGAGATCTGGTGACACTAAGGCCATCGAATTGTACTGAAATTGTTATCAATTTGGTTGTTTGTCAGATTCAGGAATGGAAATATTTGATTGTTACCAAACATTTTCCCGTTATCAAACATTCAGGCATTTTCCTTGTCAAACATTCAGGCATTTTCTGTGTCTCAATTGTTGCATGCTTCTGTATAATTCCATATTGTTGTATCATTACAATGATTTCAATTTTAGACTTGACTATTTTTTTATGGCTTTGATATGGTGATCCTTCTTGTCTGAGCATATGTCTAGGCGATTTGCTTACAATTATGGCTTCGATATGGTGATCATTATCAATTTGGTTGTTTTCTATGGCTTCGATATGGTGATCCTTACAATTTCCCCATTATGCATATTGATCATGATAACTCCCCTTGTATGTACGTGGTGACACTCTCCTGAGAACATCCTGCTCTTGGCGGCTTCTACTTTTCTAGCGGCGACACTGAGTGATTTCCTACCATCATCTCGCAGATAAATGAAAGAAGTAGCAACATCACCTAAGATTTCTCATTCATTAAATCAAAGAAGTAGCAGACTAATGAAAGGGTCCATCGCACATTTGTCATTCATACAGTGGCGTAAACAAGACTAAAGTAAACAAGATTAAAGTACAAATGTCAAGTAAACAAGATTAAAGTACAATTGTGTGTCACGTAAACTGAACTAACATGACTATAACACCAAGACTTACAAACAAAACTAACTTGTCCCCGCAGGTCTCGGGATCGGCGTTGGAGCTTTCAAGGAGCATTGAGGTACATTCTCGGTGTTTTAGCTTACTTCATATTCATGCTTTCTTCATATTTAGCTTACTTCATATTCACGCGTTAATCCTTTATGTCATTCTGGTTGGTTTCCAGATTTCTAATGGAAGTTTCTGTAATAATCTACAGTTAAATCAATTATCGCTCGCATATTACTTGATCAAATAGTAGCATTCAAGATGCATTCAAGATAGTAATAGCATTATTATGTTAATTCTTGCATAGCATTACTACATTAGGGTAACCGTTAATTCTTGAATCGCATTATTATGTTCTGTTTGAATCAGTTCAATAAGGACCGAGCTTAATTAGGCTGGAGGCAACTCAAATAAGACATTAAGCAATTTCGTAAGCATACTAATTTTCAATGATGCCATTGAAACACTTAGAAACATAGTGCGATAATAGATTACATTTATGTATGATATCTAATGGGAACACATTCCAAAATTTTTTCTTGATCTTCTATAGACAACCATGAGTTCTAATAAAGGAAAAGAAAAGATGATCTCTTCGGAGAAGGCAAGATCCAGCCATTGGTCGCTAAATATGGATGCCTTCTTCGTTGGGATGATGATGCAAGAGAACGTGGAAGGTTACTTCTGAGGTAATACATTTGCGCTAGAAGCGTAAGAAAGGATGTGCAACAGGTTTAACGGGCACTTTGGTGAACGAATGACTATCGAGCATACGAAGAATCATCTCAAAGTGATGAAAAAAAATTTTGAGTTGTGTCGGACTCTTGCTAACAAGAGCGGATGGGGATGGGATCCGGAGAAGTGCATGCCACAACCACCAGAAGAGGGAATGTGGGAGGAAGTGATAGCGGTGAGCAGTTGTGTTTTTCTAAATCTCTTTCCACCCAACGCTAAGGCCATTGGATTGTACTGACGTGTCCTTCTTTACTGTACGAGGTTAACAAAGATTACATGAGGGTAAAGAACAAGACGTTCCCTCATTACGATGACTTCATCTTCTTGTTCACTAAGAACACTGCCATGGGCAAAGAGGCATGTACCACCGCTAAGCTCGTGGACTTAGAAGAGAAAGAAGATAGCTCCGATGATAACATTATTGACATGACCACACCCATCACTTACGGACCCGAAAAAGAGAACAACCAGGATCCTACCGAACGAGTGTTGCCAAGTTCTTATGGAACAATCTCTTCGGGCAAGAGAACCAGGTCCACTTCCACTCCAATCTCGTCGAAGAAGAAGAAAAGTGTTAAGGGTGTGGATATGGTTGCGCAGGAGATAGCTTTGAGGAGGATGAAGCTCATGGAAGATTTGCTGGCCGTACAGTAGAATAAGAATCCTTTTTCATTTGCCGACCAGTGTTGGGTGAAGCTGGAAGAGAGGTTGCCCAACCTTCCATCAAATGTTAAGTTGGCGGTCGCTGTGCATTCAAAGATGACAAAGAGTTATGGACGTTCATGCGATGCGACGATCAAATGCTTCAGACGTGGATAACCAGAAAGGTGTCAGAGTACTATTGTATCCCCCCTCCTGTGCCGCCGACAATGCCGTTCACAACCTTCTCGCCTGAGGAAGTTCAATCACCAGCCGCGGCATGTGGGGTAGCTACCGTCACTACTACGATCACTTTTATAGCATCATCAGCGTACCCCGCTTCTGATTTCCGTGCATCCTTCTTTGGAGCAAGTAGTATGCTGAATCCCTTGGCCACGTTCCAAAGCTCGCCGAATCCCTTTGCCATGTTCCAAAGCTCGCCGAATCCATTATGTAGTCTGAGCAAAGTAGTGAGGCCTGCAAACCCGAGTTTCACATTACCTTCCCGATGTTTCATTCCACCTAGGTCCAGTGGGGAGGGGGTTGAGGAGGAAGATTTGAGCGGGGAAGAGTAGATCTACTATTCGGAGTGGCCAAGTTACTTAGATCCATGTACTTTTTTCTTAGCAAGTTGCTTTATGTAAGACATCTTAACATATTGTAATTTCGAGTAGTATTAGTACTCCGCATGTGCTCTGTACCATGACGGCAAGACTTTGTATTTCCTAATTTATGTACTAAGACGTTTAATTATGTTCTGAACAAATGTCTTGCATAACTATATGTGTATTTTATTGCGCATTATATCACTTGTGTTATGGCAGATGAATACTGAATAATTGTGGTCCTTCCTCGTTGAGGACTTGCTTTTCGTCGAACTTGCCGAAGATGATGTGGATGATTCTTCGCAAGGTCATGTCAACTTCCCTACAGGACACGACCATTCACGGGAGATCAATTGGTTAATGAAATGTTGAATGGCCATCCGAAAAGAGGGTATCATCATTTTGGGGTTGAACATACAACGTTTATGATGTTGGAGGAGATGCTTACTACCCGTGGACTTCTTGCATTGACAAAGCATGACAGTGCACGGGAACAACTGGCCATCTTTTTATTTGCCATTCGCCGAGATGAAACAAATAGGGACATGCAAGAGGAGTTCCAACACTCTAGTGAAACAATATCACGACACTTCAGGAATGTCTTGAAAGCTATTTGTTCATTAAGCGACGAGTTCATAGTACTCCCGGGTGAAGATGTTGGTGTTCACCCTCGAGTGCAGGACAGTCGCCGATTCTATTCGTACTTTGCGGTAAGTCATGTTGCGTGCACTTGTAAACAAAACTTATATTTGCTTATGTTCATTAACCTTCATTGATTCCTCAATACAGAATGCATTAGGTGCTGTCGACGGAACTCACATCCCAGCTCATGTGCCAAAATCGAAAGCAGTGCCGTACCGAAATCGTAAAGGTTTTCTTTCACAAAACGTCATGGTAGCCGCATCTTTTGACCACACCTTCCTATTCGTTTGTGCTGATTGGGAAGGTTCAACAGGCGATATGAAGGTCTTGAGGTGGTGCATCGAAAGGAATGAATTTCGCGTACCCGACGGTAGGCATTTGTAACCCTTATTTTCGATTTGCATAATCCCCTCTCATTACTTAATGTAACATTGCTTGTAGGAAAGTACTTTCTTGTGGATTCAGGTTATGCGAATTTCGACAAGTTCATAGCACCCTACTGAGGAGGCAGGTATCATATGGGGACTTTTACGGAGGACACCCCGGTCGGACGGTATCGTGATGCGAAGGACATTTTTAATCACCGACATGCGCAGTTGCGGAATTGTGTGGAAAAGTCATTCGGAATTCTGGAAAAAAGGTTTCGGATCCTTCGTAGCCCCATGCAATTTTCGTTGAAGATTAAAAGTACATTGTCATAGCATGTTGCATAATACACAACATCGTAAGACGTCATCAAGGAGGTGACAAGTACTTCAATATGACTATCCGGCCCGAACCCAAAGCGGTCCGTGCGGATGACTTGACACCTTTTGTGCCCGCCTCATCAACCGAAAGAACAAGAGGCGACATTCTTCGGGACGGCATAGCAGATAGGATTTGGGCTGATCATGGAAGGCGTAGACGTACGACTTAACTTATAATTCAAATAGTTATTGCGACTCGTCTAGTAATAAATGAACCTTTTACATCATATACTATTTGTGACATATCCTAACATATCTTGCTTATCCCTTGATTTCAACGATATAGTAGCATTAAATCTCCTTTTTAGTTTTCTGTCGAATAAAAGGTGCCTTCAGGTTATCCTTTTTTAGTTTGCCGACAACAATTCAATATGTTCACTCACGCTATTCATGCAGGACACCTTACCATAGAGGATTAGGATGGCTCCCCCGGAGATTTTATGTTGTATACGAAGGTCGCAAACCAGGTATATATGATACATGGTCTGAATGTCAAGCACATGTGTCATGTTATCCTTATTGTGTGTACAAGAAGTTTGACTCCTTTGATGCAACCGCAAATTCCCTTTCAAAGTATTGTGAAATGCATGACGACAATCACACGAAGCTACCAAACAAATCTGAACTACCTGTTAAAATTTGACATGTTATGTTGCCATCTCAAACTCCATCCTCTTTTGAAACTATTGTTGAACAGCCACTCCAAAATGTTCAGTGTGGGTGCCATTGTCGAAGGAATTTCTTACTACTTATATTTGTGTGTGCATTACTGTTCTATGTTGTTGCTAAGATTGCTTGTAATTGTGGTAGCAAGGTGTGATTTAGATCATGCGTTGTTAACTACCTCACATTGTTTGTGTCTTCCATCTTCTAGTTGTGATGTGCTGTGTGAACTGATGTCATTTTGACCATGGACTTGTTGCTGTGATGTGTGCACTAAGTTTGATTTCAAATTTCTTTTCATATGCTCGTTGTGATGTAATTTGAGATGTGCTATGCACTGTCTCGTCTTGCTCTCCTTTTATCCATTGCTAAGTTGATGCATAGTTTTATTGCTAAGTCGTTTTGATTAGAACATGTGCAGAGGCTTCCATGTTTGTCTAGCCTTGCGAGTAGATCTGTTGTCATTTTTTTCGTTGAACACAAGTTGCTGCGTCAACTTTTGTTTTCCTGCATCGTTCGTCGGTTACTTTTTTGGCGCCAGGACATAGAATTTATTCCAAACAGCTAGGAGAACTTCCGGTTACTTTGTTGTCATGTCACATGCAAAAGTTCAAGTCGGATGCAAAATTTGTCCAAACAGAGTTTGAAACTTCTGTGTCAAATCTGAAATGTTCTTAGAACTAAAGTTCTCATCCTATATCGGTGCCAAACACAGCCAAAGGATGCAAATCTGGACACAAAGGAGGACACATGTTATCTCTTCTTCAACACAAATCTTGACACAATTTTTAACACAATTGCATCCTCTTCTTTGACATAAATTCTATCACACTATTTAGTTAGCATAAAATAATATCAAAATTATCATACTATTTCTCATCTTAGATTCAAAATATAAACCTTCTGTTAAAGACATACCCATCAACTTTATACAATTAAAAGTGTACATCATTAAGCAAAAGTCCAATCTCCACATACAACTTATACAAATTCATAAAAAATTAATCATCATTTATCAAAAATCCAACCTTCACATATAGTTGATTATCCACCATTAAGCAAAAGTCTAATATATGCATACAACTCAGAAGAACTAGATTTGCAATGGCCTGCACAAGCAAGTCCTCCCCTTGTGTTACCTCTAAACTAAACCATGTTGTAGAAAGATCTACAAACAAGTCCTCCCCTGGTGTTACCTCTAAACTAAACCATGTTGCAGAAAGATCTCATCTTGATGCTTATCCTAAAACATCCAAAGAAAACTTCAGTTCTCGTGTTCATCCAAAGCTACTAGATATATATGAAGAATTTATCTATCATTTTGAATCACTAAGATCAAGCCGGTCATCAATATAAAGATCTCTGCAGTAGTATTTGATTTATCTCTTTGATTAATATTTGTACTTGAAGAAGTCAATTTACATAGATCCTGCATATTGCACTTAAGTCAATGACCATGTAATAAATTTATCATGTAATTTCAAGAAACATTATTATGACTTTTATTCAATTCCACAAGTTCAGCACTAAGTCATTTTATCTAGGGTTGCAAACCACTCTTTGGCAGATCCACTACTGCATCAGGTGCACAATCAGCCACAATGTCAACGACTCAATGTTGGACTAGACTTAGCAAAAGCTGTGTACAAAGGCATCAATATTGGTTGCAATGTTCCATTCTTTGAATAGGACCCTTTAGCATCCAGCGCCCATGTGACTCAAAGAAATGGACCTTAATTAGGTGTGACTTCCATCTTAAAAAGCCCCAATTTAATTAAGTAACCTCATGTGAATGCAACATAATTGTATACTTATAGTTGACAACAAAGTTACCTGTAATCAATTTTACAATAAGTGCAACTATGCTAGCTAATGTGGAAGGTAATCAGCAAAATAATTTATCAGTTATTAAACTTCATTCAAATATGGAATGGGGCCAGCTATGAAACTGATTTGATAACCTTCAAGAGAGAAATATGAAGGTTCTGTCTTCTTAGTGTAGGAAGAAGAAAGAAGAAAAACATAAGATAAATGATAAAATAAAGAATCAGGAGTCAAGTAGGCAAAAAGCAATGAATTGTTTCTCTTTATTTCGGTTCCTAATAGTCGTCTTGAAGCACGAGTATTAAAATGCCTTCAACTTTGGCTATTATGCTCAGACACCCAATACAATGAATCCTATGAAAATTTCATTCTAGAATGAGGATAAGTGTAATGGATAACATGCAATCACAAATATAAACTATTACTTTGGTGATAGGAAAAATATCTGAAACTATTTAAACCACATTTCTTTTGTGCCAAAGGTACCTCTCCCAAATAAATCCAAGGATGATTATACCTGGAGCGTATTATTTTTGTGAGCTCGGTTGCAACTAGTTTAGATGGCAAAAGCCTACATTGCAACTAAAACAAATTGAACAATATTAAATGTTGCAATGAAAAGAAATTGAACAAAAAGAGCATAAACATCAGCAAATTTGAAAATCTAAGTAGTTATATACTTACCCAAACTCATCATCTGGTTCGATAAGTGTTTTATGTGTATTATTTTGACTTGAGCTAACGACACCTACAGAAACGGTTGTTTGATGGAGCAATCATACACAATTCAGAAGACAAATTATATGGAGTAATTACTATCACATTCTAACAATAATACATAGAAGTCGATTGATTGTATAGAGCAAAACCATATGCACACAAATCAAGTCTGACATTTCTGCAATCATATGCAAATTCGAAAAAAAATTATGTCAAAATGAGACATTACTCCCTCTTATATTGTATGTTCATCATGCCATCTCATTTGCGCAGCTGAACTTATTGAGGACTAACCTCTTAAGTGTCGGAATGAGAGGTAGATAATGCATTTATTTAAATGGAATTTCATTTTTATTTTTGGTGATTGCTTTGCATGGTTTATACTTTCAGCACCACAAAATTGGCATTGTCTGGTTTTGTCTTCATCATCACATAACCTACAACCGTTGTCGCAACAATCTATTTTCTTTGAATAAAATCCAAGTTTACAAACCAATTTTCTTGTTCTATAATAATTCAATGGAATTCTTGATTCTGGTGGAGCCACCTACCTTAATATCTCCATAAATGAATCAAAGCACACTTGTGATACATTATAATCAGCTTTTAGGTTCAACATTCCTAATTATATCAAGTGAACTAGGAAAAGAATTATATCATACTGATGTGGTATATTCATAATTCAGTTAAAGTGTTAAATAGGAAGGAACAAAGTCTTAAATGAAATCAATTAATAATTCATAATTCAGTTAATGATATTCCACAATAAAAATGCAATCGACCATAAAAACTAAAATAAAGAAAGTGGTTTTGATGAGATACAATAGAGAAAAGATGGGAAAATTACTCACAGTGGAGAAATCTCTTCTTAGTGAGGTGGTTTTTTTTATCACTTGTCAATAAGTGGAGATATCCTAAAACAAACATAATAGAATACAAGATGAAACTATCTGTGAAATGATCATAAGCATAATGACAATAGAATGATATCTATGAAATGAATTGTAAATTTGTAAGATATATATGCTTAGTGGATCAAGTGACACAACATTCTTCTAATCTAATGTACTGCACAAGTTACCGAAAGTCATTCTCTCGGAAAGAGAGTTATATGCTTGAAATATTAAATTAATCAAGTCCTAGTAGCTCTCAACATCAGCTACTATTCATGTTCACAACTGAAGAATAAAACTAAGACAAAAAGAATTATATTCTGATATAAATGATACAATATTTGACTCGTTGGTTGTGGATTTGGTCGGGCAGTTGGGAGTCTTAGGCACAACAAGATGCTGAAATGTTTGTCATGTGATTAAGTTTGGTGGTTTGAAAGATGGTGGTGCTGAATACAAAGTGCAATCATATATAGAATTGGAAGTTTTATTGACCATCACTTATTAAGGTGCAGTTTTATTTAAACAAAGCTAAAGGTTATGGACCATGCTCTTTCCACAAGACCAAATTTACAACTTGTCATTTAGTCTAATCTAGTTAATTTGTTGTTTGGGTCTGTTCAGTATCATGTCTAATTATTATGTAACACTACAAGAGTACCATTTTTGCATCTGATTCATCCGACAAAAAAAATTATTTATCCGACGCAACTAGTCATTTTGTGATGGATTTGTGTCGGATTGAAGTCCGACGCAAAACCCTTGGAAGAAAACTTCCAGCGTCCAACTTGTCTCACACAAATATGTAATTCGACGGTTATCAGACGCAATACTTGGTCTTATAGTGTCCTCCATTCTGACGTATTCTGATGCAAAGTTGGACACTAAGTAATCCTGAAGTGTCCTCCATTCTGACGCAAAGTTGGACACTAAGTAATGTAGCAGCTGATACATTCCGACGCAAGTTCCATCACAAAAGATAAAAAAATAAAAATAATACCTCAAAATTTCCCCACATAATCTATATCGATTTACAAAATTGCAAAATTTAAACTATAAATTGTTCTTACTTCTAACCATCTGACATTTGCTCATTCATCACAAATTTGGCAGCCATGCAATAATATTCTAAACTATACATAAATTATAAAGATAGAAAATTCTCTTGCAATCATTGTCAACATAAATTATATAAAATTATCAATAACATTTAAAACTATAAATAGCATCTTTCATGATTCAAATGGCAAGTAATTAATAGAAGTAAAATTATTATGGAAGAAAACAAGGCAATAATGTGAGCTTATAATTTTTTTGTCAAACCATAGGTGCAACAAACTTGCACAACTTAAAAAATAAAGAGTACCTATCTATTTAAACAAAATTTCAGCAAAATTCCAACCTCCAATGCTATTACGCGAGCGTCGAGAAGAAGAACTAAAACATAATAGCAAAAGGTATATTATTTAAAAAAATTCCAAACCTACTGCAAGCATTAATCGAGAATTCATATGATATATTTGAAAAAAATTAAATAATCTTGCATTTTCTAAGCTGAATTAAGCATGCCAAGGGTATGAGCAATTAATGTCAAAGAACCAAAGTGCTAGTACGTGATTGATAATAGATAATGTAGCACAACTAAAGCTGCTATGGTTGGCAATTAAAAACACTGAGCAGTACACAATTCTGCACGCAGAAAAAAAGAATCAAATAGTGCATTGAAGATTTACATGAAAATGCATACCTGGACAGGACTTGAGCTATAGAATGCATCAACCGCGTGCTGACATACAAAATAGAACGCGAATCAAGAACTGAATAGTAGTACATACCATTAACCATAAAAGGGAAAACATGAGCAATAGAACTTATAACAACTTAATTATATAAATTAAATTTCCTGCAAGTAGACAACAAAGAAAACCACTTAAACACCCATAACAAAGAGATTACGACAAAACATCACATGCATGCAGATGCGTAAACCCCAAGGAATTCGAGTTGTGAGATCCAAAACCTTGAGAAACGTAGACAAACACCCCACATTGTAATCATTTCCATCAAATCTAGATCCAATCGAGTGCAACTAAAAGTTCATCCTTTAAAAGTTCATTTCCTATCTGCTTAACTCTGTCATCTCACCACCATGCTAACAGTTTCCTTCATGGAATCACTCTGCAAAAGCATAAATATAAGGTGGCTGCTGCATGCACAAAAATCTACCTTGTCTAAAGGTTGAACAATGAGCAGAATTCTTTCAATCCTGAAAAAAATTATTCAATAATTAATCTCACTAAAAGATTAACACACATTGTCTGGAGCGAATTCAATAATTATTCAATAAGGTGGAATCGTAAGTGTTTGAATCATATCCTGAATTGGAGCGAATTCAAAAATATCTCTGGCCCCGACTGTGTAAACTCGATCAACACACATTGTATGTTCTATAGACTTATTTTATGAGCTCATAAATTTTGAAGTGTTATTTTAGAATGTTGATGTAATAAAAACCAAACTCCGCCTATGTTTTATAGCCGGTCCCAAGCTCGGATAAAGGATGAGGGTTGTATTAGGCCCCGACAGCCAGCGTAAAACTCTGTCGAATCTCATGAACATGGATCAACGAAAGCGGAATGGCGTCGTATGATCCATGTAGCCGACCCCACCTAGTGGGATAAGGCTTTGTTGTTGTTGTTGTTGTTGTAATCTCACTAAAAGAATAAGCTTCAATTTCCAAATAAATAAAACAAAAGAAAGTCCATACGTCATTGCCCTCATCTTCTTCTTCTTCAGTCCTTCGTGGCCGTTCATTAATAAAAGACTTCATCATTTTCATCACGCGTCTTTCATATTCAAGTTGTCGTTGCTCAACTTTATTTTCTATTTGTTGTGTTCGTTGTTGCAAGCGTATTTCAAAGTCTTCTTCTAATTGTTTCTCTCGTCGTTGGAATCGTTCTTCAAAAGTTTGTTCCATTTCAGTTTGCAATTTATTCCTCATCTCATTTATAAGACTTTCGAGAATTTTAGTCGGTACTGAAGATGACATGCCTCACGATGTTTATCCAAATACCCAAGGCCATACACATGACCTTTCTTTGGACCCCCTACAACATCGGTCCAAAGGTCTATAGCTTTAGCTTGTGGAAGTGTTTCCCCTTCTTTGCATTGTGTTTCAAATTCGGACAATTTATTTCTATATTCATCCAAATTTTTAAAATAAGAAATAAGTTAATCATACTATTAAAGTAACACAGTTTTTTTGTAGAAAATATTTACTTACATATAATTGTTGTGCTTTTGGGGTAACCCAATATTGACTCTCATTTTGATTTTGATGACCTTGATCTTGAGTATTCTTTGATCTTTTCGTGTGAAGAAGTCGAAAAACTTCATCAACGCTGGCTGCTCTCCCCAATTCATTCTCCTATAATATTGATAAAAGAAATTTAAGAACAACTAATCAATAAAAAATAAAATATTTAAATTTATTACCAAATTATGACGATGAGTAGCTGAAGAAATTGAACCGCAGGTGTGTATACAAAAGGCAGAGTCAGAAGCACGATTTTTCTTAGCGATTAGACATTTCTCTTTATAAACATTAGAGGACCAATGCTTGCACAACTCTTCCCAAATTCCTTCCCCAATCCATTGAGGTCATTTATTTTTCTTTGGAGCCAACCCCAATAAACCTGAAAGTCATCTTGAACCACGAGTATTAAATGCCTTCAACATTTGGCTATTATGCTCAGGCATCCAATACAAGGAACCCTATGAAAAATTCATTTTAATTAGAATGAGGATAAGTGTAATGGAACATGCAATTGCAAATATAAACTGCTACTTTAGTGATAGGAAAAATACTTGAAATTCTTTAAACCACATTTCTTTTGTTGTCAAAGGTATGTCTCCCCAAGAAATTTAAGGATGATTACACCTAGAGCGTATTATTTTTGTGAGTGTGGTTGCAGTTGGTTTAGATGGCAAAAACCTACATTGCAATTAACAAAAATTAAGCAAGATGTGTAATGTTGCAATGAAAAGAAGTTGAACAAAAAAGAATGTAAACAACAACAAATTAAAAAAAACTTAGTTATGCACTTACCCAAACTCATCATCTGGTTCGATAAGTGTTTTAGGTATATTATTTTGACTTGAGCTAACGGCACTGGTAGTTGGTGGGATTGATTGAGAAGTCGTAGGTTGATGTGAATCGTCATCACCTGATAGAGAAGTAGGTGTCCTGACCGTTTCTTGAGAAGATTGGTCCGGATGGCACCAAAACCAAATGTGAGACGTCTAGAATCCTTCTCCATCTCCTTTTCTTTTCCTTTATCTTTGTATCCCGATCCTAACATCTATACACAAACATAAACCTTGACCATAAATGTCCATATTATCAAGTTTGAAGGGACCATTAAAAAAATGAGAAATATTAATGGAAATCATAAGATGTTACCTCAGCTCGAAACCCTTTAGTTCCTTCTCTTGATGATTGAGATCTCATCTTGATCGCTACTTGCGTTTTAGATTTTAAAAAAATAAACTTAAGTTCTGTCTTTTTTAAGTCACCTCAAATAGTTAAATATAACCATGTGACAGAAGAATGAGTATGTACCATTCAACAGAAGAAAACATATGAATATAAATTGACATTTCATATTGAATGCAAGTTTGCTTCTCATTCTGGTTTTTGAAACAAAATAGAAACTGCCAATCTCCATTTTCAATCAAATACAAAAAAAAAATAATCTCTAACAGATGCACCTTAAATCAAAACCCATAATAATCTAACTAATTTTTCAATCCCCACAAAAAAATAACATGTCAAAGTCATTGTCCATGTACTTACATAGCAAAGACTTGATCAGGAAAATCTACTTAAGTTCTTTTCTTCATCAACTAGAATGGCTGCAAAAAAAAAACGTATTAGCAGAAAATAAAGAATTTCGAATCCAAGTAAACAAATCATGTATTAGCAAAATGACTGTTTGATTGGTTATGCACATACAACAACGCTATGACCAGTACATGATCAGACCTTTATAGATAAAGGCAGCTAAATAAAAAAATTGCTTTAATTAATGCTCAATGTCAACGATTTGCTTTAATTAATGCTCAATAGTTACGGCCAAAAGGGGCAGTGAAACTCAGTACTGCTACAATATAAAGTGATTGAGACAATAGTTGTTATGGGATCCAGCTATTAAGGTCTGAAACACCAAGTTGTGCATCATAGATAGAGATGTCTGGTGGATGGGAGTGACCCATGTGGACAAATAATGTCTGCCAGAAATTGTTATGCACCTGAATCTACTTAAGTTCTTTTCTTCATCAACTAGAATGGCTGCAAAAAAAACGTATTAGCAAAAAATAAAGAATTTCTAATCCAAGTAAACAAATCATGTAGTTAACATATTAATCACAACAATAATCAGAAAATAAAGTAAATACAATAACTCACAAACAATCTTAATCACTTTCTTCATTGCCACTTGATACATATTTGTTGGTCGATGAAGATGAAGTTTCATACTCATCTTCATCTTTAAATCCATGTTGTCTACTAGTGCCCACATCTTCTATGACGTCAAAAGTTCCACTACCATCATGTAAGTCTTCAATAAAATCAAGATCAACAATTGGATCCATGAAGACATGCTATCATTTTGAAAAGCAATTTCCAATGCACCTTCAAGTTCAATTCTATTTCTTGCCTTAGTTTTTATTGTTGCCCACCATTGCATTTTATCTTTTATCTTTCTAGGGTATGGAACATAATAAACTTGTCTTGTAGATGAAGCAATAATGAAAGGATCATATTGCTCATATCGTCTAGTGTGCTTCACCTCAACTATTTTGAAATCTTTATGAGTTCTTGTATCTCGATTGATCTTGGGATCAAACCACTCATATTAAAAAAGAACAACTTTATTTCTTGGATCCCCAGGATATTCTAATTCGATCTGTCAATATTCCAAAATAGTCTTGTTCATCATCACCATTATTTGTGCCTTTCACATACATACCACTATTAATTGTCTTCTTGCCATGTGACCATGCATCTGTGTGAAATTTAAAACCATTGACAAAATAAATAGGCCATGATGTTACTGATCTACTAGGCCCCCATGCTAGATCATGCAAATAAAAATTTGTCACTATATTTGATGGATGATGAACCTAGAAGTGAAACAAAGTAAATATAAGAACTTATATTTTATCTAATACAAAGAATAATAAATTGACATACTTACATAACTCTTAAATCATTCTACAAAATTGGCTTGGATTTTTTGATAAGAAAGTTCCTCTGAAATATTGAAATGTCGCGTAAATGTACTGTACAATATACAAATATATAATTAGAACTTTATAATAAAGTTTAAAAGTAAACTAAAAATGATTGTATTACTCTTACTTAATGAATGGCTGAATTTAACAAGATGAGTAATGTTGCCGATTTTAATTCTGCATCATTTAACCATCTTTGCTTTGATTTTCCATAAGCCTGACCACATTGATTAAAAATCGATAAAGTTGGTTCGGTTGGCATATTCTCATACCCATCGTCATTTCTTCCTACTCTTGTCCTCATTGATTTGACATGAGACTCAAAATAATATGAACAAAAATGTGATATTTCTTCAGTCAAATAAGTTTCACATATTGAGCCTTCCACATGAGCTTTGTTCTTAATTGTTCTTTTTATCTTATTTAAATATCTTTCGATAGGATACGTCCATCTATACTACACCGGTCCCCCCACTCTAGCTTCATAGGGTAAATGAATTGGTAAGTGATCCATGGAATCAAAAAAACCCGGTGGAAAGATTCTTTCCAACTTGCACAAAATCACTGGAATATTTTGCTCCATTTGGTTTACATTTTTCACAACCAAAGATGTTGAATATAAATTTTTTAAAAATTGACTCAATTCTGCTAAAGGTTTCCATATTGAGTCTGGTAATAAAAAGAAAGCAATTGGAAACAAACTTTGCATAAACACATGGCAATCATGACTTTTCATTCCTGTTAATTGTAATTGATTCATATCCACACACCTGACCAAATTGGAAGCATAACCATATGGCATTTTCAAATCTTGCACCCATTGACAAATGATTTCTTTTTCTCTTTTTGTAAAAGTATATTTTGCCTTTGGTTTGATCATTTTGCCATTTGACAAATTAATAAGCTCCAATTCTTGTCGTTGGCAATACCCTTTTAGGTCCATTATTGGCTTCACATTGTCTTTTTTTTTTCTTTGACATCCATAATGGTATTGAATATGTTATCAAAAATATTTTTCTCGATATGCATAACATCTAAGTTATGCCTAATGAGATTGTCTTTCCAATAAGGCAATTCCCAAAATATACTTTGCTTTGTCCAATTGTGATAAATGCCATACCCTGGACGCTTGATCACTTGTAGTTCAGTAACTTTATTAAAGTTGCTTACAATCTCACTTAATTCATATCCCGACAATCTTGGCGGAGGGGCATCATTCACGATTGTTTTCTTCTTAAATGCTTTTTTATTTCTTCGAAACATGTGATTACTTGGCAAAAATTGGCGATGACAATCAAACCAGCACTTTTTTCCTCCATGTCTCAAGGTGAATGCCTTAGTTTGATCCATGCAATATGGACATGCTAATTTTCCTATAGTCATCCATCCAGACAACATTCCATATGCAAGAAAGTCATTTATTGTCCACATTAATGCAATCTTCATCATAAAATTTTGTTTGGTATACACATCATAAGTTAGAACAGCTGACCATAGTATTTTTAACTCATCAATTAGTGGTTGCAAGTAAATATCTATCTTACTCTTAGGACTGTGAGGATCAGGAATAATATAAGTCAAAAACATGTATGGCGCAGTCATACACAATTCAGGAGGCAAATTATATGAAGTGACTATCACAGGCCAACAGGAATAAGTAGAAGTCATTTGATTGTATGGAGCAAAACCATCGGCACACAAACCAAGCCTAACATTTTTGCAATCAGATGCAAATTCCGAAAAAGTTTTGTCAAAATGTTTCCACGCTTCACCATCAGAAGGATGAGACATTACTCCCTCTTTCATTGTATGTTCAGCATGCCATCTCATTTGCACAGCTGAACTTATGGAGGAATATAATCTCTTAAGTCTCGGAATGAGAGGTAGATAATGCATTTGTTTAAATGGAATTTCATTTTTATGTTTGGTATTTGCTTTGCATGGTTTATACCTTTCAGCACCACAAAATTGGCATTGCCTAGTTTTGTCTTCATCATCATATAACCTATAGCCGTTAACACAACAATCTATTTTCTTTGATCGAAGGCCAAGTTTAGAAACCAACTTTCTAGTTCTATAGTAATTCAAAGGAATTCTTGATTTTGGTGGAGCCACCTCCCTTAGTATCTCCATAAATGAATCAAAGCACATTTGTGACACATTATAGTCAGCTTTTAGACTCAACATTCGCAATGCTAAGGATAACTCAGAATGTGTCTTGCAGCCAGGCCATATTGGTTGACTCGATGCATTCAATAGATTAAAAAATTCCTCAGCTTTCGGATAAGGAGGCTCCTCAGCGCTGTCTCGGAAATAACTCCTAGAGTTACCGAAATCCATTGCAGCAGCATCATACACAAAATTCTCATATCTATTGGCTGCATTGTCTTCCACAATCGTGTCATTGTTATCACTATCTACATCTGCAATCATATCAGGTTGTTCCTCGCCATGATTTGTCCAGTACCAGTATCCAGGTTTGAATCCTTTTTTTATATAAGTGAACTTTCACTTCTTCAGATTTTAATAAATTTCCACTACAACACTTTGAACAAGGACATCTTAATGTTCATTCGTTAAAGAAAATTTGAGATTGACATGCATAATTAACAAATTCTTCAACTCCACATATGAATTCTTGAGTCAATTCTCTACGACCACGAGTGTTACTATACATCCACTTACGATTTTCTGGAACAAACATTTTCTGCAATATATATTAATTCAATAAAATAATATATATCAAAGTCCATATCAAGAATTAGATATTCATAATTCACAATTAAGTTAAAGTGTTAAATAGGAAGAAACAAAGTGTTACATAAAATCAATTCATAATTTAGTCAAAGACATTCCACAATAAAAATGCAACAATTAAAAGCATTAGTAGATCATTAATTAAGCATCTGTTAGGGCAACATTACCAATTTGAGGGGTTAGCTTCACTTGGCAATTGGTATCAAATAAGCATTAAGCAGCTCCAAGTACATTAAACCAACATGTTGAAAGATTCAAATATTATCTACATAGTAAAATATTCAAATGTTACGAGTTTAAAAAAGAAATGACTTCTTTCCACCAAAGAGAAATTAAGCATTCAACGCCGAGTTTACCTGTTCCGCTGCTTGTGGTTTGCACAAAAGTTCAACACTACCAGTTTGTTTGGCTTCTACCATCCTCTATCATAAAAAAATTCATTGAACAATTTTTTAAGAAAAATAAAGGCAATTGCGCGTCCAAAAAGTATTTAATGTAGCAAAACAGCAATAGAATGATCCTGGAAAGGAAGAAAAAACAGCATCTAACCTTTCGGCATCGATTCGCTGCTCGACTCCTGCGGAAGAGAAGAGGTCTGAGGCGATGGGTGCGGAGGGCGCTGCCGGTGCGTTAGGTTTTGTATTGGTACTTGCAGGCGGTGGGGAGAGGGAGGAACGCTAGGGTTTAGTCAGGGGATATTTGAGTTACTCGGCCTAAAGTGACCCTACTTCCTGTGCGAGAGCCCCTACGTGGCCTGTGCGAGAGCCCCTACGCGGCCTGTGCTGCGCGCGACAATCTTCCTGCGCAGGAAGGCCGAGTAGGCGCGCGCACGACGTAGAAGGCAGGGTCGAGAAGAACAAACAGTAGAAGATCCAAAGCACGAAGAACTGCCGAAGGCGGGAGAGGTAGAAGAAGTGAGAAATGAAAAAGGAAAAGGGAAAAAGACCGCATAAAGAAAAGAAGGTCCGGCGATGGACAGCGGCAGGCAACGGCTTCCGACGGTGGCAACGGCAAGCAGCGGGGCAGCGAGGAGAGGAGGATCGACGCACCGACATCTGCACTTCACGAGGGGGGTCCTGGTGGATGGAATTAGGGGATCCAGGGTTTAGTGTGTTGCTACTCTCGGAAGGCAACGAGGATTCCACAAAGGAGGTGGGCATCACACCTTGGCGTGCCCTAATCCTTGGCGTGCGGTGCCGGCACTACACCTTGTTGTCGGAGGATGGCGTCGTCAAAGTCCTGAACCAGGACGAAGGTAGAGCGATGACCGGAAGGCAGAGTGATCACCGGGCTGGACGAAGGCAGAAGCGACGGCAGCCACAAAGGACGAAGGCAGGAGCGCGCGATGGCTGGAGCGAAGGCAACATTTGGGATCATAAAAAAAT
The DNA here is from genome assembly GCA_030549335.1 of Pontederia crassipes. Lineage (NCBI taxonomy): Eukaryota > Viridiplantae > Streptophyta > Magnoliopsida > Commelinales > Pontederiaceae > Pontederia > Pontederia crassipes. Next base: position 30,596,763 of record CM060194.1, on the reverse strand, counting down.
TGTGCCCTACACACAATTTTAGCGGCAGATCGTAAGTCGGACATAAAACAATAGGCGTAAAGCGTATAAAGCATCCGATATGGATCTGACAGTCAATTTTAGTGACTGATCCACAAGGCCGACGCATTTGATTATTATTTTGTGTCGGATCATAATCCGACGTTAACTATCAGACGTTAATTACTACTTTTCTTGTAGTGTAATGGTTTGGGTTGTGGCTAGCTTTCTACCAACTACTCCTGTAAAACAAGAAACTCATTGTTAATTGATGTGACATGTCAAGTTCAATCTGATCGCTATGATAATCAGATTAATGATGCTTCTAAATGATAAATCAGGTTCATCAAGGATCAGATGAATGATACAAATGAGTCTCATTTCAGAATAAAGTGCTTCAAATCTAGTGTAGATTTTTGTTGTTTTTGACCGAAAATGATACTAAACACCTTGAGGGAAGAGGATACTGTAGAACAATTGACCAAGACAGATTGAACTACTAGAATGGGTTCTGCGAGAAAGGGGAAGAAAGGAGTTAAAAGTCCACATTAGTATGAGTAATCAAGGAATCCTTGAGACAAAACAAAGGAAGGAAAGGAAAGAAAAGAAAAGAAAAGAAAAAGACTTGTTTTTCATTCATTACTAAGTTAAGTTTGGTTTCTTACATGTACACCCATGGTTAGATAGATAGATTACTTTTCTTACCTCTGTTGAACTATGTTGAGAATTGTTCCAGATTACGTGGATAAGTTCTAGTTTGCACCTACCAAGTGCTTATCTCTACTACTTGTGTTGAAGACGAGGGATCAAGAATTCTTTGAACAACAAAATCCTTTATATTGCATAATACAAGGAATACTAGGGAGAATAACATGTGATTAAGCTACAATTCATAAATCACATGCTACCTTCAAACAAGCAAGCAAAAAAAAAACAAGGGTTATTTCCATAAATCACCCCTAAACTATCGTGATTTTTCATGTCTAACCCCAAATTATGAATTTATTATTTTGGATCCCTAAACTATCACGATTTTTTCAATTTGATCCTTCCATCGACTTCCGTCTGATTTCTCATTAACTTCATTATGAAAAGTCAAAGTTGCTCCTCCATCGATAACACATCAAATAAAAAGTGAAAAAAATAAAAAAGAAGAGAACTTCGACGTCCGATGAACGACAAAAATTAAAAAGGGGTGGGGGAGGGGGGGACCCCCACCGGTGCATTCCTCACAGGAGACGACCTTCGTTGGTCAACCCCCTGTTGTTGCGACCGACAATGACCTGTCGGCGCGCACAGGGAAAGGGGGAGAGGTGGGGGGGGGGGGGGGGTTGTCCCCCTCTTTCCCCTTACGCGCAAGACCTTCCGGCGAAGGTTCTGACGCAGCCAGGGCATTCCACACTCCCCTCGACGTTGGCAGTCTCATTGAGGCAGGACCTGCAGCATGATGAGGACACGTTGGTCGTCATTGCACCATGGAAGACGGCGGAGGGGTCATGGTGGGGGAGCCCTTTGATTTCTGTGGGTTACCACCGGCGGACACGAAGAGGGAGCTGATGAACCGGGCCAGGCGCGCCCCAAGTAATGATGACGTCTTCGACTTTCGTAGGTCACAAAGCTTGCTCCAGATCAAGGCCGCCTTCTTCATGCTGGGAGCGTGCTAACTTCGATGGCGCTGCCCTCGAAGGCGGCAGCGGCGACACATGATGTGGGTGTCGATTTGATGGCTGCGTCACAACGGAGACATTGGCATGATCCAGATAGGCCTCAGCGGCACCTGCAGGTGGTGGGTCATCGTGGACTTGGGTTCCGACGATGAGAACCCGCTGTAGCTCGAGCTGATGAGCTCAACGTTGAGATCGGCGACGGAACTCCACTCCCGCTGTGAAGATGACGGGACGAAGCCCTCTTGCTCCCTGCCGCATTTTTCCACTCTTCGCCGCCGCTGCCACTAGGTTTATGAGCAGTGGAGGTCTTCTTATCGGTGGTGATGTGGACAAAGGGGCAGTCGGGTGCTCCGCCGGAGCGGCGATCTCGCGATGCTACTGTGGCGCCTGCAGGGATGTTGGCAAAAAGTCAAGTGCTTCGTCGGAAGGTCGTAGTGGGGAGGGTCACCGGCGCCCCACCCGTTCTCTTTCCCTGCGCACATCGGTGCAGGCAAGAGGCGCCGGAGACCCCCTCTCTTTTCCTACGCACGTTGGCACAAGGCAAGAGGGAAAGAGAGGGGATTGCCGTAGATCACCGAGGATGACCTTCAGACCCTCCGCTCAGCAGTAGATCTCTGAGGATGACCTCTAGACCCTCCGCCATCACTACTCTGACCTCTTCGACAGCCCTTACCAGATGCTTCTACACCGCATCACCCCAATCGTGACCTCCTCTCCTATGCTCGCGCCTTCATTGTCGTCACCCCCTGCGATCATTGGCGATAGCTCATAGGGGGTCGCCCCTCCTCGTGCATGGACGCCCGTCTTCGGCGAGATGGGGGGCCCTCATCGCCCCTGCATTTTTTCCTTTTCCTTTTTTCATTTTATTTTTTAAAATATTAGAAGAGATGGGAGAAGGGTATATTTTGATTTTTCACAAATGAGAAACAACGAAGTTAACATAAAAGTTGACAAGTGAACAGAAGGATTGAATTAGAAAAATCATGATAGTTTAGGGATCCAAAAAAAAAAAGTTCGTAGATTGGTGTTAGATATGAAAAATTATGATAGTTTAGGAGTGATTTATAGAAATAACCCAAAAATAACTATAAAACAAAATTAGCCACTGTCAGCTTTTATAACACGATGCCTACTCAACAATCCATTGAGTTTCGTATGCAATCAGATCAGAAAAAAAAGAATAAAATAACTACAAAATGGTACAGAGAGAAAATTAGAAATTGGCGTGAATGTCGCATGAACAACCTGCTAAACGAGTTCTTCCTCCCAACAGTAGCAACTTAAAAGGGAGAAACACCAATAGAATGAAGATTAAGATTAAGGAATAAAGAAGGATTTTATTCGCATAACCATTTTTGCCTCTTCAGTATGTATGATGATCGTGAACTTGGTGGCGAGCTCCACCTTCTCCTAAAGCCTGCCTTGAAGAACTTGCAAATTATGATGATTGTGATAGAAGGAAGACGATCACCGGCAAGAGAAGGCAGGGGCGTCCATGATAACTGGGCGTGTCAGATTAACATTTGAGGAAATCTTCCGAACAGTTGGAGCCCTAAACAATTGATGCCCTAAAAAACTATGCCTCATATCAACATCCGACGCTTGTCCAACAATCTGTTTACCAAGCACCTACCAATCTCCACCTTCTCCTAAAGCCTACCTTGCTGCAGATTATGATGATTGCTGATAGAAGGAAGATGATCACCGGCAGGAGAAGGCTTTTTACCTAAACAATTGATGCCTTAGAAAACTAAGCATCAAATCAACAACTGATGCTTATCCAATAATATGTTTACCAAGCTTCTATGACAGATCACAAATAAGACACATGCAATAGGCAACTAAGCGTCCAATATGAATTTGACGCTCATTTTTAGCGGTCGATCAATCAATCGGACACATACTTTGTGTTGTCGACAATATTAATAAATAAAGAAGGCTTTTTTCGCGTACCCTTTTTGCCTCTTCAATACATATGATGATCGCGAACTTGGTGGCGAGATCCACCTTCTTTAGAAGCCTGCCTTGAAGAACCTACAAATTATGATGATCGTCGACAGAAGGAAAACGATCGCCGACAGAGGCGTCCATGATCGATGGCAGTGAACGGGTGTGTCAAATTAACATTTGAGGAAATCATCCAAACAATTGGGGCCCTAAACATTTGATGCTCTAATAAACTAAGCATCATATTAACATTCGACGCTTATCCAACAATCTATTTGCCAAGCTTCATGACAGATCACAGATTAGACACATGCGATATACAACTAAGCATCCGATATGAATCGATCATTTTTATCAGCCGATCAATCAATCAGACAAATACTTTGTGTTGAATCATAATCAATGCTAATTAGTGGACACTAATTGTCAATTTTCTTGTAGTACATTCTCGAAGTTCACCCCATGAACATGTCACAAGCACATCCAAATTCAATGGATAGTTTAATCATAATTTTATAATAATGTAGAAAAAAATATATCAATTAAATATTCATCAAAATAGACATGTCAACAAAAACATAATAATAAGAAAGTATGGGATGAACCAAATAAGCGATAAGATTGGAAATCTAAGTGACACCATAATCATAAATATTTCTCAATAGAGAACATAAAGGACCTAGCATAAACCATATGTTAATGTCCTAATGCTAACGAGTTAACAAGATCCATGATACACTAGGCCCAATATATAAGGGCTCAAAATAAAGTCCGACACCATGTGCAACGTTCGCATCATGAGCATGCCCTTGGCCAAGCTCATTCCTGCATATTTAGACGAACTCAAACATAGGTAAAATTCAGCCTTCATTAATTGTATCTAAAGACCATAATCAATAACAATAACTTTCAATAAATTCAAGTATGCATCAATCTATCAATAAGATCAATATCCATAATGATTTTTTTTTTCAAAAGGTTATGTATTCATTAAGTAATCGCTCCATTGGAGTCCTCGTACAAAATATTGAGCAATCCCGGAGGGAGACTGTCTAATAAAAAAGTTCCGCTAACATTAGTGCGGCCAAATAAAGCTAGGTAATCTGCAGCCCTGTTGCGACTCCGTGGGTAGAACTTGACCACAGTAGGCCAGGTCCAACAGATACAAATGTCCTGTATAATTCCTTTTATATGCCAAGGGTGTTGTGCCTTTCTGGATAATATGTTGATCAGCGTAAGGGAGTCAGAGTAAGCGACAATATGTCAGTGATCTGCGGAAGCACTCCTTCAGCCCAGCCAGTAATCCGTAAGCCTCGATCTCGAGCACCGTATCAGCTGCAGTCCAAAAAGCCCCTGCAAAAATAAAAGAGCCATTATGAGTACGTAAGAAAGCGCCATAGCCCCCCATTCCGGCCCCAATGGGGAGGGAACCATCCGACTGGAGAACTAGCCAAGAGGGAAGAGGTCTCCCACCGGGCCCGGAGAGGGCCTTGGGGGTGAAAATTAGTTGCCTCAGGTGTGTGGGAGTCAGCAAAGTCTCGAAAACTAGCCAAAGCTTTTTCCCACACCTTCTTCATGGTTGTGTGCTTGGATCTGAAATGCGCCGCGTTTCTAGAATTCCAAAGCTCCCAAAGGCAAAAAGAGAAGAGTGAAATTAGGACAAAGAGTGATTGCTTATTCATTCCCGCACCTTCGTTAACCTAGGAACCAAGGTGCCAGGAATCAACAAGCTGAAAGGAGAAATTTAGTTGATGCTGAAAAAGACCCAGAGCTGAAGAGTAAAAGGACAGTGGAAGAATAAATGGGAATTTGTTTTAAGGGAAAGTGCCACAGAGGGGATAGACGGGGTTAATTGTGGCATTAAAATGGTGAACAGTATCCAGGGTCGGAAGTTTATTATGGAACAGCTTCCAAAGAAAGATGTGGATTTTAGGAGCCACTAGAATATTCCAAATTTTAGTCCAACCACGCCCTCCAGTGGAGATGCTCGGCAAAGCATGGCGGCAAACAAAATTATATACCGATTTAGCATTAGCACATCCTTGGGTATCAGTTACCCAGACCCACGCGTCATCATAGGCCATAGAAGAAATATAGATACACTTAATTACAACACACAGATCAAGTCCAAATAGAGTATCAAGTAGGGAGATCTTCCAAACACCATTAGCAATAAGATCGCTCACAAGTAGATTATTAAGTGGCTGTGAAGAGTTTATGTAAGTAGGCCATTTACTGAGAGGAATTTGACAGATCCATGGATCATTAAGGAGAGATGTGTTATGACCAATACCAATCTACTTTTGGAAGCCGAGGCGAAGGTCAAGAGTAGAGAGTATGATTTTCCTCCAGATGGGAGAGGATTTATTGCTGGAAGGGGGAGTGTCCCAAAGGTTGAGGCGTCCATATTTGGCATTAGAGAGTTGGACCCAATGATTGTTACACTGATTCAGTAATGAGAGGACTCTTTTAGCCATAAGAGAGGTCTGAACTGCTTGGAGATGCTTAATTCCCAAGCCACCAAACGATTTTGGCAGCTGAGCGGTTTGCCAATTGATTAGGTGAGCAGTACGATGGTTAGGATTTGAGTTCCACAGGTAAGCTCTAGAGTGCTTTTCAAGAGACTTAATGATACCCCTAGCCAGGCAAGTGGTACTAAGCCAATGAGTCAGAATTGCCGATAATACAGATTTGATTAGGGTGGTATGCCCAGCTTGGTTAAGAATCCTATGACTCCATCCAACAAGTCTGGATGTAGTTTTATCGATAATGAGCTATTGGTCACGGATAGATAATTTAGCAGGGGAGATGGGGGTTCCGAGATAGATAAAAGGGAAATGTTCTAGCTTAAAGTGGAGAGTGTCCTTGAGCAAATTTTTTCGCCTAGTACTTAACTTTGGGAGACAGAACTCAGACTTTTGGGAGTTAACTTTCTGTCCAGTGAGATATTCGTAGATTTGAAAAACCTCCTTAATGTTTTTACAGTTTATTTTTGTTGCTTTTAGACAGATTAATAGATCGTCAGCAAAGAGTAGATGAGTAATGTGAAATGATAACAACTGAAAGGAATGATTTTTCCAATGGATTCATAGGAGTTCATAAGAGAGGAGAAAACCTGGCTGACCAAAATGAAAATATAGGGTGAAATTGGGTCGCCTCGACGGATTCCACGATGGGGGAGGAAGGACTCGGAACACTATTGGTTGATGACACACATAAAAGTGGGGGAGCGAAAGCAACTGTTAATCCATGTAATAAATTGAGGGGGAAACATCATTTGGGTCAGGATTTTGGTGACGGAAGTCCAGGAGATGCGATCAAATGCCTTCTCCATGTAGACCTTAATTAGCATATGCTTCTTCTTGGTGACGGAAGTCCAGGAGATGCGATCGAATGCCTTCTCCATGTCGACCTTAATTAGCATATGCTTCTTCCTACCTTTGTTAAGAGAATGGGCAAGTTCCTGGGTGACCATTATATTATTGTGAATTTGTCTACCAGGCACAAAGCAGACTGATTTTTATCTATAAGGTGCGCTAATGTGAGCCTAAGCCTATTGTCCAAAATTTTGGTGAGCAATCTATATAGAACATTGCAAAGCGAGATTGGTCTGTAATCAATAATTTTCTTGGGATTCTTTTCTTGGGGATGAAGGTTGAAGATACAAAAATAATATTTAATTTATTTATTGATTAACATATAGTATATATAATATATAGGGTTTATGGTTTAAATATAAAATAAATAGCGATATAAATATAGATAGCCTATACATAGTTATCTATTTCCAAGTAATCACATTGGCGTCTACATAGTGTCATTTCATTAGTGATGCCAGATTGCTGAAGTAGCAGACCATTCAGTAGGGAATGAATTGTAAATCATAAAGGATTTAATGGCTGAAGTAACAGTGGGCCCGAGAATGTTCCAATACTCACGATGAAATTTCTCAGTGAATCCGTCTGGGCCAGACGATTTGCCCGGAGGCATACTCCAGAGCGCGTCGCGAATCTCATTGTCAGAGCATGGCTTAATGAGTGGATTAGACATGGTTTCGTCGAGGGTGGGAAGGGATGGCCAACAAGCTTGAGGGATGTCAGGATCAGGGTCAGGGCGCCACAAATTCTTATAATGGTCAACAAATAAGGATCTAATAGCCTTAGGGTCCGTAAGGACTCTGCCATCGGAGTTGAATTTCAGAAATAATGTTTTGTCTATGCCTGATCATGGTAGAGAGGTGAAAATAGTGGGTATTTCTATCGCCCTTAGTGGTCTAGTGAGCTTTGGCTTTACTCCACCACTTGAGGCTAATTTGCCTAAGCAGGACAGCATGAAGATGGTACGTGGATCTAAGGTGGCCAAGCTCAAGGTTGGAGAGGTCCCTGGTAATGTCAAGCTTTTCAAGCTCGGAGATGTGCCTGAGCGTAATGTCCGCCTTAGACTCTAAATTTCTGATAGTGCTTTTGTTCCATTTTAGGGTATCTAATTTTATCTTCTTAAGGGTCGACCCTAAGGACTCCGAGTTTGAGATACTTTGAAGGACGATGTTACGTGCTTCCTGGTGTTGAAACCAGATCTATTTGTACTTGAACGAGCAAGCATGGAGGGTAGAGTTATAAGTCTGGAACAAGAATGGGGCATGATGAAAGACACACCTCGGGAGAGAGGTAAGGGTCAAGGACGGGAAGGTCTGTAGCCAGTGGTGGCTAAGCAATAATCTACCGAGACGACAGTGGATACGCGTTAAGCCAGACCTATTATTACACCAGGTATAGGAAGGTCCTGTAAGCTCTATATAGACTAAGCCATGCTTATCAATTAAACCTCTAAGTAGTCTAGTTAATATAAAAAGGTTAAAGGGTAGGCCACCGAGCTTATCCTCGGGACCGAGCAGGGAATTAAAATCGCCCATGAGGACCTAAGGGAAGTTACCAGTTTGCATACGATTGAGTTCATGCCATAGAAGGTTTCTAGTAGATGGAATAGAACTAGCATACACGCAAGAAAGCAGAAAGGTAAAGTGATCACAAGTGATAGCCGCATGAATGATTTGAGGGGTAGCATGGATAGAAGTCACTTGAGCGCCTTGGCCGTGCCAAGCCAAGGCGATGCCTCCCAAAGCACAAGCGGCCTCGTGGTAGATACCGTCCCATTGGGGACCTAAGCGCCGAATAACCTATTTTATTTTTACAGAATTCAAGTGGGTCTCTAATAATATTACAAAATTTGGCTTATTTGCCTTAATTAAACTAACTAATCTATCTCGAACTTTCGCCCGGAAAGCTCCCCTACAGTTCCCCTACATAATGCGCATCAGATGGATATTGAGTTCGAGCCATCCTAAACATCGGAGGACGCCATCACCTGCACAACGTGAGGTTTTAGCCGCGGAAGGAGGTAAGGAATTACCTGAGGTTTTCAGTATTTTCTTCCGGAGATGGAGGCTCGGAAGCGGCGGCTTGGGGCGCTGGGGACGCGACTTTTTCCGATCCGAGCGAGTAGGGGGAAGCAAGTCAATATCAGCTACTTCCACCTCATCTGCCTCCGAGGAGTCCTCATCCGAGACCCAGTTGTACTCTACAACATGTTAGTAGCCTGAAGCACCAGCGCCTCATGAGGACAAGATTCGGAGGCGGGCGAGGTAGTGGAGCGGGTGCCCTTGTGGGGGGGGGCGGGGGCGGGGGGGGAGGGGGGGGGCGAAAGTGGACTGAGTAGGAGTAGCACCCATAGAGACCGGTGATAGAGAATGGGGAAGGTTGGCGATCAGAGGCGGCAGAGTGGGCGAGATGAGAGCTTGCGTGACAGAGGCAGGTGAGGGTTTTTGATGGGCCAACGCATGGCTGGGATTAGCACTAGTGAGATTGATGGTGGCGATGCCGTCCACGTGGGGAATGATAACCTGATTATTAACTTGCGCCTCGGGGATCAGTGAAGTGGCAACCCGCGAAGAAACTCAGATTGTGTTTTCGCCCGTGACATCCTCACCGTAGGAGTTGATCGCACGATCACCATCGCGACACGTCGACTGACACCCCTGGATCGATGACATGGCCCCCAGAGCAGTGCCGGCCAACAGCGCATGCGGAGACCGAGGCAAGCGAGATGACCGTTCCGCGGTGGACGCCGTGCCTCGATAGCGTGCAACCAGGGCCCGAACAGCATCACCGACTGGACAGCTTCGCCGGACTGAGGCGCCGGTGTAGAAGCGTACTGCTCGAACCTATGACCAACAAGACCACAACGGAAGCAGAAAAGGGGAAGGTTCTCATACTTTACCTACTGAAAATAACGATCCCCCAACGACAGTCGGATCCATGTCCCTTGTTTGATCCGAATAGTGAGATTGACTTCCACACAAGCGCGAGCAGGGGCATTGATAGTTTCGAGGGAGACATCCTCGACTCGCAGTGGAGCTCCGAAGGTTGCCGCGATAAGCTGCAAGGATGAGGGGTTGCAGAGTTCAAGCGGGAGGCCGGGGAAACGGAGCCAGAGGGGAGTGGCCATAAGGCAGTCACCATCTGGCAGGAAAAAGGGTGATACCAGCGCCACACGTAGAAGGTGCCCCTTGATCTCCCAGGGGCCTCCGACAAGGACCTGCAAATGGTCAGATTAATCGGCAAACTTAAAGAGGATAAACGAATTACCAAGTTTTGAGTAGGTCTATGGAGTGGCCGTGCGCCACAGCTGCGGCAAGTCCTCCCGGAGGGATTCGAGGTCGCCAATATAATGCCCTAGTAAGCACAACCGTAGCTCCTATACTCTACACTGGGTTTCCTCGGCGGGGATGACGACCTCATTCATAACGCTCTCCTTAATCTCACGGAGCTGCCTGGCCGACTTCGGGACCGGGGTGACAGGACGAAGACCACGAACAGTGTCCGCCCAGGAGCGATCACCAGGGGGGTTAGCCAAGGCAAACAAAGGGGGAAATGGAGGAGGAGAACAAGGGGCAGGGGAGAGGAAGAAGCTGGGTCGTCGGGGACGGATGTGGCGTGAGATGGAGGCTAGGGCGCGGCATGCTCAGAGGAGCTCACCATGTCCATCTTTTTTGTAGCTACCTTACAAATGGAGATAATATCCATAATGATTACAATTTGAAATAATTGCATTATCATATTTTAATGCTCAATATTGACATGCATAAGTGTCTATAAACATCAATTCCATTATAATATTTCATTGCCCAATGGACAATGAGATTAATATGTTCAAACTACCTTTCCATAACAACTACAATTGAAGTTATGTTATAATTTTCCAATCATTAAACAATCAATATTTAGTAAGTCTTTACTAATCTATTAAAATAAAAAATACTTGATGATCTAACTAAAATGGATTATACTTACACCAATTTGATAGTTTGAAGACATGTCAATCCAATTTTCAATATTCAAATTCAATTTCGTTAGGTCTCAAATATTAATCTCAATGGTCATTTCAATTAATTAATACAATGCATCTTTTAGTACTATAACTTAATATGCAATTCGATATTTAGACGCGAGAAATATTCGCAACATTTTTTGTCACAATCATAATATAGTAACATTTCATGAGTTGGTACATTAATTCACAACCAAAAACATCAATAACACCCTACTACAACATAACATGGTAATAAGGATTTGATTTGGAAAAATATATATATAAAGAATTTATGGTTCATTACCATTTATAATTGTTGTGACTTGATGTTTGCATGGCCCGTGACATGCATCCTAGTCACAACCATGGAAGTTGGTTCACAATTTCTTATTAAGCTATTCACTGACTCCTAGCATCATGAAACCAATAGTGAATTCACAAATCTTTTTTTTTTGCATACTTGATGCACGGAATTCATGCATAATTGTTAGGCTAATTTATTCTAATTTTAGAAGTCTTTTGTGTTTTAAAGTGGAAAAATTATTTTAAATACAAGGAAATTCTTTTGAGATTTATTATCACCTAAGCTTGGTTAAATTTATGGCAGGAAATGGAAATGTGCTGGAGTTTAGCCGAAAAAGCTAAGGAAAATAACTCTCAACAACTGTCACGGTCGTGCCCTACCTATTCATGCCCGTGCCGCATGTTTGACGAAAGACATGCTCTATATCACGGCTGTATTGTTAGCCTTCACAACCGTACAAAGAGAATGATGAACAGACGTTCTGTCACGGTCATGCTATATTATGTCACGGTCGTGCTTTTGTCTGACGAAGATTACACTTTGTCACGGTCACGCATGGGAGAGGTACAACCGTGCGAGATGAAGGCTGAAAAGTTTCTTCTGTCACAGTCGTGCCACTTAAACATCATGACCGTGAGTACGGTATTTGAGGCCATTTTTATCCTCATTTTTTATAACATTTCGGGTTGTTAAGTCAAGCTACGGGGAAAACTATTTAAGGAGACACCAAATCAATTGGAAGAGCATCTTTGGAGGGCAGAAATCAAAGGTTGAAGGCTTGGTGAAGGCGATCAAAAGCTACAACGAAATTCTGCCGAAAACTCGAGAGAGGATGGTAGAATTAGAAGTAGTTCTTCTTGTCCTTTATTCTTTTCCTAAAACATTATTTAGATTGATGTACTATAGTTTTATGGAGTAGTTTTTTAGGATTTTCTTGATTAAACCCTACTCTGTGTGAGTTATTCGTACATTTAGTTGATGGATCAATAGCATGTTTGATGATTTTATTAACTTTTGCCTGAATTTGTTCCTTTGAATCTTTTTATTATCTAAAAAGAAGTTTTAAGGTTATCTAGAATTTTCTCTATTTTTTCTCTGGCATGCCACTTTTGAGGAAATCACAAGAGACCCAATTGTGTTGTTGTTAAAGTGACTTGAAAAATCCCTTAACATTATATTCCAATTGAATGCATTTTGAGATTTAATAAATGAGATTAAAAACTGAAAGGATTAATCTCCTTTGTTGATTTCAAAATAGTATTTAAAGCCTGCAATATTGATTAAATCATTTTGGGAATTTTACTTTATTACTTAACCATCTTTTGTCTAAAAATGCATACATGAGTAGTGGTATTAATCAAGAGGAATCCTATTCATCAATTCTATACTTTTAAACCCCATTGATCATAGCTCTATATTTATATTATTTATCCTTCTTATTTCCATAAAACACAAATTTATTATCTTTTCTCAGTTTAGAAGTAAGAGAAGTTATTAATTATTTCTTGTCCTCATGGGAACGATTTATACTCATCATTTTATTACTTGAACGATTAGTGTGCTTGCTAGTGTTTCTAAGTCCACATCAATACTCACGGTTGGTAACATCATCGTCACAATATTTGACAATGATTTCACAATTTTTTGTTTGGATGTATATAATTTGTGACATCCAATTCATGACACTAACATGGGTTCACAATTTCCCCTTTTGTTGTTCATGAATCATGATTCATGCAACGATCATTCATGGTTCATAACAAATGATTATGACTCCAGGAGAATGGTTTCAGTTCGTTAGTTGAGTTTCACGACCATAATATTTTGTCACCATCCATGAAATCTCTGGCTTCCCCATTTTCATCGTTCACTCCACTCCTCGCGTCCTTGCTATTGGTCTAACTAATATAGGGTTCATAAAGCTCAATGCTAAAGCATTCAAAACGAATTTCATATATGGATTTAGCAATCTAAAATTTCACTTGTCACACAATTTTGGACATCTACGAATCAATTTTATAAGGGTGCACAAAATCTTAAACATGGAATCAAAATAAGAAAAATCATTCATTTTAATATTAATTCATCATCCAATCATGTAACTTTTAAATTCACATCACACATTTAGCACTAAGAGAGAGGGACGACATCGCATTTTCATTTGAAGTTTGAGTTGGAATAAAATTAATTCAACTATAATATACCTCGATGCTTAATTTTTTTTAAAGATTTCTACTAGTTTTTCTTGATCTTCTTTCTTGCCAATTGAGCTCCCATTTAATGATATGTCTTCCATGTCCATCTTCTTCCTTTCTTTGCTCTTGTCGTTGTTCTTGATGAGCTCCAATGACACCAATGAGTCTAGGAATGAGGGTGGCTAACTTGAATAGAGTGGTTTTAGTATTTTTACACTACTTCCCCATTTTTTGGATGAAAATATCTCAAGTGTTGGGATTATTATAGCTGATTTATTACATTATACTCCCTCAAAGAAAATTTCTTCATTTCATTTGCTTATAATATAAACCACTTTTCAAAATATCATGGAGTCTCTTATCTCATTTCACTTCCGAGTTCCAAGTAGTTTGTACACATACTTCTAAGAAATTTTAGTCATCCGCGTAACTTTGTTTCTAACGTGATCCTCCATATATCCTAGAATCTCCCAATTGCTCTTCTTACATAAGATCTTTCTTAAGATTTGATTCGTTTATTATCATTACATTTGTGTCGTCATGGTGATATTTTCCATATTGTGATATAAAATATATTATGAATCCTTGAGTAAGGTGGTGGTAATGCCAACAACCCATATGCACCGTCTACAAATTGTTTCAATACTCTACAATGTACCTTGGATCCAATCTTTCTTTCTTACTAAAACATATCACACCCCTAGTTGGCAAAATTTTTTAAAGTACCAATCTCTTTCTTTAAATATTTCTTCCCTCCTTTAATTAGCATAGTTATTTTATCTACTTTGTGTTGTTAGAATTCTCCTCTAAATCAACTTTCTAAGAGTTCTTCTTGACAACCTTGGATTCAAAAAGTTTTTCTCCCATCTTCGTCCAGTAGATTGATGAACTACATAGTCATTCTTGCATAAAATTTGTAATAATTAAATTTCTAACAAGTGCACTAATCATAAAGTAATAAAGTGTAGAGTAGAGTTATCGATCCTCTCAATAATCTACTAGGAGAAGAAAAATGTTTTATGGTATGAAAATAGAAAATTAAAGTGCAAAAATTAAACATAGAAAACAAAATAAGTTGGTATTGAGCCTTAGGATTATGGATGATTTAGGATGAGGATTAGATAGCATGAATAGCGATGATGTTTGAATTAGAATGGTGATAAATAGGTTTATTTCTTAAGATGGATTAGGATTACCTAAATGAATGATCTATATGTTAAGTCAGTCAAACTATCTTAACTCTCGAAAACTTATTATCACAAACATTGAGTTAATCTTCAATAAAAGATGCATTAAGTTTTACATCTTGAACTAACAGTCTTACATTGGGTATAAACTAATACTCCACACAAAATCTATCATAAACGCCGAGTTACTAGATATATGCTATGATTGCTTCAACTTCATCTTAAAAATTTATTCGTTGAGAATTATCAAATCCTAAAACTAATCACTCCATACTTAGTTTTTAGTCTCATTCTAGAATATAATAATCTCAAAAAAAAACATTAAGCATAACAATCATAATCAAAAGAAGCTAAAACAACTATATTATTTCAAACTAATCGATTGAAATCATACTATTTTCTCAAAATAATCAAAGTGTGTGTAAAGAGCATCCAAACAATAAATAAAGGACAGAACTCATCACCTCCGATGATCTCTAGACAACTACGGAAAACAAAAGTTAAGTTGCTCCTTAGTTTCCTTCAAAATGATCACCGAGAAAACTCTGAAATTCATCCTCAATAATTTAGCACAGCTCCCAAGTCTCAAGAACTTCGTGCTATGTCGTATAAGTCCTTTATTTATAATGCCTAGGTGCCCGAGGGTTTTCATAGAGTTTTAGGATGAGTACGAGTCTTTCCAAGTCAAGATAAGTAAATTCGGATTGAATTTCTATTTATCTTACAAACCACTCAAAACCTCTCAAATTATGCTTTCAAATCATCACTAGGTCATATGGTAATATTTTGAAGTCTTCTTGCACTTGACATATGAAAATATTTGGAAATCTCGAAACCATGTTTCATTATGGCCCATGACCTTCTAGTAACATCAATGTATTGTCCAGTGAATTGGGTCAATTTCTGGAGGTCTTCGTAACTTATAAAATATCGCGGTCGTGAAATCTATATAAGACTTGTTACAATGTGATGTCCCAACTTCAACTACACTATGATGTCTGTGATGACTGAGTAATCATGCATGATTTGTTGTTTAATGGTTGTAACGCTAGATTAATTACCCGTTATTTTCAGAGCTTTGAGCCGTGAGATCAGAAATTAATGGCAGTAATACAACGGTAACAATCCATTACATTCAATGAGGCATAACTTGCGAATAATGTGTCATGACATTGCCATGTAATGGTTGTAATATGAGTAAATATTATGAATTTCATGGCTTGTTACATATCTATCATGACCCATGATTTTGGGCAATTTTCTAATGTAAAATTGACACTTTTTCATTGCCTGTTATATGCCTATCACTGCCCTTATCATGGGTCGTTATGTTGTGCTATTGTCACGGCTCTTTTGTTACAACTGCCTTTGTCATAGTTCGTTATTGTAATATCCATGATTTGCTTGATGTAAGATTATATAAATTAATCATATATTATATGACTAAAATGTATTATGATAAGTGTGTTAGCATATGTGCATTGACTCGCATAAAGTGTGTATACAAAATATTGCACGTAACGGTAGGCGTGGGCCTTTAAGACATAGATCTACCCTGTACTCTAGCATGTTATCTTGAACACAAAAAAAAGATGTCAATTGAAATTTTAAAATTTATAATCTCTATACACTATCGAAATGTGATCCACAAGTGTACGATGCATAATTGTAGTGTTTGAGGTTTGGTCCATAGGGAAACGGTGTTTGTGAAATCTTCGAGAAATTCTTCAGGACAAACTCAATGAGCAAAGCAAATATTGAAAACGAGAAAAGGAGGATAGCGATGTAACATAAAAGGAACTAATTGTTTTTGTTGTTTTCAGGATGTAAAGAAGAAATGATACAGAGATGACGGTTAATCCTAGAAAAGTGCGGGACAATCAATTAGAAAACACGTGCTGAGGACTTATGGGAGGTGCATCTATTACAGGATTTAAGGTTCTTTAGTTCAAAGTGATACAGGGTAAAATAACTGAATGCCCCTTTACGTGTGTATTTGATCAATACTGATGGGGAAGACACTCGACTTCGCTACCACACTCTCGTGTTGGTGGAAAGCCTGTGTTGCACACGTGGAAGGGGTTCATAAGATGGGTGCAATCATCGCTCTCACGTACGATGCCCCAAGATATAGATCGAGCTTCTTTTCTTTTCGGTTTGAGTTAGGGTCTCTTGTCCACTTAGTATCAAGCACTCAAAAGAAATACACTTAAGGCAAGTGGGCTTCGGTCGGCTCGCGCTTGCCTTAGTAGAATACGGATGACCCTCCTGGGCTGAATGCAAGGGATTAGTGTATCACCAAAATTGTTTAGACGATTTAAGGGGAGAAAAAAGATCGATTCAGAAAATACGATTTAGGATTACTGGAAATTCTTGAGAAGTAACTCATTTTTTATCCGTCCTATTCGGGTCACCGATTACAGATGAGGGTAAGAGAATATTCCCTCTCGGATAGAACTTTCCAAAATCGGAAGGAATCAAAGACAACAATGACAAAGAACAAACACTCTTTGAATCCGTGTAAGATGATCCGTATATCCAACTCAATGCAGTCGTTTATTGTCAAAAACTCGGAATTGCATAACCTTTTCAGATCACGGATTAGAAAGTGAACGAAGTCTAAATCAAATCATGAACAACCGTCATTGCTAACTCTGTAAAAATCTGAACTACGAACCATTGCATGCCAAAGCTCGATTTCTCTGCGTTCGATCGCGTAGAGCCTTTAACGTCCGTATGGTCGGAGGTGCAAGGAAGCAATGATTCAAGAACTCCCCCTAGCTTATAACTGTGAGGGAAAATAGGGAAACCACGTAGGGAATCATCTTCACCAAATCTTGATTTCTCTACGTTCGATCGCGTAGAGTCTTTAACATCCCTATGATCGGAGGTGCAAGGTGAAGACGTTTCACGTGCTCAAATTCAAATATAGATCCGGAGAATAAAAAGTTATGCAATGAAATAGGGATCAAACTCAACATTCAGTTCAGATAATGGAAAGTAGCAAGATGAAAGCACGACTAAAGAACACAAATCCAAAACACATAAGGCACTAGCAGGGTCGGTTAGTTATAGTTCATGGGAGAAATACACATTTCCCCATGAATCACCATTGGCATCGTTCTCTCTAACTCTTGATTTCTTTCTTGACAGTCGAATGCACCCACTAGAATTGTCCCCTTTCTTCGGTATTCCTCCTCTCCTTTTGTAGATATCTTTCTTCCTTGCTGTTGACTCCTCTCCTCTTTGTCTGTTTGTTCCCTACCGCCTGCATTTTGTCGCCTGTAGCTTTTCTGTGGTCCCTACCGCCTAGGAAGCTTCCTTGCATTAGGGGAGTAAGGAAGCTGGCTGGTCCCCATTTGTGAAGGATGTTTATTATTGGTTTCTTTGATCTTTTTTATTGCCACGAAGCAATTCCTTCTTCATAGAGTAGTTTATAGTGCATGAGCTGCTCTACCTCATCCCTTGAAGCTTCGTCAACTTCCCACATGGGACACTTAGCCAAATGAATTTCCAAGCTAACCAAAAGAAATAAAAATGATATGTGAATAAACATGGATGTGGAGTGTTTTAAGTGTATAAAATTGGCGCTATGCATGTGTTTATGTAAGGGAATAGTCATGTTATGGTGTTGTATGCATGCGGAATGATGGTGAAAATATTTTCTTTGAATCCAAATGGGGGGTACTTTCTTATTTACATGTAATGTCTTAATTAAATGAATAAATAAAATAAATATTGGAAAAGGACAAACCATTTACTCTGAATAAAATAAAATTATGAATCAATTATTCCGAATCGCCCTTTCTATTTTCTGTGATGAGTAGTCTGATTTGTAAATACTATGACAATTTAAATATCCTTAATAAATGAAATTTATATGTCTTAAAGATGTTTAAGTCCTCTTTTTTATTCAAGTGGAGTCATCTTATAGACCATGTAAAATGAAAGTTATGAGTTTTAGAGCAAACATCATTCAGCTTGTCAGAATAGAAAAGTGGAAGAGAATAGAGGCAAATCTTCGAATTTTCTGAGAACTATATACAATAAAATTATGAGATTTATATGGGCTAAACCTTGAGGAGTCTAATTTCATGAAAAAATTAAATTCCTTAATTATCGTAAGTAGTTCAAAGGTTATCAATTTTACACTCGATGCCACTCAATCTGTCAACAATATGGGAATGTAAAGAATATAGTTGTGTTGACGAAATTTGTAGAGTCCTTATACAATAGACCTTAAATGGGAAATTTTCAGAGGATTAGGCTTCATAAAGTATATTCTTATGCAAAACTAGAATTGTGTTAATAATACATATTTACTAATTGTTATGCATATTACTTTTAGCACCACATGAACTCCTAGTGTACTAAGGTGCACTAGAAGTAAATCATTTATACCTCATGTTCTGCCTTTGAAATGTCACTTGACATGACTCTATGTTCTGTATGATCGAAAAGTGAATGGATTACTTTTAATGCAATTATATGATACATGTTCTAAATGATATGATGTGGTTCATGCATGCATTATGCATCTTATCTGTTATGCATTTGCATTTCCTCTACCGGGATGATATGTCTTATGCAAAGAAGGTACCCCATTTTCACGGGATGATATAGTATCCTACGGGATAATATATATTCCCCGACAAGGATGATATGATGTCCTACGAGACGATATGAGACCTCTGGTCAAGAATTATATGTCTTCAGCAATAAATGTATCTAATGATTTGGGATGATATGAAACCCTACAAGGTAATATGTTCCTCTGACCAGTTGGTAGTAAGACGTGTGCATTATGCATATGTGCATTCATGATATGATATGATATGATATAATATAATATGATATGATACATGATATGATATGTAAAACATTATATGAAATGAAACAAATATGTGACAAGTTATATGACATGTTAAAGGTGTTATTTCATTGATATTAGTTGATATTGTATCCTTTGTCACATGATAATTGTTCATAATTAGTAAGATGTTAGCTTGCGTCCTGTAAGTTTTTCAAATGCTAAATCATTTTATCTTAATGGAATAGGTGGTAATACATGGGTTATGAGTTTTCAATTTACTGAGTTGTTGGTTGCTCATAATATTGTTTTAATACTTTTCATATCAGTAGACCATGTGATCGTGCTTGAAAATTCCTCATCGGATTAAAAGCATTGGAGATAGAAGATAGATATGAGATTTAGTATCTAGTTTTCATTTGTAAGAATGTGACTCTTCTTAATGTGTTATATGATGTGTAAAAGTTAAATGTTTCAAGAACTTTTTGGAATGTATAAGTTTAAATTAGCGTGTGTACTTGCTCTGAAATCAAATATACGTGTGTTGTGAACAATATGGTGATAACTTTATTCCACATGTTTCTTCCTAGCAATATGACGCTTCCGCCATAATAATTTGTTTGATCGTATTATGCCGCGGCTTGCAGATTAGATCAAGGTTTAAATTGGGGTCGTGATAGTTATATTCAATTTCGCGAGACCATTAATTTGTGCTTTCTCACTCAATTTTGACTCCAATTTGAGTGTAGCTTCATAATTCTTTTGTTGTGCTTCCTAGGCAATAAAACATAAAACTTGAGTAGATTCTTGTTATCATAAAATTAATTCAAATAATCTCATAAAATGATGCTTGCTATGAAAAATGAAATAGAATAGGATTGAATGTAAGCTTAAATATATTTTAGAAAATGCATGCATCAAACTCCCCAAACTTAAATACTTGTTTGTCCTCAAGAAATGTTCAAGACAAGGCTCTAACCACATGATCAATCATTACTTCCATCAAAGCATCTCTCCACATTTTCAATTACCGAGCCTCATAGATTTTCTGAATATTACACATATTTAAACTTCTTCAAAGTTCAGTTCCATGTAAGAAACACATAGTCTATCAAATATAAAGGCATGTAAGAAAGACATAGTTCCATGTAAGAAACACAGAGTTCCATGTAAGAAACACAGTCTCAATGTTGAAAATATAAAAGCATGTTAAGTTTATACATTTTTACTTTAAAACTTCTTATTTTTTCTCATTTACTTTTTTATTTTGTGATTTAGTACTCATGAGCCTCTCAGTAATGCGTAAGATGGTTCATGTAACAGATTTTCGATTGATAAATTACATAATAGTTGCCCTTAGGTCATCAAGCAAGAATCTCTTATGAAACTAATCACTCGGAGATGCCAAGCTTTTGAATAACACATTAATACCTCATCATAACTTTAATTTTTTTAACAATTTTAGTCTTTGGGATTCAATTAACTCTATTTTCTATTTTGCTCTTATTTTCATCTATAAGCTCAATAAGCACTTAAGCGTTAAACAAACTATGTATTATTAAGGCTAAAGAAAAATAAAAAGCAAGCACAAACAATAATTGATCGTCCAAGTACTCATCATTTTACTTAGCAACATCCACATTAAAAAATACTCAATACTAACGTGATAAAAAATAAAATAATAGTGCTTCATTTTGCTAATTAATGGGACACCCTTAAATAATGTTTGAAAAATAAGCAAAATAAGGCATGAGAAAGTAAGACTTGGCATTTTTTATTTTTTATTTTTAAAATTTCTGATTTTTAATTCATATAAAATGCAATGCAACTATGCTAATAGCACATAAAACATGATGAGCATCTGAGCAAATTGCATGCAATGCAAAAACATGATGTATGAAAATTTAACCATAACTCTTCCAAACTTGAACTCAAGATTGCTCTCAATGTTCACTACAAGAAAAGTAGTCAATAACGGAGGGAAAATTGGCCACTAAAAGGTAGATTCCGATCGTTAAAGCTCATTAACGATGAGTTTTCCCCGTCGTCACCGATCGTTATAGGCTCCGCCATTAAAGGTTAATAACGATGGAGGAAGTGGACCTGTCGTTAAAGCTTATTAACGACTAGCAAAAGAGTTGTCATTAAAAGATATTTTTAGTGGCCACTAGTCCGGTCATTTAATATCTTTAATGACGATCATTTTCTTGGCCGCAAATAACAATAATGACGATTGTGCCTAGGTCACTAAATACTTTTAATGTCCAAAAATCTAGCTATTAAAAGTACTAACGACAAAGCCAACATGTAAATACCAATAATCAGGTCATGAATGATGACCATTACAATCTTGTTCATGTATAGAAATTCTATTACTAACGCAAACTTATTTCTATTAGAGCACAAATGTACAAATTTAAAGGAATATTCAGCTTCAGTAGGTACATATATATATTAAAAAAATGAGGTTACAACTATTATATCATCCAAAAATTATACCATCTTAATCAATGTAGTACACAACTTCAATACAAAAAATGTTACTTCCAAACTATGTTATATTTTATTCTCCAATCTCTATCATAACTCTCACGGTTCCACATAAATTGTGCACGAATAATTATAACTAATCCTTCCACCCAACTATTATTCTACATTTCAGATGATGGAGCAAGTATGATAGCTTGATGATCAAAGAAGGAATCCTATTGCTCCAATGTTTCTTGAAGACATGAATGTGCAGATCATCAATGAACTACCTGCATGCATGCAAGAACAACTTGAGCATTTATTGAAACAATAAATGTGACAAGATATTGTTCGCTTTGGGTCTATTGGCCCGTACGAATTTAAAACGCGTCTTGATAGGTAAAGGGGATAGCTACATATGAGCCCATGACCACCTCCGTGTTTTATCCATGTGGAACTATTCATCAAATCATCTTGATCCTTAGACCTCATGTCATTACAATAGATATGCAACGTTTGCAGGGAAGAAAAGCTAGCAATTACCTTTGGTGTGTAGTATCCAACAACGAGAATATGGCCCTATAATACCATATATAATATAGAGTTGGAGTATCCAATCTTGTATCGATGAAATCATACTTTGTAATGGTTAAGGCCACTAATATTCAAATAAAAAATTTTATTCATTGTATATATATAGGTTGTAAATTGACCAAACAATAATGCTTGTACTCTAATCATATCATATCTTCTACTGGAGTTCCATTTTAGTGTTGTATATGCAGTTACAAGCAACAATAATATTATAATATCAAACATATGCAAAGATTTTATCGGACAATCCAATAAATGTACATGATGGACAAAAACTATAGTGTGGGTCCAAAGAGCAACATGAGCCAATGAGTAATTAGACAAACTCAGTTTGCTTCAAATGAACATACAACCCAATTTGAGAAAGAAAAACTATGTTAGAATAATTTGGAATTGTTAGTTGGTATCAAAGTTAAAAAAAATAAGCTAGAATAATGTATAACCAATTACATGAGAAAGAAAAACCAAAGTCATTTTAATAAATATCCAATGACAAAAGGATAAAAACTAAGATTACTACATAACATTATCTTTCAAGTAGTTTATTTTGGGAAATTTTCAAATATGGATTAAATTGCCACCCATAAACTTAACAGAGATCACATGTCCTAAGTTTTCAAATTAGGCATGAATTTTTTTTATGGGCAGGGATCAGTTCATCAAGTTACAAAACGTTCTCTAATAAGTCATTAATATAACTTTGATAGATCTTAAACTATGTTTTCAGATTAGGTATGACATGAATGTAAAGTTTGAACATGGGCCATCTTACCTAGAGGAGAAATCATCAGGTGATGCTAAGTGAGAAGGAGAACACAAGGTGGAGGAGCTAGGGAATCACATAGTGAAGGGGGGCACATCACATGCCTTGTTGTTTAACTGATGCGAAAAAGAAAAAAACTTATAGCAGAGAAATAATGAGATAAATTATAATCAATGCAGTTTTCATGCTTACAACTTTCCAAATAATTATAATCAATGCAGTTTTCATTTCTTGTTGTTTAACTCTCTGCTTTTGTCTCTCTAATAACATGAATGCAAAGCAAAATTAATGTACATGTCATGCTAATTGACAATTTCAAGTAAAGACGGTAAACATGCAACTATTAAATAAAGTGAAAAGTACAACTGCACCGGAAAACAATTGTTCTTATATTATTCATCCTTTATGGGCTGATACATGCATATGCCTTGCACTTGAGATTGCCTTGATACACATAGTGGCAGGATGAATATTCATGCTCCATGGCCAAAGCTGCAATCATACATAGCAATGTTATCGTTTAATATTTTTCATTGTTCAACTCTATATTATAAATATGATATAACCAATCTCCCCTCACCATCATCCCCCGTCTCCATCCCTGCCTCCAATTTTTATATTTTTTGCATAGAGGAATCCAGCCTGCCCCTTGCCTTCTAATGGTTTGAGAGGTTGATGGGCTTCCACCTCCCTCTAATGATCTCTTTCTTGGGTTTTGTCCTATGCTAGAATGCCATTTAATGGTATTAGAATAAAAGAGGATACCAAGCATTCACACACACACTCTAGAGATGGCCTCCCTTTTATTGTTTGCTGTCACCCTTCATTTTCTCTGTCTCTACTATGTGATGCTTGAATTCTCCAACATTTTTAGTTTTATAGCTGCAGCTGCAACTAATCGTGCTGATCAAGTTACTACTCTCTTGTTCTTGAAAGTTAATGCATAGAAAATGAATGGATACAGAACTACGAGAACACATTAACATGACCGTATATCGAGAAACATGGAGCAATTATTTAAAGAAAATTAAGGTTCACGAGAAATTAGGGATTCTAATGAGAAAGAATGTGTTAGAGAGATTGGGAGGGAGGGAGGGCGAGAGAGAGAACACCATTGATGGTAGCAACCATAGGATCGGTGGCAGTAGCACACAAATGGAAGTAGTATCAGTGGAGTTCATAGAGGAATGATCAGGGGACTAGAGAAAGCAACATACCAGTAGAACCAACAAAGAGACAACAACAAGTCAGTCTTCATGTAGAGGAGAAACAAGAGATCGGTTTTCATGGAGGGAAACGATGTGGTGGTAGATCACTATTCTTTCCTTTCAAGCTGCCCCTAGTCATGTGTGCAACAATTTAGGGCTTTGTTCTTTTAATGTATCACACAGTTGACATTGTTTAGAGGAGCTTAATGATATTTGATTAATTGTGCAGATTTATTTTTGTTACCCAATCAAATTTGTGAGAGGGAAGTCAATTTAGGTAGCTCGCCATTTAATTTTATATTAACAACCATTTTAATAAGTGGTCATTATTTTTAATTTTTAACGACCTGAATTGATTTTTAGTCGACGAGTATTTTCACCCGTCGTTATTAATATATTCATTAACGATGACATATTTTTCTGGTTGTTATTGATTATTAATAGTGATAATTTCTTTGACTTGTCGTTAAAGGGTGATCGTTAAAAATTACTTTTCTTGTAGTGGTTGAAATTCAAATTCGTTAGAGGATAAACATGTTATAGAAATATATAAATGAAAAAGAAAGGATACAACCTAATCTATCCCAAATCGATGGAGGCAGTGGAAATGGTGAGAAGTCATTTGATCCTTGCGGTCATATATATCTCGGATGTCTGATGGAGCTATCAAATGCTTATATGCTTGTGTGAAATGTCAACAATGATAGTGGTCAGCTTATAATATTTCATGATACACTAGTTCTTTGGCTACTGAAGAATGTATTGTTCTTCACATTGATGTTGATGTTATGGCTTGATGATAACATATAGTATATTCGAATAATGGCACGTAACTTGAAAATATTGGTTGTGATCAAGTGTAGGTCGTGTAATACTAGTATTGACCCCTTTAGTGAGTGCCAATGTTATTATAATCGGACCAGCCAATGAACCAATGTGACAATTGGGTCATGGTTGGATCGGTTCAATCGAATTTAATTGGGTTAAACCGAATTTTAAATAAAATAATATTATTTCTATAAATAATAAATAAACAACATATTACCTTATTCATATATCGTAATTAAATCATTTATACTACAACAATATAACAATCAAACAAAACTTTAAACATTCATATATTGATCATTAGATAATTTTAAACACCCATGCATCAAGAAAGTTTCAAACAACATAATATTGAAGATTTGAACAAAAGTTCATCTTCATACAAAAGTTTCAAAATTAATCAAAATCATCAAAAAAAAAAGATTGTTTAACATTTGTCTATAGCATCTCAATCATCTTCATCATTATTTTCATCTTCTTCTTGAGATTCTATTGGATTCAACATGTTATCTTCAAGATTTACAAAATAATACTAGAAGTTTAGAACATAAACCAACAATATAGTAAATTAAAACAAACCTTCAACATTTGACCCTTCAATGTCCTTTGGAGTTTCTTCTTGAACCATATTATCAAGTTCATCATAATCAAGTTCCCCTTCTTCTCTTTTCATAATCCAAAATTATGTTTTGTCTATTGATTCAATATCAATTGGATCATATGATTTTTTTAACATTGACATCCTAAGATTAATTAATAATTAACTTAATTATTTTGATGCATGATATAATATAGAACTAAAATTATATTAAAAAAGAACACTTACCTTTCTTTCAACCTCAAATTGTAATGAACATAAACACGATCATTTAACCTTTTATGCTCTAATCTATTTCTCTTCTTAGTATGAATGTGTTCAATACATTCCAATTTTGTTCGCATCCGGAAGAAGCAGTTTGGCCAAGGATTCTTATAGCGAGCTTTTTTAAATTTGGAACATCATGCCAAATATTCGCCACCATTCATCTTCCATTGAGTATGAAAAGAAAAAAAAGAGTTACTATTACAAACTTTGAAGTTAAAAAGAATATACATATAAACAAAAGAGTAATGAGATTAAAATTTATCTGGCTGAGCAACTTTACTAGATGCAAGAGCTTTAAGACGAGAAAATCCCAATCCACGTTCTCGAAATATTTTTATCTCATCTAATATTGATGTGTTGGTAGATTCACCATCTATCTTGTCAATCACAGTTAACAAACCACACATTACATCATATTGTTGGCAAAAGGAGGATTGATCATTTTCAATAGTAGGATTAAGATAATATGCAGCTGCATGAAGGTCTTGACACATCATACGATCTCATCTTTTATCTATAATATCAACATAAGGCTTGACATTTTTTCTTATTCTTAAATATTGTCATAATTCCTGAGCATGCCCTGTACATTCCATCATAAACATAACCCAAAGATGGCTTGACATCGATTGTAACAACCAACAAAAAGATAAAAAAAAAGAGAAAAGAAAACAAATCGTGATGGGTGGCCGAGCAAAGCACATGGGAGATTAAAAATCAAATTCCACTCAAAGTTTGAAAGGAAAGAAAATTAAATCTAATCTCTTCAAATTTAATTTTGAGAAGAAGATTAGATTAAAACAAAACCTTTTATAAAACCCTCTCTCAACCCTCACGATCTCTCTATCCCTCCCTGTTCGTCCCTTCCAGCCGTGAGCAGAGACGAACAAGCACCCGGAGAAAGAGCAGAGGGAGTGCAGAGGGAAATACAGGGGTTCGGCCGATAGCTTTTCCGACGAGCCAAGCGAGTATCAATTGCGATTACAGGTGGGTGAATCAAAATCACCTTGCATGACCTCTGAATTATCTCAATTCATGCCCTCATCGTTATGAAAAGAAAAGAACATGAATAGGGTTCAAGTTATTGTTTTAATTGTTTGATTTCTTGAATTCTTTGATTGGTTGATTGTTGCATGCATAGTTATTTCTGTTTGTTATATTTCTGTATTATTGATTGCTAGGATGTAAGATTTAGAGTGGGGCGAAAGTACGTAGGGGGGGATTCCGTTTTCGGTTTTATAATGCAACCTAATTTTAAAGTAGAAGTATTATGGCCGTAAATTTGTTTGGCCGTAATTTTCTTACGGTCGAGAAAAGGATGGAGAGAGAAAGGGGAGATGGATTGGCCGTAAGAGAATTAAAAAAAAAGAAAAAGGGATGAAGCTTACGGCCGTAATGCAATAGGGGTAAACTTTACGGCCGTAATGGAATAGAGAGGTAGAGATTTACGGCCGTAAGGTGAAGGAATTTCTCGGGCGTAAAAATCCAAAGAATTAGGGTTTTACGGCCGTAAGGTGAAGGAATTCCTCGAGCGTAAAAATCCAAAGAATTAGGGTTTTACGGCCGTAAGGTGAAGGAATTCCTCGGGCGTAAAAATCCAAAGAATTTGGGTTTTACGGCCATAAGGTGAAGGAATTCCTCGGGCATAAAAATCTAAAGAATTAGGGTTTTACGGCCGTAAGGTGAAGGAGATTCTTCGGGCGTAAAAATCCAGAAGAGGTGAGGGCGTAAAATCCAGCAAAAATTCACCCATTAGTCTCTCTTTATTTTGATATGAATATTATTGATTTCCTTATAATTCCAACATGAACTCTTTGTCTTGATTTACCTCATACCGATCATATCTCCTTCATCACATGATACAAAGAATGAAAAGATACTAAAAGTGATTAATAAGTTCAGAAGAAAGATTAATGATGGGTTGCCAGTCCAAGCTAAGTGCATCAAGATAAGGGTCGCTCCCTTGGTCATAGTTTGATCACCCATTGATCCGCACAAGGCCGTATCGTTTGCTGGGCATACCTCAAGAATTAAAGGCACCTCAAAGTCACCCTGATTGTTAATTAATAACCAAGATCAACAAGCATGTTCAAGTTCAAGTCAAGTCAAGTATGTCATGATTCCAAGTTTACTATGTATTATTAATCCTCATGATTCATGATATCGCTGATCTTATTCTTATTATGATCCAAGATACTGATATGTTATCTTTCACGTTCAAGTTAAGCATGATTAATTATCGCTGATTATTATATTCATGTCATGCATTGTATATCATGTGGTTCTCCACTAGGCTGTAAAGCTTACGGGAGGACCTCCTCCTCTGTGTCCGATTTCCACAGGACCAGGTCAGTAACGTGGTGGAGTAGGCGTGTGGTGATGATGCTCTGGCGATAAGACAGCACATGAACCATAGGGCTTTTAGAGTGTTATTTAGTTTTCATTTACCTTCCGCATTTTAGATTCATGATGTAGAACTTAGTTTATTTCTTAGTAATGACATAGCCACTTTTAGACTTCCGCATAATTATGTTATCTTCTTTTATTTTATTATCTTTCCGCTGACGTGTCTCAGTTTTTGACTGAGATATGGTCAATATTATGGTCAAGTTATAGCATGACGTAGCGTCTCCAGATTGGTCTTCGTCACGTGGCGGGGGTCGATTTGGGGGCGTTACATCGATATCACAAATTCGCAACAAACGTATCAATGGAGTCATCACTTTGATAATTAATAAATAGTTATTCCAAAAATTTTCATCCAACACAATTTGCTTTACTTCTTTACCTTTCTTTTCTTTCAAAAACTTTTTTAAAATCAGCACTAATTATCAAAGCTTGTAAATCATCCTTATGTTGATGCAAGCTATATAAAGCAATAAATGTAGTTGCAAATCGAGTTGCACCTGGACGAATGATTTCACGCCAACCTTCTCTCTTTCTTAGTCAATTCAATGTCACATTGTGGTTTTATACAAATACAGTCACTTTATAAGCAAGGACTGCTAAGCTTTCCACAGTAGGCATCTCTCCAACATCTTTTAATTAACACAGTGGGCAGCACAAGGTGACCACAAAATAAAATGATATTTCTCCATAATTTTACTACTTGTAGCTTTGTAATTTGCACCATTGTCTATAACCACATGAACAACATTTCGAGGACCAACCCATTCAAAAAATTCACTAAAAAGACTGCACAAATTTTTAGCATTAATGTCTAACTTGATAAAAGAAATTCCCTTTGGGCAGTAAACTAAAAAATTAATTAAAGACCTTTGTCTTTGGTTTGTCCATCCATCTCCCATATTAGTGCAGCCTGTTTCACTCCAAGTATTTCTAAATGATTCAATTAGTAACCTCACTTGAATCTTAATATCATGCAATAAATTTACACGCAATGCATGAAAAGAGGGAGGCTTATATCCATGTCCTATACTAGCAATGTTATCAATAGCAGCATGAAAATATGGTAAATTACAAGCATTAAAAGGAATGCATGCATCATAAAACCACCTTGCAATTGACAAGTCAGTGTTCTTCCATTTTTCCTTACTTTGCATGCATGCTTTGATACTAGGTTGTGAAGGATCACTTACTCCAGTTTGGAAATATGATTCACTTTCACAAACCTTTCTTTTTCCAGTAGCATTAGAATGAGATTGAGAGATAGGACCTTCCATGGTTTCATTAGAAGCAAGGTCTTCAATCAACCCTTGTCTGTCCTTATTTTTCTGTGATATAACTTCTAATGTGTTTTTAATCTCAAACTTGTCTTCACCAGGAACCTTTTTGCATGGATCAATATTTCCTTTTATCCCAGCTAGATGTTGTTTCATTCTATTGATACCTCCACCTGCAACTTGTTTTTGACGAAAAACAACATAACAATATCTTTCTGTCGTTTGCATTTGCTGCCTCACTAACATATTTCCATGCTATATCCCTTTTCTGCCTAACTGAATGATCCAATATAGGAGTTGTATAAGCTTGCGTCGAAGGTGGTTGTTATGTTGGTTGGAATTTTTGAAGGTGCACACATGTTTCATACTTGTTCATCCTCAATTATGTATGAACTTATTTTCTTAACACATCATTGTGTTGTTCACCTTTTTAGATGATAATATCTTTGTAGCCTCCATCTTTCTTGGTAGTGACATAAAATTGTTACGAAATTTTTTTCGGTGTTTTCTACATATGTTATGGCAATTTGAGGAATTAAGTCTACAACTTGATTTTCAAGTGTGTGCATTTTAGCCTCCATCTCTTCAAATATGAGTTGAATGTCTAAAGGTTGTCAAGGAAGAGATGTCATATGAGCGATGATGTGTTGGCTTCTAAGCCGTGCCTCCCAATTGTAGAATAGTTGATCTTGCACATTGAGCTTATTTTATATTTGTTGCACTGAAATGATTAAACATTTCCTGAAAGCTGGTCAATCAATTGGTGCTTTAGATTCAAGTATTAATGTAATTGCATTATCTGTCCTCTTGATTTGAATCCTGATGTTGTCAATCTGCATCTCCTTATGTTGAATTTGGTAATTTGGAGTGGAGAGTTTCTTCAGCAGACATGATAAATGTGTCTCGTGATTTTGAGATCATTAAGACTTATTCATAGTGTTTTGTCTTGATGATGATCCCTCGACTTCATCCTCTTGGACAATAGTGTTGTTTTCACTCTACTTGTTGAGTGGTCATTTTCTTCTTCACCATTGAGGGTGTAATGATGTGAGCGTTGATGATCGTGTTGTATACAAAAAATATTTCTTGAAAAGCTTGCACAACAATAAAAGAAAAGTGAAATAAACTGGCTGTGGGGACTGTGGTGGTGGTGGCGCGATTTTTTTCTTATTGACCGGCATTTTAATTAGGTCTCTAAAAACTAGCTTATATAAGATAGAATACGAAATCTGAATTATAGTTCCCCTCGGTGTCAAAAATTTGATACATTAAATTTGTAATTGCTAGTAAGTGTATTAGTCGTATCAAGTAATAAAGTATAAAGTAGAGTTATGGATCCCACGATGAACTATTTAAATCTACTCTATCTCAATAGTCTAATATGACAAGGAAAAGGTTTTGTGGTATGAAAATAGAAAATTAAAGTGCAAAAATTAAATAGAAAATAAAATAAATTGATGCTTAGCTTTATGATTAACGATGAGAATTAACTAGCATGAATAATGATGATGTTTGAATTAGAACAATGATAAATAGATTCAATTCTTAATATGAATTAGAATTACCTAAACTAATGACATCTATGATGAATAAATCAAACTATTTTAACTCTCTCAGAACTTAAGATCACAAACATTGAGTTTATTTTTAGTTAAACAAGATGTTAAAATGTATTAAGTTGCACATCCTAAACTAATAGTCATCCTCAACTAATAGACCATACAAAATTTAGTACAGATCCATATTATGATTGCTTCATCTTCAAATTAAAATTTTATTTGCCAAGAATTATCAAATGCTAAAACTAATCACTTGAGATCTAGTTTGTTGTCTCATTTTAGATTATAATAATTTTAGTAAAAAAGCACAACAATCATAATTAAAAGAAAGTGAAACAACTATATTAATTCAAAATTAATCAATCAAGTTCATGCAATTTCTCGAATAATATAAATCTCCATTACAAAATAAATTGGTCATAAAAAGTATGAGTAAAGAGCATCCAACAATAAGTAAAGGAAAAAACTCATCACCATTGATGATCACTAGACTGCTACGAAACACAAACGTTGAGTTTCTTCTTAGCTTCCTTCAAACAATGATGTGTGCAAATTAAGTGCAAATATTCTAGAAAGTATGTGTGAATAGAGTGTCAAACCCACGATGACTAATCTAAATTCTTATCTTTCAAACTTAGTTTATTAATTGAGAAAATATCAAGAGTTGAGTTTCAAATAAAAGTGATCCAAATTGATGGTAATATGAAAGAATGATGTCTATAATAATATGATAAAATGTTAGAATTCAGACTTTGTATCCCTATCGTATTCTCTTAATTATGAACTAATCGAATATATACTTCTTATTAGCTAGGAATGGATAAAAAATATAGAACTAAAAAACGTGAGGACCTAACTATTAATATGATAAAATGTTAGAATTCAGACTTTGTATCCCTATCGTATTCTCTTAATTACGAACTAATCGAATATATACTTCTTATTAGCTAGGAATGGATAAAAGATATAGAACTAAAAAATGTGAGGACCTAACTATCCTAATTAAGAATATATTCAAATCACGTTGAAAAAAACTTCCATCCACTTTAATATGCTCTCAACTAAGCTCCATTAATATGAATGGTTGCTTGAAGTAAATGACTCAAAAACTTATCTAATTATCTTAAATATAAGTAAAGCTAAAGATGTCAAAAACTCAATCAAACCCAACTTACTTTGCCTAAGATGCCTTATGTTGCAAACCATTGTTTAATGAAACAATTGTTAGCAATTAAAACTAATTTACTAACAAAAATATCACACAAACAAAACTCGGCCTGAGTCACATGGAACTCAGCCCGTGTTGACTCTTTAATTCAATCCAACAAAAATTAACAAGGGTACCTACTCGCCCCGGGTTGGTACCTACTTAGCCCGAGTTTCCTACACAATGAATTACGATTGATTCTTCTTGTAAAATTTATGCAAAATTATATAAAATTAATGAAATAAATTAATCAACTCATATAAACATTAAACAAATATCATATCCATGTTCTTAGAAGTCTAAATAATAAAATATATTAAAAGAAAAATGAGGTTCAACATAGTCTTCCTCTAACGACTAACTAGTTCATAATCAAAAGAATTAACAGCAAAGACGAGGAGAAATTATAAAATAATGATTGGAAATTGTAAATAAAATTCCTAGAAGGTGGCAGAGACAATGTCTCTTGAATAAGCCTTTGCCAAAATTATGCCCACAAACAATCGTCCGAAACTTCAAAAACTTTAGTTCTCGATTGATTTACAATGGTGCGTAGCATAACTTCGTCTCTGATTTTCTATGTGGTCAAGGCTTCAAACTCAAGATTGCATCCTCCTTAGGTTTGTGGTACATCCATATTTATAAGGGTGGCAGCAACCTCCTAGAGTTCAGAGTTAAATTCAAGACTCAATCCGAGTGAAAATTGATCGAAAAATTACGCATTCCGTCAATTTAGCTAATTGTATTGTACTCGAGCTGGGTTTTGAGGAACTCGGGATGAGTTTAGTTCAAATTTTATTTTTCAACAAATTTTAATTTGGAATAAGTTTTTAATGTCAACCCGGTTCGAGTATGATTCTAGCTTGGTCCGGGTTCTTATGGAACATGCTCATATGCTGGTTCCAACCTTTTTTTTATTTTCACTTTTTTTCTTTATTTGACCTTTCTTTTTTTCTTTTCAACCTTTTTTTCTTTTTTCTATTTTTTTTCTTTTTTTCTTTTTTATATTAAATAAATTATCTATTAAATATAAAATATTATAATATTATTCATTACTTATTATTTTATTAAAAACTTAATATTTCATTAAATAAAATTAATGAAAAAGCTATTTTTTGTAATAAATTTTTTTTGTAAAAAAATTATTTATACTTTTATTTTTATTATTTAATAAAATTATACTTTATATATATAATAAATATTTTTAATTCAAACACCAACTATTAGCTAACACATAACATCTACTTTTTCCTATCACACTTCCCGTTTCTTCATCATAATGTTCCACTCCTTCCAGACACACCGCAAACTAATCTATCAATTCAACTATTCACGGAGAACTTAGGAATATTTTCAAATGCAGCCTTTGTGTTTTTACAATCCCGTTATTTCGCACATTCAAAATAATGATCCTAAGAATAAAATAAAACACAAGTGGATAGCTTACAACTCAAAAGAATTTAATAAAAAATAAAAAATTGGTTCATACAATGATTAAAACTATGAAAAATTGCTTAAACGACATATGCAAAACATGTATAAAAATGCATGCATCAACCAATCACCGAAAAGACTATAATTCATCCTTAGCAATGTAGCACGATAGGTCTCAAGCACCCATTCTCTTCCTTAGAAGTCTTCTATTTATAATGATCAGGTGTCTCGTGAGTTTCCGTAGAGTTTCACGAGTAGAAGTCTTTTCATGACAATATAAGTTGATTTGGGTTGAATTTCTATTTGGCTTGCAAACCACCTAAAACCTCTCTAATTCTGAATAATTATGATTCCAAATAATCCATGTGACATATGATTGGAGTCTTACACTTGAAATTCATATGAAAATATTTGGAAATCTCGACCATGACCTTCTGGTAATGACTCAATCGAAGTCCAATTCAGAGTCAAAATATAAAGTTATGGCTTGTAAACATCAATGTAACGACCCGTGAATCGGATCAATTTTTGTAGGCCTTCATAACTTATAAAATATCATAGTCGTGGAAATTATATAATGACCTATTAAAATGTGATGTCCCGACTTCAACGGCACTATGACATCCATGATGACGGAGTAATGAGGCATGATATGTAGTGTAATGGTTGTAACAATAGAGTAATGACTCGCTACTTTTGGAGCTTTGAGTCATGAAAGTAGCAAGTAATGACCCTAATACAATGATAACACCCCATTATGTTCAATTAGGCATAACTTGTGAATAAAGGAGGTGTAAATGTTGTAATACGAGTAAATATCGTGAATTTGACAGCCCGTTACATGACTGTCATGACCTGTGACTTCAAACAACTTTCTAACGTAAAATTGCTACTTTGCATGGCTCGTTACATGCATTTCACGGCCCTTGTCACAGGCGGTTATGTTGTTTTTATGAGCCTATTATCACAACTATTGCATCTTTGTCACAAGCCATTATATTCAATTCTATCGGTCTCTACTAATTTTTTTGACTCCGTTTTGACTTCAATTTCAATGCAGCTTTCTCCAGTGACTACGTAGTTCTTTTCTAGGCAATAAAAAATTAAATTTTAGTATAAATTAAATCAAATAAGCTCATAAAATTATGCATGTTATGAAAAATGAAATGAAATATGATTAAAAGCAAGCTTAAATATGTTAGAAAATTCTTGCATAAGTCATTGATAAAAAAAACTCATAATGAGCCTTGGGATTTCATGCAATTACAACCTCCTTCACATATAAGCCCATCAAGATCTTTAAAAATTTATTTATTCATATCCACACAAAATATGTCATATGGTCAATCTATCAATAATAACCCAAATTATAATCTTTCTTTTATCATGGTAATCCTAACGCAAAATATATAACAATGCTATGCTACTTCCATCTTCTAAAGGTTAAATGTAATATTTATGCTCTGGGCCTTGACCCACATGGCTTTACTAAAACGTGTCACGTGTAGTCAAGATCATGTTCCCATATATACTTAACATTTTATGCATGCGGCATATCTTGGATTAGTGTCACATTCATAAGTCATTGGGTATATGTAGCATTCTCCATCAACATGTGATATTATTTGCTCTGGATCTTTGTTCTCACGGTTTTACAAAAATGCGTCATCCAGTATCAAAGTAGTATAGTAGCTCACCTCTATATTTGCCGTGATATTTTCCACTTTGCCCCACTGTCTCACAATTTTCTAATGCATCACGCCTAGTTGACATGTTCTCATATAGTGGCGGAGGCACATGGATGCTTGTGGGTGCACTTAATTAAAAAAATAAAATTTGTTTAGTAGGTATTATGACTAAGATGAAACAGTGGCATGGTGGTTAAGATGTGAAAATTTTTTTTCCTCAAGGTATGATACATTTTTGCCTTCTTATCTCCCTCTAATTCAAGGTATTTTACAATTTTTTTCATCTATTTTTATGTAAAATAGTTTTAAATTAATTTTTTGTTATCATGAATAATATGTTATGCTTTCATTCAAGACTCAAGATATTTTTGTATAATTTTTAATTCATAACAAATAATAATGTGTTTATCGTTCATATTTTAAATTTAGCCTTTATGTTTCATCACAGACATATTTATATTCATATATATTGAAAATGAATAAAATTCTATTGTGTTAGAGAAATATTGAAAAAAAAAAGATCGCATCCATCTCAAAATTTATTACACAGTAAAGGAAGTGGAAGGATAGAAAATTGTGAAAAATCTTTGAACTGATAGCTTAGAATCTTCAAAACGAAATCAAATTGATTTAAACACTCTTCCAACTATCATCCTAATTGTCTGTAACACCTAGTGGTGTTCACGGGTCGGGTTTGACCCGACCCGACCCCGGATCTGACCCGACCCGCCCGATTTTGATCGGGTCGGGTCGGGTCGGGTCACTCCATTTTTTAAGGGCGGATCCGATCCAACCCGACCCGGTTCGGGTCGGGTTGGATCGGGTCGGGTGGTCGGGTTACTCGACAAGCATTTTTTCTTTTTTTTTTAATTTTTTTCTTACTTTTATCTATTATTTAATATAAAAATATTATATAATATTTATTTAAAAAGCATAAAATAACTTATTCAACATTTAAAAATTATTTTACACATTTAAAATATTTTATTTAATATTTTTATACTTTTTTTATACATAATATAAGCTTAAAACTAAAAAAAATTAAAAATAAAAATAAAAGAACCGGGTCGTCGGGTCGGGTCGGGTTGACTCGGGTCGGAAAATTCTGACCCGTACCCGACCCGATCCATGGTCGGGTCGAGGTCGGGTCGGGTCGGGTCCGACTCGACCACGGATCTGACCCGACCCAAACTGGTTTGGGTCGGGTCGGGTCATCGGGTTCGCGGGTTGACCCGACCCGCTGAACACCCCTAGTAACACCCCATGATTTTATCAAGAATAATATAGTAATTTTATAAGTTAATTAGAATCTTGATGGATTGAAGGTGATCAAAAAAAGGGGAAAAAAGAAAAGTTAAATACTAATGTGAGTAGGAATCATAATTAGATTGTGATTAAGAATTTCAATTTGATTTCAAATCCAAATAGAAGTCTAATGAATATAGGACTCCCAAATAGGATAGTATTGAGGGTCTCATGGCTTAGAAATATTTCATCCATTAAAATAAGGGATTAATGTACCTACAAAACACCTTCCGCTTTGTAGGGATACTGAGCGCATCTCAATCGTTGATCCATTGATCAACAGTTGAGATAATTGATATTTTTAAATCATATGATTTGATCACTTTGATCAGTTCCATTGATAAGTGGATCAACGATTGAGATGCGCTCAACATTCCTACAAAGCGAAAAGTACTTTGTAGGTACATTAATCCCTTAAAATAATATTTATTATTTTTAATCTAAAAATTAGATGATAAATTATTGTGAAATTAAATAATTCCAAAAATTAGAGAAAAGAAGGAAATAAAAGAAAAATGTGAAAGTAGAATTTGATTGAAAGAACTTATGAAAGATATAAAAAGGAATCTGAATAAAGATAGATTTTTTATAAGTACAGTTGTGAAATGATTAGTGAAATTCGGATTTAATTAAATTTGGATATTTGACAAAGATAACTAATGATGGATGACTATGATTGATGGAGAATTAGCTTAAGGCCCAATATGAGTTAAAAATCCTAACTAAGAGCTATAAATGGAAAGTATTTGTCTTCACAAAATTTATGTATGAAATCCCCCTCTTCCTCCTTTAATTTCTCACAAACCGAGGCAAATAAAAATGCGGTCAGCATATCATTTTGAAG
Organism: Pontederia crassipes; assembly: GCA_030549335.1. Lineage (NCBI taxonomy): Eukaryota > Viridiplantae > Streptophyta > Magnoliopsida > Commelinales > Pontederiaceae > Pontederia > Pontederia crassipes. The sequence goes on along the minus strand of CM060194.1, from coordinate 30,558,841 downwards.
CCCCAACAGAGGAGAACAAGATCCAAGTGTAGGCATAAATTTTGAAGTCTCATCGTGAAGAAATCATCGATCAAAGTATCGACGTTCGTGCAGCTAGCAAACTAGAGAATTCCTAGTTGATTTTTTTCAATCAACACATGGCGTCAGTATTTTGCAACATGGGCCCTGTACTCTTCTCCGTTATACAAATATTACATTGATATATTTTTTGAATTAATTGAATATGATATGGCATAGATGGGATGACCGAAAGTTGTGTCAAAAATATAATTTCATGACGACGAAACACGGCCCGGATTCAGACAAACACAACCCGAAATATTATTGACACAGCCCACGTACCATGGAACTCGGACCGAATTCGATTTGGATGCGAACCATGCTCGCAACGATGTGGCCCGAGTTTCGAGCAATATGGTCTGTGTTTCATCAAACGCAGCACGTGTTGACCATGTGCATGAATAGAGACGTGAATTGGCCAACCCGGCCCGGGCTCGCGGTACACCCGTCTCAGGTTTCACTCGGACGAGGTGGAAAAGTGGAATTGAGAACATGGTCCGTGTTCCCACTAACGCGGGCCATTTTTTATGATAGAAAACTTATTTTTTTGCTATGATTGATTGTTCTCAATCGTATTGGTCCTTATATTGATTATGCTTGTTATATTGATTGATGGTAATCAATAATTGAAAATTGATAGATGATAATTGATTATGTGTTATTGGCCTATTGTTAATCGACATAAATTGATTTATTAAATGATTTAGATTGATTGTACATCGTCTAAATGATGGTATGGAAAATTATATTATTGAGTTGTTAAATTGATAATTGAGACCATGGTCGATTGAGGCCCTTGTGGTCGATGGAGGCTTTTATGATCAATGGAGGACCTCGTGATCAATAGAGATCCTTGTGATCGATTGAGGCCCATTGGGTCAATGGAGGCTCATGGAGTCAATTGTCAAAGCATAATTGTTAATGGAGGCCCTTGTGGTCGATTGAGGTCTTTATGGTCAATTGAGGCCTTTATGGACGATGGAGGTCCTTGTGATCGATTGAGACCTTTATGATTGATGGAGACCCTCATGATCGATGGAGATCCTAGTGATCAATGGAGACCCATTGTGGTCGATAGAGGCTGTTGTAGTCGATGTATATTTTCTTAATTGAATTGCATTGTTGATTGAATTGCTCCCTAGTGGCTGATTGATAATTAAGTTGCTCTCTCGTGATTGATGGACCATTGGTTATGCCCTAGTGGATGATGAATAATTGAATTGTTAATAGAATTTATAATTGTTGATTTGTGGCATTCACTGATTTATGGTCGATAATTGAATTAAGATAATTGAATCGAATTGAATGAATATTGGTCATCAATAATTGATGATATGAATAATTACTATGATTGATCGAATTGTTTATGATTTATTTATTATTTCCAATTATTATTTATTCTGATCAATCATATATTGTTATGGATTTATTAATAGTATCGATATTAATATTGATATTGACCATGGTTCATATTGTTTATTATAATGGGTGACCTACGTACTAAGTTATTTCATTAGGCTTTGCCCCTGTACTTAGATCCTTACAAGTGATGGTGATGGCGATGATGAGACGGTTGGTGGCTCCTCTCACGGGTGATATGCACATTGAATATGAACATTGATAGGGTCTCCTATTGCATAGTTGTAGGCACATAATCCATAGGTCATTAGGGATTGTGTAAATGGCTATCCATATTGTAAAAGTTATTGTATTTAAGTCTTCTATTTATGTAAGTCAGTGTGTTGATTGGTCAAAGTCAAAGAAAAAGTCAACGTGTAGAATTGAGTGGCATCGTCGAGACAGCCTTCTGGGTAGGCAAAGAAAAAATTTTCGGGGCGTTACACTATCAAGATGAAATCAAGAGATCTTATTTATTAATGGGACCCTTGCAAACTAGAAACCATACTTTTCTTCAAACAAAAATTGCTGGTAAATTATGTCGATTTAGTCCTAACTTATTCAATCAATATCCTAATTGGTTAGAATATAGTATTATAAAACATGCGGTATTTTGTTTATGTTGTTATATTTTTAAAGCTAATATTGGAAGCCAAAGTGGAGGACATGCATTTGTTAGGGTTTCAAAAAAAATGGCATAAAAAGAATAAACTTGATATTCATATTGGCAGTGTTAGTAATTCTCACAATCAAACTGTTAGCAAATGTCAAGACTTAATGAAGCAAAATCAATCTATTCGAGATCAAAACATTATATCACTTCAAGTAGAATATCAAGACATTCAATGCTATAAGGCTTATTAATGCATGCAAAGAGGAATTGCAAAAAATGAGAGAGAGTGAATGGAAAGTACTCATTAAAGATGTATCTATACCAAACGTGGATGATTTGTTCTTGAAGGAATATCACGATGCAAAGCCCCACAAAGGGCAAATATACATCATTATTGTAATGAATTATTTATGATGGTCATAGACATGCTACTTCAGGAGCTTAACAGTCGTTTTAATGAGACAAATATGGAGTTGCTTCTTTGTGTGGCCTATTTTAATCTGACTAATTCCATTAAATCTTTTTTATATTCTATCCTAATGACTTTTATGAAGCAAATGTTCTGGTACTCAAATATCAACTTCAAATTTATATTGATATGTATTCAGATAATTGTTTTCAAAATTTGAAGGAACTTGACGATCTTTCTTTAAAAAATGGTTGAGACAAATAACATATGGTATATCCATTAGTTTACTTTCTTCTAAAATTGTCTTTAATTCTACGGCAACTGCAACTCTCTTAAGAGCTTTTTTGTGATGAACATTTCGAAGACAAATTGTGCAGTCAAATATACGATCAATGAATGAATGAATGATTGTTTAGTAACTTACATTGAAAAAGATATTTTTTAATATTTCAATAATGTAATTACTCAGATTCCAAAATTTAAAACATCATAAAAAAATCTTTCTTGAAATAACAATTTGTAGTATTATGATTTAGTTATTTCTTTTTATTTTATTTTATTAAATTAAAATAAAAGTGAACTGCCTGTGAAATAATTTTTGGCTTTGTCACTATTCTCATATATATCTAACATCTCTCTCGTAACTTATGTATGTGAAACTAATACAAGGCATGCCCCATGCATTCTTCCTCCCTTAGAAGATTCAACGTCCTCATTGAGTGATTGTACTCCACCATGCACAGAGGTTTACGCGGGGTGGCTCAAATACAATATGTAACATTGCTGACAAGCACATGATATTGTCCACTCTAAGTTTTGTCCCGCATGATTTTACCAAAACACGTCACGCCAAGACCATGTTCCCACCAGCACGTGATATTGTTAAGGCCATATTCTCAAATAAACCCAGCATATCTCTCCATGATTTATGCTAGGACTAATCCAAGGCATACCTCATGGATCCTTCCCCTCTCCCCCCTCCCCTTAGAGACTCAATGTCATCGTTGAGATTGCACTCTACCATGCATAGAGGCTCACGTGAAGTAGTTCTACCGTATGTAGCATTCCCGACTAGCACATGACATTAACTGCTCTAGGCCATGGCCCGCACAATTTTATCAAAACATGTCACTTAGTATCAGAGTAGCATAGTGACTCACCTCTATATTCGACGTGATATTGTATGCTTTGCCCCACCGGCTCATAGTTTTCTAACGCATCAAGTGAGACTAAATCAAGCATCTCTCACGTGACTTATACATGTGGGAACTAAATCAAGGCATGTCTCATGTATAAAAAATGTTAGAAAAGTGAGCAAAATATCTTTAACTCATAACTTATGTGTTACCATCTAATCAATTCAGAGAGACGTGAAGAAGCATTCAATAATTATGACATCAGAACCATCATTTTTATATATCTAAAAACTATGTATACAACCTCTTTATCGAAATTATCACACTCAAATTGCAGTCAATATCATTTAAACTATATTGAACAAATAGATGCAAATGGGGCATGAGGTGTGAGACATGTCTTGGATTATCTTATGACGTTAAGTCGCCTAAGGGGGAAAAGTTGCATGGAGCATGCTTTGGATTAATCCTACATGCATAAGTCATGGAAGAGATGTTGAGTATACATGGGAATATGACTTTGATTAGGCATGATGTGTTTTAATAAAATTGTGTGGGCCAAGGTCTAAAGCAGATAATATCACATGTTAGTTGGAAATGTTACATTAAAGTAGTCCACCCGGTCTTTTATGTTTAATATTAATTTGTTAGCATACCAAACACTTGGACACACAGTCGATTGACATGTATGTGGGTGTGGTGTATGGTTTGCTATGAAAATAAATGTGAGGCAGCTATTGGGTTTTTGAGATCTTGAATGATTTGATCAAATCAAAAAAATTATCTAATGCAAATATATGTGCATACACAAATCAACCGAGAGAAATAGCTCCAAAATTTGTTTTTCTATACTTGATCTAAATTAGTACTCACACACTTGATTCGTTTGTCCAACACCTGTCACAACAATTTTACTAAGGGACCAACCTAACTACTCTCCCAGACTAGATTAACATTAAAGGAGGTAATCCTTCTCAGGATCCTTTTCGCGTACTCTTGATAGAAGCACAATAACAGATATACCAAGTCCTCCCAAGTGATGTCCTTTTAAGACTAGTTCTACGAACTCATTCTTTTAGTATTATCTAGGAAACTGGTCTCTTGACCTAATTCATAACAATCTAACCCCTTCTTGAGGTGATGATTTGCTGATAGTACAGAATGGAAATGTTTTTTAATAGAGAGGATCACTCGACCTCTCAAAATATTTGTCAATAGAAAAATACTTCAAGAATTATATTAAAGATAAAAGCCAAAGTCATTGAAATATTGTCATTAAGAGCAGGACATAAACATTTATATCAATACACAAATGAGCTATACTAGTTTTGAAGATCAAACAAGTTAGTTCATCAAGATTACAAAATGTATCACAACAAGATAGAGCTCCATAAATATAGAGAAACAATAGATAAAAAAAGATAAACCCAACTAATGAACCAGTAAAATCACGACGTCTCTTTGCAGCCACTTCCTTGCAACAACCTCCTCTTATTGATCTCCCCCTCTCTAGGGTTATCTTATCTTTTTATAGTCCTCCCTCATTAGGCTCCATGTGTCCATCTTCTCACAGCAAAAAGAGTCCATTCCTGACCACAATATGCTCTAAAGTTCTACCATCTTGCTGCACTGACATATTTTTTTTTACTTTTGTCCTTTATTGAAAGAGAAGAGCGGGATTGTAATAACTCTCATGCAAGGGTGTGATCTTACATTCTTCTACTTGAATTCTCCTTAATTTGAAGTCTTGAAAGTAAAATAGAGATAAAACAACATCATTTGACTTATAAAGGCATGCTATAAATTTAGATATTATGAGCATTTATTAAGAGGTGTCGAAAAATGTGTATAAAAGGTGAAAAATTAAGCACAAAGATATATCAAAATAAGGTTTAAAACATTTTTTGAAGCAAGATAAATGTGCATACATGCACATCATCAATGACTTACAATCTTCATATTCAAAATCTGTCTCTTGAGTTCTTTATTACTAAAAACCAATACTCATCTCTACCTAACATGAAGTTTGTACATTCACTTTGACATAAATCAATTCATGTCCTTAATGGTAAGGCTCGGTTGTGAGAAATCTGTATAAGTATGGGAAGTAGTATTCACACTCTAGATGCGGGTACTAAAACATTGGATTCCCTCAACAGAAATGTAAACAAGTTTTAAAAATTTGTAATCCCAACTACACTTCTCAGGTTGCAAGTATACAATCGTCGTTATTTTATAGGTTGTGGTCGATCCGTAGGGAGAGAATTTAGAATATATTTCGCAAATACTACCAAAAAATATCTTGAATTAAAAAGGGGTGACTAAGAGAAATAATTGACTAAGAAGTAAGAATACGTTTTGCATTTTGGGTTTTGTAATTTGTTTGTGGTTTTCGTAATTAACTGAAAGAACTCGAGCAAAGAAAAATGTGGAATAAGTATCGTTACTAAATTGATATGTGGAAGCAGAGGCACGAGGGATCATTCTCATGGAGGGGACTTCGGTGGACAGATATTGTTTCCTTAAAGATTACATTCGAGTGATGACACTTAATGGATATTTTTCATTCTCGTGAAAAATAACCTTAGGTTCTCCTACTCTCGTATTTGAACTGAGTCGATTCACAAACAGGTGATATTAAACTAAAAGTTCATAGACATCCTCTCTTGATTCGTTCTACATAAAAAAGTGAAAACAATAGTTATAGTTCTTCTTCTCTACAGTCATGCTAACCTATCGGCTCACAGCATGGTATTAATCGACATACGCTCCCTTCTTAAAGAAACCATCGAATGAAGAAAGAACTCGCCGTCACAATGTTCACGGGAATAACATTAAGATCAAACGTCATGAAAGCTCATCATTCGAATCAAATATAAACATCAAATCGAGTCTAAATCCATCGAATAATCCCTCAGCCTCAAAAGCTGATTAGTTATACATAATGAACGTAAACTTCATGCTAATAGATAGGGGTGTTCACGGGTCGGGTTTGACCCGAACCGACCCGACCCGACCCGACCCGCCCGGGTCGGGTTGATCCTCTTTGGAAGGATAGACCCGATCCAACCCGACCCGACCCGATCCAATCCGACCCGGTTCGGGTCGGGTTGGATCGGGTCGGGTGGTCGGGTTTAATATCTTTCTTTTTTTCTTGTTTTTTTAAATTTTTTTCTTACCTTTTTCTATTATTTAATATAAAAAATATAATATAATATTTATTTTAAAAGCATAAAATAATTTGTTAAACATTGATATAATATTTTATACATTTAAAATATTTTATTTTAATGTTTTTTATATTTTTTAGTACAAAATATAGGCTGAAAAATAAAAAAATTAAAAAAAATAAAAAGGTCGGATCTTTCGGGTCGGGTCGGGTCAAGTCGGGTCGGAAAATTCTGACCCGAACCGGGGTCGGATTGAGGTCAGGTCAGGTCGGGTCATCGGGTTCATGGGTCGACCCGATCCGCTGAACACCCCTACTAATAGAAAAGATAATGCAGCAAGACAATGTGCGAAAATGGAGGCGTAAACTAAAATGAATGTTCATCCTGCTCGTCGGAATGACCGAAGATGATCCCTCCTTCATTGCCTCTGAGCTCTTTCCTTCCCTTTCTTTCTGGTGATGTCTCCTCTCCAAAAAGTCTCCCCCAGCTTTTCTTCCAGCTTTTCCTTTTAATACCCTCTTTCTTATGGTTTCCCTTTTCCGATCTTCACCACTTGTCTTCACTAATCCTTTCAATCATTTGATCTTCGACAGGTGTCCATATGAGGATTTGTCATCTTGATTCCTTGTGATCTCATCAGACTGTGTATACAGATGGTGCCACCTGTCTTGTGGTCCAGATTGGTCTGATTAAGCTATGTGCTCCCTCCTTTTTTGCCATGTCCGCTTGTCTTGCCAAGCATCTGGGCCACCTACACCTATGCGACAAATAAGGGAATTATAAGCAGACATAATGGGAATATGCAAATATAGTTTGAAAAGTAATCGGATGGCTTGGACTGTCAGAAAAAGGAGGTAAATGTATATAGTGCGAATTGCTTTAATTCATTATCAGAGAAAATGTGACGCTTTTTCCATGTTAAAATAGGTATAAAATACAGGCCATCAAAATTCTCCTGAACTTAAGTCTTTGCTTGTCCTCAAGCAAAAAGTTAGAGATTTAGGGCAGGGTATTCAGTAAGAATCGGCCACGCGAGGAAAAAGAAGTAGTTGTGACAACAAGAAACCCCTTATGCATAACAATTTAGACACCAATTAATCCATTTTAATATGATTTAGATTTACACTCCAGGTCAAGTCACTGAAGAAATAATTCTAAGGGGATTTTCCACTTCCCTCAATCGCATCCTTCCCAAGATTTCTATAACAGATCCCTCTAGGCTTAAACATCCATTTCATAGTTTAGACATACAGTTATTCCCAAATTCATTTCATTCACAATTTACTTTCACTTTTTCCCCTTTCTCTCTTCTTTTAAAATTCCCCCAAACCTAGAGTAAGAGTAACACTTGGATGAAAATATGCTCAACAGCTCTGTAATTATACATAGTGGTCGCGCATATTCCATGTAGCAGGCTTAAGAGATTTTTAAAAAAGATTTTTTACTCCCCCTGATACTCTTACTTTAAGCTAGGGTAGGGGATTTTTTTCAACTTTATGCAATTTCATTTCACTTTACTTTTTGGGATTTTAAAAATGCAGTTACTTGTAGATGCTTAAAACTAGAGAATCGATAGCATGTTCCGGATGGATAATCATTACTTTGACTGGACTTGAGGAGTTCTATTTACTTTAGTAGTTCTCAGTGAAGGGGTGTCTAAATCATGTTACTCATAGGAACTTGTGTTAGTAACTAATCAATTCCTCATGCTCTCTAATTATTCCTTGGAGGGTTTTGCAATTATCTCAGTAATGGAAAAGAAAATTTCAAGCAAGTACTTTTAACTAGAAGGAAGTGTTCTTTTATGTCCATATAAGTTGAGGGGGCTATTCAGTTCATGAGGGTCCAAAATTCAAAAATCAGATGATGATGCTCACAACAAAAGAATGGTATGATTAGTTAAAGGATAAGAGTTTAGGGACCATGAGGACTTACTTGTAGTTCCGCGGTGATGAGGCGATGTTTTCAGTGAATGCCGTGTTCGTCACTGGTGATGCTTCTAGTGACCTGCAAACAGAAATAGTGGGGGCATGCTGGAAATCATGGTCGTCAGAACCATCCAGAGGGCTACTGGGATCAGTAGAATCACTCGGGGCTTGATGAGTTTTTGGGATAGGCATGGCGAGTATCCAGTTGGAGCAAAAAATTACTGATGTGCGAGGGGGGTTAGGCAAAGGTACCAATTCGTTGGTGGGAGCCATATGAATGTAGTAGGTATCCTCGATGCACTTAACCATGTGCATATGTGTAAAGGTACGAAGGTCGAGAGTTCCTCGTGCTAGGAAATCAAGTTGGCTAAAATCCATATTGCAGGCTTCAGCGATTGGTGTGACTAATCCACCTAGGACAACAGGGCCTCGTTCCTGTGTAGTGATGCAGGACAAAAATTTGAGGAAAATACCACCAATATCAATTGGGTTACTAGTAAGAAAGGACCAAATGATCAAGAGTTCAGGTTCGCGCACCTTGGACACAGTGTTCCCTCGTCCTAATAAGGTATTTTCTAAGATGCAATGAAAGTATCGAACAATAGGATTGGAAATAGATGCAGACTTAGCTTTGTTGCGGATGAGGGTGTGCTCGCCAGTGATAGCCGTTCATATTTCATCATAACTGGGTAACAGAAGGTGTAGAACAATAGGGAAGTCCCATGTCATCGTAAAATTGCCGGAATGCCAGTGAAAGTTTGCGTTAAAGAGTCAAAATGTGATCATTTGTTTCTTATGTTCGATAACAATGAGCTTAAGAACTCCTGAGCTAACTCGGGGTAAGTATGCCAACGAGAGAAAAAGAACTTTCATGCTTGAGTGCGAGAGGTCAAGAAATCAAAGTCATCATAAAACCCTAGTGTTTTCAAAACAATGATGTCCAAGTATTTGGTGGCAGAAAAGGAACGATTGACAAGGTTGGAGTACCTGATCTGTTATGTGTATGTGTGGAATATGATGCATGTGGACTTTGTGAGGAGCGGCAGCCTAACATTATCCGGAGTTGATGAACTTGGAGGGCGATGGGGAACTAGCTCGATGGAAGGTGCTTTCCTTTCTGTTATGTGGATGAAGATGGTGTTTCCATAGCCGCGCGTTGTTTCCTTTCCATAGGCGTAGTGCTGAGTTTCTTTCCTATTGAGGGTATTTGCGATGGAGAGGATGAAGGATGAACTGAGGCGGCTGAGGTGGAGGAAGGAACACCGCTATGTTTTGAAGCAACCTTCTTACGCTTATGGGTTGTGGAAGGAAGTTGAAGTGCTGTAACTGTGACTCTGGACTTTCCAGCGGGGTGAGGGTAGGTGAAGGAAAGGATCCAAGCTCCAAAGGATCAGTGGATGAAGAATCATGTGCATACTGAGGGGTTGGTTTCTTCCTCTTGTCGGACGATTGGCCACGTGTAGACACCATGCTCGCCAGAGTATAGAGGTGGATCTTGTAGAGTGATGGAAATGGAAAAGAAGGGAAATGTCAGCGAAGTGAGAAATGGAATGAAGTGAAGTAACTGGTGTGGAGGTAATGGGATACATGTTGGAATGGGGCAGAGGATCCGGCTAGTGACATGTGGCGCATATGCAAAATTTGACAAAAGTTGCAGAGGCGGGATGTGATATATATGGTAAATTGGATGAGCAAAAAGGGAAAATTTGGATGTGGCGATATGCCAATTATTTGGTCGATAATGGAAAATGAAAGAAGGCAAAAAAGGGAAGAATTAAAAGGTAGATTGCTGGGTTGGCTCTTAGGAGCGCTAACTTTAATGTCTTCAGCCAGACAACTGCACATCCCATCAGCTAGGGAGTACGTCGGGGGGTGAGAGCGTGAGTTTCTCCACCGTTCCATGAAAATTCTGTGGGGTACAATGCTTCACGCATTGGCCATTTACTGTGAAACGTTCTCCCCAATCATTCTCTAACTCAATGGTCCTAGAATCATGAATTCGTGTAATAGTGAAGAGACCAGACCATCTAGTCTTTAATTTGCCAAGGAAAATCTTGAATCTAGGGTTGAATAATAGTGCTTGATCATCAACACTGAAATGTCTCAGGAAGATCTTTTTGTTGTGCCATCGCTTTATTTTTGCCTTATATATGAGAGAATTCTCGTAAGCCATAAGTCATAGTTCATCTAGCTCTGATAATTGCAATGAGCATTATTCACCTGCCGCTTTCATGACTGTGTTGATTGATTTGATTGCCCATAGCGCTTTGTGCTCTAGTTCAACTGGTAGATGACAGACTTTTCCATAGACCAATCTATAAGGTGTTGCTCCAAGAGACGTTTTGAATGCCGTTTGATAAGTCCATAGTGTATCGTCTAACTTAGAGCTCTAGTCCTTCCTAGATCGGGAAACTACTTTTTTCCAAGATACTCTTGATCTGTCGATTAGATACTTCCACTTGTCCACAAGTTTGCGGGTGATAAGGTGTGTAAATTCTGTGGAGAATGCCATATTTCTTTAGGAGACTTTCGAACTGTCGTTCAATAAAATATTTTCCTCCATCACTAATGACTAATCTTTGGCATGCCAAACTGGGGGAAGATAATCTTATTAAAGAGTTTTTTGACTGAATGGGAATCACATCGCACAGTGGGAACAGCTTCAACCCATTTAGAGAAGTAGTCCACTGCAACTAGTATATATTTATAGGGTCCAGAATTCGGGAAGGGACCCATGTAGTCTATCCCCCATATGTCGAATAATTCTACTACGAGAATTCCATGCAATGGCATCTCATGTCGTCCGATATTTCCCGACCGTTGACAATTGTCGCATGAAGAAACAAATTAATGAACATCTCAAAAAAAAAGTTGGCCAGAAAAAACTTGATTGGAGAATACGGGTAGCTGTGCACTGAGTGCCCCCATGTCCACAATAGGTTGGCATATGACAAGATTCAATAATATCCTTAGTCTCTTCGGCTACTACACATCTATGCAACATACCATCATAGCATTCTTTAAACAGAAAGGGATCGTCCCAATAATAATGCTTGATGTCTCTGAAGAATTTATCTTTCTCATATCTCGTGAGACCTGCCAAGTAATTAGCAATATCTGCATACCAGGGTACAGGAGTGACTGACAGAAGGTGATCGTTTGGTAATGTTCCTTGTATTGGCGGTGTAACATCCTTAGTGTTCGATGGTCGCTCTAGTCTGGATAAGTGGTCCGCTACCTAATTCTCAGACCCACATATGTCAATAATTTTAATGTCGAATTCTTGCAGAGAAAGGATCCACCGTATTAGGCTAGGCTTCGCTTCTTTCTTCGAAAATAAATGTCTGAGGGCAGAGTGATATGTGTGTATGATAGTCTTAGACCCCACCAAATACTGTCTGAATTTTTCCATAACGTACAACACAGCTAATAGTTCTTTCTCAGTAGTGGTGTAGTTTTGCAGGGATGAGTCAAGTGTCTTACTTGCATAATAGATGACATGCATGAGTTTGTTCACTTTTTGTCCTAGTACGGCTCCAACGAAAGAATCACTAGCATCACACATGACTTCAAATGGCAACATCCAGAGGTCGCATGATAGGAACTGAAGTTAACGCTGCTCGAAGCAGATGGAAGGTGGCAAGACATTCAGCATAAAAAATAAACTACATATATTTGTGTAAAAGATTTGTAAGGAGTCTTGCAATTCTAAAGAAATCTTTGATAAATCACCTATAGAATCATGTGTGTCCTAAGAAACTGTGAATACCTTTTACATTGACAGGTGGGAGTAGTTGAGCAATAACTTTAATTTTTGCTGGATCGAATACAATACCTCTGTTGGATACGACATGACCTAGAACAACTTCCTGTTGAACCATGAAATGACACTTTTCCCAATTCAGAACTAAATGAGCTTCCTCGCATCTCTATAATACTTGGTCAAGATTTGTTAGACATTGAAAAAAGGAGGATTCAAAGACGGAAAAATCATCCATGAATACCTTCATAATTTTTTTGATGAAATAATCAGAGAATACAATAGTCATACAACGTTGAAAAGTAGCTAGTGCATTACACAAACCAAATGGCATTTGTCGATAAGCAAAAGTACCATAAGGACAAGTAAAAGTAGTTTTCTCCTGATCAGCGGGGGTGTACGGGTATTTGTATAAAACTAGAGAAACCATCAAGATAGCAAAAATAATCATGCATAGCAAGTCGTTCAAGCATTTGATCAATGAAAGGTAAAGAAAAATTATCATTTCTTGTGGACTTGTTTAGCTTTCGGAAATCGACACACATTCGCCAACCTGTGGTTGTGCGGGTAGCTACCATTTCCCCCTTAGATTTTTCAACTACTGACATCCCACCTTTTTTTGGAACCACCTAAATTGGACTTACCCACTGACTATCAAAAATATGGTAGATTAAGCTTGAATCTAGAAGTTTTAATACCTCTTTCTTAACTACCTCTTGTAGGATGGGGTTTAGTCTTTGTTGTCCTTCTCTAGAGGGCTTCATATTATCTTCAAGGGAAATGTTATGCGTGCAAAGGGAAGGGCTAAAACCTTTGATGTTAGCCATAGAATATCCAATGGATTTTCTATGTCGTTTAAGAACATTGAGTAGTTCGGCTGTATGTTCTTTCCCTAAGGCAGAATTAATGATAACAGGAAATGTAAAGTTTTCATCCAAAAATTCATACCTCAAGGTGGAGGGAAGTTCCTTCATGTCTACTTTTGGCAGGATATTTTCAATCAGAGTCTTTATTGGGTAGAGCAGCAAGTTGAGGTACGTCTGATTCTTGAGCAAAAGTATCAGGGGAATCCATCATGACTGAGCAAATCTCTCCTTGAGGATCGTCGATTTGCTTGTTCACCTCAGAGGTTAAGCATCGTTGTAGAGGATCTGGAGTGGTGATTAGGGCAATGACTTCTCTGGTGGCTTCATCTATGACATCGGAGGTTTCATGACTATCTTCGTATGTTGGAGATTTCATGACTTGTGGTAGATTGAACTCAATTCGATCCTCCCCAAGTTGGAATGAGAATCGGCCATTCTTCGCATCTATAACTACTCCATCCGTGGCAAGAAATGGTCGTCCTAAGATCAGGGGCACATTTACGTCATCTTCTATTTCTAGTACCACAAAATCAGCAGGGATATAAAATTTTCCAAGTTTGATCAGAATATTTTCTAGAATGTCATGGGGTCTTTTGATTGAACTATCCACAAGCTGAAGAGTTAAATTAGTTGGCTTCAAATCATTGACATCTAATCTCTTGCAAAGAGATAAAGGTATTAAGCTTACGCTTGCCCCGAGATTGCATAAGGCTCTATTCACTTGAAGATGTCCAACTTCACAGGGTATTAAGAAACTCCCTGAGTCCTTTAATTTTGATGGTAACTTGTTTTGAATTATAGCACTTGCAGAGCTATAGTTTCATGAACATCTATCGTCCTCTTTTTAGATAAAATATCCTTTAGGAACTTAGCATATGATGTCATTTGCTGAATAGCTTCTATAAAAGGGACGTTGACGTGTAATTTTTTTTATAATCTCCATAAATCTTGTGAATTGTCGATCATTCTGGGATTTGGACATCCTTTGCAGAAAAGGATTTGGGTTGAAATTGCTTTCTTGCTTCTGTTCCGGTGTCCCTTCCAGTGTCCCTTGAGGTACTTCATCTCTCAAGTTATCTGGTAGATCAGAACGTTGAGATTCCTCTAGCTTCATCGATTCTTTTAGTTGCTTTCCACTTCTAAGTTCCACTGCTTTACACTGTTCTCTAGGATTTACTTCCGATTGTCCTGAAAAGGTTCATGGGGTACGTGAGGATGAACTAGCTTGCTGGGCTATCTGATTCTCAAGTATCTTATTATGCGCCGCAAGGTTTTCCAACTTTGAAGACATTTGTTGGATAAATTCATTCTGTTGTTCTTGTTGCTTCATCAGGCTTTCCACCAAGATCTCAAGGTTAGTTTCTTGGACGAGTACATCAGGCTTAAATGGTGGTGTTGTGGTAATGCTAGGTATGGTAGTGGATTACTGGGTAGTGTTGAGGGTTTCAAAATTGGTGGTGGTCGAAGTTGTTGAGGTGCTCCTTGATAGTTGTTGCCACCATAAGAAAGAAGTGGATTGGATTTGATGAAGGACCTCCATTGTCTCTATTGGGGTTGTTGTTGCCCTCCTGGGTACTGATGTTGATTCTGACCATAAGATACAAGTGCATTCACTTGCTCACTTGATGCTTCTTGCATTTGATAAGGGATTGATGTACAATTGATCATCATGTGGTCTGGCGATCTGCAAATATCACACCATGTGGGGCTAAGGTTCAAGCTGGTGGACGTGGTTTCCATTGAACAGATATTGGAAATTTCCTATTGCATTGCCTTGCTCTGATTCATAGCCCTTTATATAAGACTTTCCATTTTAGAGGAGAGCTCATCCTAGCTATTCACCCCTAGTGTTTTCTCAGAATCTGGTTGTTGACGATTCGTTTTATCCAGCATCCAATTGTGATGATTGGTACTGACTTCGTCAATCAACTGGTATCCGTCTTCCTAATTTCTGCTCATGAATGTGCCACCTGCAGTAGAATCCAGAGTACTCTTACATTGTGGGGTAAGATCACTATAGAATGTTTGGACCACCATCCACTTCTGAAATCTGTGATGTGGGCATTTTCTCAACATATCTTTGAATCTTTCCCATGCCTCGTAGATTGACTCCGTCTCCCACTGGTAAAATAATGTAATCTAATTTCTCATGGCTATCATTCTCCTGAGGGGAAAGAAACGGGTCAAGAAAGCTGATAAGAGTTCATCCCACTTTCGGATAGTTTCAGGCTCTAGAGACCTTATCCAAATTTTAGCTCGCTCTCAGGGAAAAAGGAAATAACCGGAGCCTGATAGCATATGTAGTGACATCATTACACTTGAAAGTGTCGTAGATCTCCAGGAATGTGATGAGGTGTTGATTCGAATCTTTGTTGGGTAATCTTGCATATGCGTGATTGCTCAAGACAGACAGTAATGCTGGATTCAGTCGGAAGTTGTTAGCTTGTATATCTGGCCTGGCAATCCCAGAGGCCAAACCTAAGGCATTCGGCGTACAGAACTCCTGTAAGGATCGTAATGCGTCAGGGTTATTCGCCATTTCTAGCTCAAACTGGACTACTTGTGCCCTTCTTCTTAAGTGCTCTTGTTGTGCTCTGCGGATTCCTTGGTTCCGATCTCTTTCTGGTTCAAAATATAAGAATTCATCGTCTTCACTAGCGGAATTTGACATGCACAATCCACAGAATCAGAGATTTAGTCCAGGAAATGACTGTGAGAAACTAGCTATACTAATGTAGGGACGTGTATAAAACAATGATGTGTGATGAAATTAGCAGTATTGAAGAAATAAATTTAAAAACACTCCCCGGCAACGGCGCCAAAAACTTATTGTAAGAAATCTGTGTAAGTATGGAAAGTAGTATTCGCACTCTAGATGTGGGTACTAAAACATTGGATTCCCTCAGCAGAAATGTAAATAAGTTTTAAAAATTTGTAATCCAACTATACTTTTCAAGTTCCAAGTATACAATCGTCATTGTTGTATAGGTTGGGGTCGATCCACAGGGGGAGAATTTATATTATATTTCGCAAATACTGCCAATAAAATGTCTTGAATTAAAAAGGGGCGACTAAGAGAAAGAGAAATAATTGACTAAGAAGTAAGAATACATTTTGCATTTTGGGTTTTGTAATTTGTTTGTGGTTTTCATATTTAACTAAAAGAACTCGAGCAAAGTAAAATCTAGAATAAGTATCGTTACTAAATCGATATGTGGAAGCAGAGGCACGAGGGATCATTCTCATGGAGGAGACTTCGGTGGACAGATATTGTTTCCTTAAATATTACATTCGGATGATGACACTTAATGGGTATTTTTCATTCTCATGAAAGATAACCTTAGGTTCTCCTACTCTCATATTTGAACCGAATCGATTCACCAACAGGTGATATTAAACTGAAAGTTCGTAGACATCCTCTCTTGATTCATTCTACATAAAGAAGTGAAAACAATAGTTACAATTCTTCTTCTCTATAGTGATGCTAACCTATCGGCTCACAGCAGTTAATCGACATACGCTCCCTTCTCAGGGAAACCATCGAATGAAGAAGAACTCATTGTCACAATGTTCATGGGAATAGCATTAAGATCAAACATCATGAAAGCTCATCATCCGAATCAAATATAAACATCAAACCGAGTCTAAATCCATCGAATGATCCCCCAGCCTCAAAAGCTGATTAGATGGACATAATGAACTTAAACTTCAAGCTAATAGAAAAGTTAATTTGGCAAGGTAATGTGCGAAAACGAAGGCGTAAACTAAAATGAATGTTCATCCTGCTCATCGGAATGACCGAAGATGATTCCTCCTTCATTGCCTCCGAGCTCTTTCCTTCCCTTTCTTTCTGGTGATGTCTCCTCTCCAAAAAGCCTCCCCCTGCTTTTCCTTTTAATACCCTTTTTCTTTTGGTTTCCCTTTTTCGATTTTCACCACCTGTCTTCACTAATCCTTTCAATCATTTGATCTTCGACAGGTGTCCATATGAGGATTTGTCCTCTTGATTCCTTGTGATCTCATCAGACTATGTATACATATGGTGCCACCTGTCTTGTGGTCCATATTAGTCTGATTAGGTTGCGCGCTCCCCCTTTTTTGCCACATCTACCTGTCTTGCCAATCATCCGATGGAGGCCACCTGCACCTATGTGACAAATAAGGGAATTATAAGCAGACATAAGGGGAATATGCAAATATAGTTTGAAAAGTGATCAGATGGCTTGGACTATCGAAAAAAGGGGGTAAATGTATAGTGTGAATTGCTTTAATTCATTATCAGAGAAAATGTGGCATTTTTCCATGTTAAAATAGGTATAAAATACAAGCCATCAGGATCCATTACATATTGTCATTAACAAGGTTTGACTTATGAATTCTCAAGCACGCTATTGATCTTTTGTGTTTCTACTTTACTGAATTTGAAATTATCTTTGTCTTGTCCCGGTGAAGTTGATAGTCCTTCAAAATCTCTAACCATTGTCTTTGTCTCTTTGCATCATGTTTAACTTATTTTGGGAGAAAACATACTTCAAATTTCTTGTAATCCATATACACTTTCAATTTCTTCTCTAAATTTTAATATATGATAGTTATGTTCATATATTCAAAACAAAATTTAAGAGAGTCAATTTCAAATCATGAGTATGATAGTTATTTTCATGCTTCTTCAATCTTCTTGAGACATAGACGGTCACCTTGTCAAGTTGCATCAATACACATCATAAACCCGTTCCGCATGTATCACTATATATGACAAACCCATTGCTTTTAGTGGGAATGGCAAAAAATGGTGTCATTCTAAGTGCCTTTGTCAACTCCATGAACCTTCTTTAACGTTAGAGTTCATTTATTCACTTCTTTTCTTTTCAAATAAGTTATTGGAGAAGCAATAATTGAAAAGGTCTTGAATAAATCTCATATAGTACTGCGTCACACAAAAGAAGCTTTTGTCGTCACTATTTTTGGTATACTTTGATTCACTATGAATTTCACTTTGCTTACAACCACCAGGATACCATTATTGGACATCATGTGTTCATGAAACACAATTTTCTCAAACAAAAACTCACATTTAGAAAACTTGACATACAAATTTTGTTGATGTAATATTTAGTACCATTGTAAAATGCTATTTATGTTCCTCAGGATTTGATAAAAAAAAGATTAAGATATCATCAATGAAGACAAATTTATTCAAGTATGATATAAAAAAAATGTGGGCGATTTGATAAGGAAAGGGGAGTGGGATTTGAGCCTTTTACCCCCAACGAAAATATCATTAGATTTTGGGATTAATTACATTTGAGATATTATTAACTGAGCATATGTAAAATCAAATGCAATTTTCTAACTCATCACAAAGAAAATGGTGAATTTTCGACATTGGGAGTCCTTACCTATTTAAGAATAATTTTTCGAAAGATAATAAAATCCATCCAAAATAGCAAAGACGACAACTTCCATCAGAAATAATTTACCCATAGAATAGTGATAGGAAAGTAACCGTCGGAATTTCTAATGGCGGCAGCCGTTGAAAATCAAATATAATATATAATATTGTATATTATTATAATAATTATTTAATAATATTCTTTCCAATGGCTATGGTCGATGGAACTTTTGGCAAGCCAAACTTTCGTCAAAAGTTTTGACAACGCCACCGTAAAAATCCAAATATAATATATAATAGATGTATATTATTATAATAATGATAAAGTAATCATCTAATATTAATATTTTAATATTATACTTTTTTGCGCCACCATTGTCAGAACTTTTGACGGATCAGACTCCCGTCAAAAGTTTTGATAGTGTCAGCCATCAAAATTAAATATATTATAGAATATTATAATAATAAATAAGAACTACTATTAATATTTTAAAATTATACGTTTCGACGGTTTGGCATTTTCATTGTAAAGAGACCGATTATACAAGATGCTCATTCGGATGACGAGTCCACAAAGGATACTCCTTCAACAGATATTGCTAACATTGAGAAACAGTCATCTGAAGTCTTTCCTAATGCTCTTGCATTAAGACATCAATATAAAGCATATTATGATCATTCCACGTAATTACAATTGTATACTTTGAATAAGCATGAAGCAAATAGTACAAAATTTCATTTTTTTTTCTATTTATTACTTGAATTCATGTCTTACATGAAGAGAGATTTCTGGTTTAGAGAATTTTAGCTTTGTATATATACTTAATTTTGGGTTCAAATAATTGTTTGATTAATTTTAAACATTTAATTTAAGGCCCTATCTAGAATTGAGGATCCGACCAAGGATCTTGTCTACACATCCGTGATTGTATATCTATCTCCATTATTATAAAAAGAATGGTATGTTATGTATTACTTCATTAATTATTGTATTATAAGTTTATTTAATAATTTTTACTATGTTTTTAAAATTTATATGTTTATTTTAATTTCAGGAAAGAGGTTGGATAAATAACCAACTCAAAATTAAATTTTCCTAAGAACCTATCAAATAAAGAATAGATTTTTGTCATTTGTTTAAGAAAATATGTAAAAAAAAATCTAATTATTGTTACTAATTAAATAATGTGTTACTACTAACAAATATCTAATAACAAATTTTAAGAATGGTTCAAAACTAAAGAAACTGAGTATATTTCACAAGCTACATAGTGTGGGAGTACGTCAATGAGTACTCAAGAACTTTAAATAAATTATCCCAACGAATTGTCTGGTAGTTATTGTCTATATTGAATTTGGACATAGAATGATGTCCAACTATTCGATGACTTTGAATGAAAGAGATGATATGCAGGAAAAACACTTTACGAATTTGCAACAAGAGATGCAACAACAAATATAAGAACTTTAGCAACAATAACAATAACTATTAAAAGCTCAACAAAAATAAATTAAAGTGGTGATGAGACAAATGATACGTTGTCAAGAAGACAGTGAAGATGAGGAGGATGATGAGTAGTATTCTCTGTATAATTATTTAAAATTTTGTAGAATATTCAAATTTTGTATAATTATTTTTCATATTTTTTTTTTGCAAAATTGTTAATTTTTCTACGAATTGGATTCCTTCTGGATATAACTATTAGAAATTTGGAAGGTCATGGTATCCCAACTTCCGACTGATATCATCTTTCAAATTTTGAAGAGCAAGACGTCCTTTGAAAGTTTTAGTTCTACGAAGGCTACACACACCACCCCTCCCCTCTGGATACTTCCGTCACATATCATCCTTTGCAACTCGGTTGGCTTTTGAGAGAGAATTAGGTGGGGGAAATATTTTTTTTTATTTTTATTTTATACTTGGGATTAAATAAATGAATTTAAGTAATTGGACTTAATGTGTCTTGAAAATAACTTTTGGTTGTTTCATTATCCGTTCAAAACTTAACGAAGGACGAAAATTCTGAACTGTTCTTTTCTTCACTAAGTACTAAAATTGGCGATCTATTGTTATTTATTTGTATGCATTGAAATTTATGTTTGATTCTAACAAAAAAAAAAGAAAAAGAAGAAAAAGAAGGTACCTTTTTTCATATCCGTAATAAGAATGGTGATTTCATTCTGGGTTTTGGATCTGGCCCATTTAAAGACTGCTCAGGTTCCGTCACGTGCTCTGGTCGCGCCATCAGTTTGATAGCTAAAAAAAAAAAAGCGTGGTCAGCAACTAAAAATATAAATGGGCCAGGGACTACTTTTTTATCACAGTTTTTTAAAGATATTTGAATTAAATATATTTTATTTTTTATGCATTTCACTTCTTATGGTTTCTTGGCGTAAAAACATTATACAATCATAATACCATATCATCGTATCAATCGATAAGCTACAATAATATATGAAAGAAATATTTATGTTACAAGATATGATCATTTCGAGCTATATATATATATCCGTGTGGAAGAAAGTTGTAGGTTTCTTTTTAAAAAACTAAAAGAAAAGATGCTTATTATTTTCAAAAAAATTTAGTCGTAAAAAGTATTTGTGAAAGGATACGGGAAAAGAGCTCTGATGCACGAAAAATTATATATTAGTTTAAGTAATTTAAGTAGAATTTTAGAAAGTTTTTGTGTTTAAAAAATAGTTATTTGATTTCTTTTTAGAAAATTGTACCTAAGTTTAGACAACTTTACTTTTAGAAAAGTTTTTGCTTTTATATTTGATTTGTACTTAAGTTTGAACAATTTTATTATAGAAAATCAAAATGACAAGAAAAAAGTCGAAAGCCAAATCACAAATGGAAACATATTGAATTTCAACAATTTAACACATTCTATAATGGTTGTCGTCGAAATAAGCCTCAAAAGTGTTGAAAATTACATTCGGTCACAGCCATGTCCAATAGCGTCACGGTCACAATCATGCCAAAAGGGTGTTCTAAAGCGCAAGAAATTTTCATTCTCGGTCATGGCTGTAATGACTCCAAATCCATTCTAAAAGTTTTGGGCATTTAAAGATAGCCCGTTGACCATACATCATTTAATAGCAAAAGATTTGATAATTTAAAGAAAATTATAATAAATAAAAAATTTATATTAATCATATCATAAATAATACTTCAGAAAACATTAAATGTCTAAACTTTCATTACATAATTAACTTCAATGTTCAAATAGAACTATAGGACTTGTTTAAATCTAAACATGTGCAACACTTCGTTATGAGCTTGAGTTGTCATCCATCACTTAATCGTAGTTATATGCACGGATCCAAAGTGTAAGATTTTTCAATTAGAATATGTAAAGATTATGCATGTTATGATATCCTATCACATGGTACTACATGCGCATCATAATCATAATAGCAATAACATATAAACATGCATTCATGAACTATATCATGAACATTACATGACATTAAATCATAATTACATTCATTCTTCATATAACATTCATGAACATAAACATAATGTCATACATGCTTAACTTCATATCCATCATCTGCAAGTATTATACAGTAGAAACATACATTCATATCATTCATAAATAATCATGACTTAACATTTCATTTTTCATTGTCATGTACATCCTAAGATTTATTTTTATAACTCCTTCATCCTCACTTGCTTCTTGACTTCTTTCATACTTCACATTTCCTCGAGGTTGCTTTATAATCTTTGAATATTCTTTCTTTCTTCTTTCTTTCTTTATTATGTAATCATTCACGTGTCATCTTTATCCTTCATCTTTATCCACTACAAGAAAATCCAAGAATAGCGACCCAAGCATCGAGACGAGTCTCTGCAAGATATTATAGCGTCACATTAGTGTCCATATAGCACCGTAACAATGCAACGCCGATAGTCGGTAGCTAATGGCGTCGCAATAGAGCCAACAAAATGGAGATGCTACTAGCGCCAACGGTTGATGCTATCTCGACGTTAGTAAGATGCGTGGTGTCTGACTGGGAGCAGTGGACAGACGTCGCTAAGTTGATGCTGAAATGGCGCTAAAGAGGAGGCGCTATTTCGGCGTGCATGAGACGCTAACATTATGTGTTAATTGACGCTATGTCGGTGCTACTGTAAGGCCAACATCATGTTTATTACGTCGTCAATGAGTAACGTGACGTTAAGGATGATATATTTATTATAGCGTCTATAGTTTGTGCGACACTAAGGTGACGCTATGGAGGCGCTAATTACAGAATTTTTTTGATCCATTACAGCCCCATTTATTTTCCTTCCCACACATACAATTATATAATGCATATAAGTGCATTGATGCATTGATATTCATCACAGACATAATATGAAAGCATCACATGCACAATATTTAAGATAAGATTATGAAAAGTAACTAATAAACTATATAAATATCTAATAATAAGTCTATAAGTGGCAAAAGTATAGTTTCTATAGGTTTCTTTCTCTTCTAGGTTTGGGAGTTATTGTTATCGTTCTAGATGTTCGATCCAGACGTACTCGGTCCATAGTCTCGCAGGGATGGATTCTGCGTCGGGATCAATTTTTGAATCGCCTGCAATAGCGGAGCCAACTGTTGCGATAGCTACTGCGACACCTGTTGCGATATCTACTCCGATAGCTGCTGCGATAGCTGCATTATACTAGGTGCAGCAGATGAGCTCGGAGCAGATGGGTTGCCTACGTATCCTCCGCTCCTCCTATGTACCCTGAGTGGTTGTCCCGAGGCCACGCAAGTATCCTCCTCGTGTCGTGTCGGTCACCTCCTCCCAAACAACAGGGTCCTCTACGAAATAGAAAAATTATACAATCATAAAATATATAATTATATATCACAAAACACATAAATTAAAAATATGACATCCCTTCCAATAAACATTACCTGATGGCTGAGTACTCAGATCATCATCATACTTTCAGTCATTTTCGCATTATACTCATCCTAAAAAATTTACACATTGCGCATTTCAAAAATAGTGCACTAACATCAATAACCAAATGAACATGTGATGAGACTTACTAAAAGCCTACGAGCAGTGGGCGTGATCAAGTCGTTTATCTTTTGGCTCTTATGCGTGGTCTCGTGGACCACATGAAAGTCCACGGGACCGCCTTCTTTCTCCTCCTACCATAAAGTTTTAAATTTTATAAAATAAGTATAAGTAAAAAATTTGATAAATTAAATTTGTATGTAAATTACCATGGCCATCGATGCTCGTCAAATCGCATCAAACCTCCTTGTGTGGATGTGGGCCTCAGGTTTCGAAAGTCGATTAACTCTTGCCTTTTCCGACTCCCTTTGTCATCGTTCATCGATCCTTTATGAACATCAAATACTTAGACTTTGAAAAACTATAAATTTAATAAAAATAATTTAAAAGTAAACATACTTATCACTTCCTACATAAGGACTCTCAAACCGAGCGCCTAATATGCCTTGGGTATCTTTGTATGCACTGCTCCAAAGTGAGGCCGACGGATGTGACGACCTTGCGAAATTTGTATAATCGATTTCGGAGGCGTTTGTAGTGACCTCCTCAAAAGCTCTCAGGATGTCCCTAAACTAAGATTCAAATGAAACTAATTTGGAGCCTTCAATGAAATATGCTTCACATATGGAGTCTTCATTTTTTGCCTTATTCTTCGCATTTCGTTTCAATTATAACATGCACCTTTCGAAATGATACATCCATCGATATTGAATCGGACCCGCAACTTTTGTTTCATATGGAAGATGTACAATCAAGTGCCCCATCACATCAAAGAAAAAAGGTGGAAATATCTTCTCAGCCTTGCACACGATAATCACAATAGAAGTCTCTAACTGAGAGATGTATTTTTCTCGAACGATGGATGCACAAAGCTCTTTAAAGAACATAGATAATTCAGTTAAAACCTCTCAAATGGCCTTTAGCAAAAGTTCTTTAAAGGCAATTGGAAGCGGTCTTTGCATAAAAATATAACAATCATGACTCTTCATCCCATGTATCCTCCCATTGTCTAAGTTAAAACAACAAAATATGTTTGATACATATCCGTCGGGGAATTTTAATTGCTTGACCCATTCGAAAACCACTTTTCTTTAATCATTGCTCAAGACATAAGTAGCTTTTGGCTTTTTGCATTTACCATTTTGAAGATGAATGATATCTAGCTCTGGTTTTTTGTATATTAATTTTATGTCTTCGCGCGCCTGTATGCTATCTTTTGTTCTTCCTTTAATATCCATAATAGTGTTGAACATATTGTCAAATACGTTCTTCTCCACACGCATGACATACCAAGTTTGAAAGCCAATAAGGCAACTCCTAAAAAATACTTCTTTTCTTCCAATTATGTTCACTTCCAAACTCAATTTGCACTTCATATCTTACTTTCCACTGATAACATTTGCACTTCCGGCATGAACATAAGATTTCGCCATATGAAGAAGCAACACCTTCATTTTGATATGCCACATTAATGAATTCATCAACACCGTCCTTATATTCTTCAGTTATAACGTCGCGTTTATCCTTCCAACGACGAATCCAACTACGAATTGGCTTTGTCATTTCTGTAACGGACAACATTAAGCCATATATATGTCAATAAATTCGTGTACTTGAAACATGTGATTTTGAAGTTATGAAGTCCAAAATCACATGTTTCAAGTACTTCATGATCGTTTCATAATCTCATTTTATTACCAAGAATGTGGATGTACATCCTTAGTAAAATTTATGAGAACGTGATAAAAAAGAGGTACTAGAATTATAAAAAAAATCTATTAGTATTTGATCTCTAATAACTCGTAATCGTGGAACAAATTTATTCTGCTCATGCATTTATCCTAACTTAACATGATATTCGATTAAAAATAGCACATTAAATAGTCCTTAGATTAGTTTCAAGTAATTAACTTAACATGCATTAAATTAACATGCATTAGTTTCAAGTAATTAACTTAACATGCACTAGCTAGTAATTAACTAGTAACTAACTTAACATGCACTAGTAATTAACTTAACATGCACTAGTTTCAAATTATTAACTAGTAACTAACTTAACATGCACTAGTTTCAAGTAATTAAGTAGTAATTAACTTAATAGACATTAGTAATTAACTTAACATGGATGGTGGCGGGCTCGTACCTTCTTAACCGGAGAAGGATGGTGGCCGGCAACAGAGGATGGTGGAGAAAGGCGGCGAGCGACGGCCGGCACCTGACGGAGGAGCACAGTGGGCAGGTGGAGGAGGCGGAGGGCGAAGGAGGCAGATGGCGATGGAGGAGGTGGATGGTGGCGGAGGAAGTGGAGGAGAATGGCGTCCGAGGAGACAGAGGAGGCGGAGGGCGGCAGAGGGTGAGGCGGAGGGGGGACCGCGGAGGAGCACAAACGATGGGCGAAAGGCGGCGGAGGCAGATGGCGGATGGCGGCGGAGGAGGTGGAGGCGAATGGCGGCGGAGCAGCGGACGAGCGTCGAGTGTCGGAACAGCGGGCAGAGACGACGAGGGTGGGGTCGGGTGTCGGGCATCGAAGCAGCGGGCGGAGACGGCGAGGATGACGATGGGGTCGGGCGTCGGAGCAGCGGGCGGAGACGACGAGGGCAGGGTTGGCCATCAGAGCAGCGGGGAGGGTGTTGGGTGTTGGGTGTTGGGCGTCGAGCGTCGTCGATCGCGGTGAATATCGATGAGCAGTAACAGTAAAAAGTGGAAACACAAAAGAGGGGTTAGGGATTTAAGTTAAGTGTTTAGCGCCTCAACCGAAGTGACGCTACGACGGCGCCCGAGTCGAGACTCTATTTTGAGGTTGTAGTGATGTTATATCAAATTTTCTTCCTAATTTATTATTATATGTGTGATGTGCATGAGTTATATATGTCTATTTATATGTCAATATGTGCCCGATTAAGTGAGGATAATAAAAGTCAATTAATGCGGCACTATAAAGAAGCTAATGCATCTCTAAGAAATTGTAGTGACACAATAGTGTCATCGTAACGTCACCGCTAAGCTAGTGTCTCACCAAAGAGACGACAGGGCGACGCTAAGTAGTTTTCTATATTCTAATTTTCTATTATATGTATGCAATTTTTTTATCAAGATAGCGCGTCATCGCATTGTGCCCCGTTCCAATTGTTTCGTTTCCTTCCCACAATCTAAAAATTATGGGATGCATATATAATTATTCATGTATGTATATAAAATTATAAGTCTATATGTATATGTGTATATAACAAAATTGTGTATATGTATATCTAATATATGCATATGTATATGTCTACATGTGAGAGATTAAGTCACAACAATGTATTTATCTATATGTATTATAAGTATATACGTGTATGTATATGTCTATGGATAACGTGTATATGTATACGTATTCCAAGTATATATATGTATGTGTATGTTTGTATGTGCGATATCAAGTGATAGTAATAGGTATATATGTACTTATTACATATAAGTATATACATGTATTTATATGTCTATATGTGCCCGATTAAGTAGGTGTGATAAAAAGTCGGCTACAGCGGCTCAATACAGATGCTATTGAGTCGCTAACACATGTTAGCGACATAATAGCGTCGACTTAGCATCTTAATCATCTTAGCGTCTCAGTACGGAGATGCCAAAGGGACACCAATAGTGTCTTCCTGGCGTCGACTAGCATTGAGCTTCTAGTGTGGCGCTAAGTATACGCTATTGAGCCTCCACGGAGACTGGAATAATTTGTACCAAATCATGTCTTTCAATTCAACCATCATAATTTCAAGATTATGAATATAAAAAGAATATATCTATAATTAAGATATGATATATATTGTATGGATAAATAACATATATAATATAGGTAACAAATTATATATTTAGGAACACCCGTATGATGTAAATATATATCATGTAGGAATACATAT
>CM060194.1:23121170-23141170 GCA_030549335.1 Pontederia crassipes | reverse complement strand
GTTAATTTATTATATATATATGTTTATATATATATATATATATATATGTATAAGTTAAACACATTATTCGATTACTATAAATAAAAGTTTTTTTTATGTAACCAATAATATATTAAGTAGATGATATAATTTTGTGCTAATAATATTTATAATCATATATTATTTATGCTAACGATTTCTAATTGTATACAATTATATTTTATTGTTGTCAAGTTGTCATTCTATTAAGGTGATAAAAGACTTAACTATATGAATCATTTTAAAGTGTTAATATGAAATAAATGATATATATTTTTTACTAATATTTATACTATAAAACATACTTATATATAATTTCTCTTCATCTAATAAAATATATTAAATGTTATAATTTGTATATACAAGGAAAGACTAAAAATTATATGCCATTGAAATTCAACTCAAAAACATGCCTTTCATACTTTAATGATAATCATTGATGATTAATATAGATATCATTAATTTTTTAAATATATTATTATGGTACTATGCATTTTATATATATCTGTGTATTTATGTATGTAGGTAGGTATGTAAACTATTATAAATGAAAATATATGTAACCAATAATATGATAACAAATAACATATGAAATAATGATATATTTTTGTAATATTTTAATCACATATTGTTTATACTAACAATCTTTATTTGTATATATTTATTTTTGAATGTTATTGGGTTGTTATTTTATCAAGATATAGAAGATTTTATGCATATCAATCATTTTAGAATATTAAATAAAATAATAATTTTATTATTATTGAAAAGTTATATATATATATATCTTTTAATATAGAGATAGAAACTGCCACGTATCGAGCTATCATAAATTGAATGTATAAAATGAAAACCTTTAAATTATATAATCATACATACTCAAAATATAGTTATTAAAATTATATGATTCTATTTATTTATGTTTTTAAATTCTATGTTTGTAATTATAAATAAAGAGATTTTTAGTTTCATTTTCATATTTTATGTTGATTGTTAAGTATATATAATTTTATTTAGTTATGTTTTTAAATTTCACATTTGTAACTATAAATAGAGGAACTTGTAAGATCTTTCTTGCATTGAGTTATTCTTTATTGATGTATTGATATGTATTTCACATGAGTGGTTCATTCCCAAGGAGGTTATTCTGTATGGTAGGAATCAACTTAAATGTTATTAGTGATTAGACAAAAAGGGTCATAAAGGTTACGAACAAATTGGAACAGAATAAGTAACAAGCATGTGGATAAATATACCTACGTGAAAAATGAGTCTTATAGATATTTAAAGAATAAAATATAAGAAACGATTATGTTTCTTATAATTCATGTTATCCATCTCTTTCATGATCGCTCTATTCACGAATTTCTTCTACTGACTGCAGCAGTATGAAGAGAAAAATGAATGAGCATATCAGTTGCAAAGATATGTAGATTTAAGAAAGAAACGAGGGAATTATAAGAGTAATTAAAGGATCCGACTCACACAACACGTAGATGGGAGATGATTTCAAATAATAGAAGTGAAATCAAGCATGTCTAAGTTATGACTTATCGTTATGACTTATGTGGTTCCATATGTCTACCAATATAGGGGTTTAATAAATTATTTTATATGTTTATATTGAAAAGTGTGAACCCGTAATGCTCGTTGTGTCTTAGACTTCATATGGCCCCCTTATATTATGTTGATAAAGGCCCTAAGCAAACCTAAACTAGCTATATGAAATTCTTAGTTGGACTACCTTATGTGGAAAAAAATAAGAATCAAAATTATTAATTATGTTCAAGTTATGTAATATACGTATACAAGAGTTTTAAGAATTAGTGAGCTGCCCATGAATCATGTATAAGGTATGGATGGACAAATATAGAAGCTTAAAGGGTTCAGAAATCACTTTGGCTTGAATAAATGTTAGAAGAAATTTTCAATAAGTAAGTGACTGTCTGAGTTAATCGAACATTTAAATCTAGCATACTCATACGCGTATGTACATATAACATAGTATACTTATAAATATTTAAAGATAAATAAATAAATAAATATATTTAATTAACTTAGTTTAATATATAGTATATTTGAAATTTTATTAATATGAAGTATATTTTTATATAGCCATTATTAAAGAATGAATTTTCTATCATCACAATGTAAATATATTTTCAAAATAGACCAATATGGTTGATAAAAAAATTATATAAGAACAAGCAATGCATGAAAGGGTTAAATGAATATGAGAAATTTTGAAATGATTTAAAGTCTCTTAACTAAGATATGCTTAAGAAGGATATAAGCCCCCAACCATTAAGTATTAAACGATCAAAACGTCAAGTGAGAAAATTTTAAAAAGTATGGGGGATTAAGGTAAAGTATGAGGAATTTTACAAGTCCCCTACAAGATTTTTGGAAAAGCAAGTTATGCACCTGAGAGGGATGATTATGTAAGTTTTAATTGATTTATCTTGGTTATTGATATATTTATAATTTTCATAATAATGCCCCATTGTATAGGATAATTAACTATATATTAATGATTGATAATTTGAATGGAAAAAGAAGATCTGTAAAATATGTAAGCCATTAGGGGATGCAAATGAGATTCATACAGTGAGTGATATGTTAAAGAAGAGATCAAATGAAATCCTATCGTGTATAGAATGTTTCCCAAGATATCTCCATGTCCACATGATGAATAAATTTTCTTAGTTTTTGTCTAGACCAAATGGATCAAATTACGATCCTAACCATAAGTTTTATAGGGATGAAGCTCCTTATCAACTTCAAAGTAATGAATAGCATCTTTAAGGCAAATGGTAATGAAGTAACTCTCAAGATTTTGTCTTGATCAAGTGGACCATTCATGATTTGATCTTAAGTTTTATATATGGATTGGTTTTCCCTTTTCAACCTTAAAGTTATCCCGACCCTCTCCCATGTGCTACGAGATATCGTTAATAAAAAGGACAATGAAATGATGTGTAAAGAAGAAGAATGGTTGCTTGTTTTATGTTTTGTTGATTGTGTTATGTTCTTGTCTTATTGTTTGAATTCATTCCATGGGTTTACCTACATTCATGATGTTTGACTAAGGACTTATATTATGTAGTGCGCATAAATTGTTCAGTTCATTATAGATTAGATCATACTATGTAGAGATCCCTCAACGTAGACATCGTTCTACCTTAACATTAATTTAAAGTGCTTCAAGATACTCAAGAAAAGATCTTGTTGTGGTCATATATAACTACTGGCCTCCTATTATATGACGTGACATTGCAAAAAACAAATCAATGTAAGTCAATAAGTAAAGATTGAGGGCAACTCCCATGATAACCATATCAAATAAAGCATTGGCACAACATGTCGAGACATACGAATGACATTGATTAAGAAACCACCCTGTTTCAATGACATAGAATGCCAAGAACAATCCGTCCTCAATTGATTTATAGGACTCTTGATTTATACCAAACATAATTGTCTCATTTGACAGTTAGTTATTTTTATACTTTGTTTAATCCTTCAAGATATCTGATTTAAGACGAAAATCAAGTGACCGTATCTTTAGACGACTGTCATTACACTATATCACAAGAACATCGACACTGGACGATGTTAAACATTGAATCCAAATGATTTACAGACACAAGGTCCTAAAATCTCATGAAGATCAGATGCATATCATTTGACCAATAGCTATCTTATGATGTAATGAATTCTAAGAGCTTACAAAATTATGAAAATTGTAATAAAGTTTTATGTCAATTCTAATGTTAAAAAATTAAGAAATATAAATATTTCATAAGAAGGATGAAAGACTTAATTAATGGTAACTATAAGGGCCCAAGATGACAACAAAGTGCAACTAATTATTTATATCTATAGCACAATTATCATAGGCTTAGGTTAGAGTGAAAATAATAATAATAATAATAATAACAATAATAATAATAATAATAATAATAATAATAATAATAAATAAATAAATAAATAAATAAATAAATAAATAAATAATTAATTAAAAGAAGAAATGATAGAAAGTGCATGTGATGGTGGAAATTTTAATTGAACGAAATTTCATAGGAGCAGATCTAGTGCTTGCTCATTAAGCTCAGACTTACCAATGTGATTGAAAATAATGATAAGAAAATCCACTAACACTCCTTTTAAGGAGGTTATTAGCTCTAATGATTATAATATTATACACTTGGAGAATAGTAGAATAAGAAATATATGTTAAATAAAGATGATCCATTATGTTGGATCAACTTTCCCTTGTAATAATCGTTATCATTCGAATATCAACAAGACACTAATTGGAACTTTGTATGGGTGACACTGTCGCTCACCTGCTCCTTGGGTGAAGTGGATGAAGAAAAGGATCATGAGCATAGAGAAAGTGAAAGAAATAGTAGAGTACTCAAATAATGTTGTGAGGATCTAGAATATGTTATCGACGGTACATGATAGATAGAAGAGTTATACAGAAAGGGATAAACAAGATTAGGATCTTCAGACCGGTGAACAAATTCTGCTGAAAGTATTTCATTTCCTATGAAAATGGGTCATGAGATTCAGCAAGCGAGGAAAACTCAGTCCTCACTATGTAGACCCTTTCGAGATACTTGAGCTGGTAGGCGAGGTAGCATGCAGACTGGCTCTACCCCCATCTTATGGGAGAGTGTATAATGTGTTTCATGTATCCATGCTCAAGAAGTACAAGCACGATGTTGTATTTGTTCTAAGGATAGAGGAGCCAGACATAGCTGCAGACCTGACCTTTGCCGAATATCTAACACATATAGTGGAGCGCAAGTTGCAACGTCAGAAGAACAAGGATGTGCCTATGGTCAAAGTAGCTTGGCATTTCCATCATGACGATGATGCGACATGGGAGCTTGACTCAGAAATGCACCAAGAATTTCCACATCTTTTCGATAAATCCTCTACCCTATGCAAAATTCGAGGACGAATTTTCTTTTAAGGGGGTAAGAATGTAACAACTACACAAAAAAGATAAAGATAAAAAAAAAACTAAAACTAACGTGAAGGAAAGCTCGGCAGGACACATAAGAGACAAAATCCAATCCCAATCGAATTAAGGACTCTAGAGATTAGATGACTTCTACAAAGATCAGGAAATTTAATTTGATTACATCAGATCAGAGTAGATTTAAAAGGAGAGGAGACTCCTATTAGACAAAACAATATTGCATTAATCCCCTCTCCCCTGAAATCTCATGAAATTTGCCTTAGAATTTTTGTTGGAACACTAGTATCATCCAGGAGGTAAGCCGACAGGATCAATCGTTCCCTTCCTTCTCTCTCTCATGCATACCTCTCGGTGTTGCAACCCATTGCAAAGATCGTTGATGGTTCTTCGCTGGATTGTTGCAGGCGAAGATCAAGAAGAGGAACAGAGAGAAAACAAGGGGTTTGGCCCATAGGTTCCGATGAATCGAAGAACGGATTAAATCGCGAACAGAGGTGGGTGAACTGAAATCACCTTGCATGGCCTCTGAATTGTTCTAATACATTCCCTAATCATTTATGAAATGAAAGAAATATGAAGGAGGCTCCAAGTTATCATTTTGATTTATTTGATTTATTGTTTGATTTGTTTGATCCCTGATTTCTAATTATTTGAATTAATGCTTTCTGTTCTATTGTGTGTGATTGATTGCTAGGAGGTAGGAACGAGTTTAGATTGAGATTGTACTGGAAATTGTAAGAAATTGTCGAGTTCTGCAACTTTTCAGGACGCCGACCGATCAACTGGTCCGTATACATTGCGGCAACCGGTCAACCGATATAATAACCCACCATCGATTTCATGTTATATTGACCGGTCGACGATCCCTGCCCACCGATCGACCGATCCCTGCCCACCGGTCGACCGATCCCTGCCCGCCGGTCGACCGTTCAATTGAATGGACCGACTGATCCAAATTACTCACCGGTCGACCGATCTGAACAGACCGGTCGATCGACCCGAAGCCAACTAGTCGTCCAATTCCCAGTAAACCTTTTTATTAGATTTATTAATTATTTCCCTTTTTAATCCGAATATTGTCTATGTACCATTGATCCTATTTTCTGACCACACAGAGATCCATCCCTGATTTTCAAGATCTATTCTTTTATTGATTTATTTCTTATTGATCTTATCTTATACATTGAACAAAGAACAAAGATCCACAAGTTATTAAAAATGATTAATAAGTTCAGATAAAAGATTAACAATGGGTTGCAAGTCCAAGCCGAGTGCAGCAAGATAAGGGTAGCTCCCTTGGTCATGATTTGATCACCCACTGACTTGCTCAAGGCCGTATCGTTTGCTCAGCATACCCCAAGAACTAAAGGCACCTAAAGTCACCCTTATTCTAATAATAATCCAAGATCAAGAAGCATGTTTCAAGTCAAGTATGGCATGATTCCAAGTTTACTAAGCACCATTTGATTCTCATGATTCATGATATATTTTTATTATGATCTATGATACTGACATGTTATCCTTTCACGTTCAAGTTAAGCATGATTATTTATTTCTAATTATTCTATTCATGTCATGCATTGTATATCATGTGGTTCCCCACTAGATTGTAAAACTTACGAGAGGACCTCCTCCCCTGTGTTTGATTTCTACAGGACTAAGTCAGTGATGAGGTGGAGTAGGTGTGTGATGATGAAGCTCTGGCGGCAAGACAGCACATGAACCACAGGGCTTATTAGATTGTTTATTAGTTTTTCTTTACCTTCCGCATTATAGTCTCATGATGTAAAACTTCATTTTACTTCTTAGAAATGACATAGCCACTTTTAGACTTTCGCGAATTAAAGTTATCCTTTTTCTTTATTTCGTTATTTTTCTTTCTTCCGCTGATGTGTTTTAGTTTTTGACTGAGATATGGTCAACATGACGGCAAAGTCATAGCATGTCGTAGCGTCTCCAGGTTGGTCTTCGCCACGTGGCGGGGATTCAAATACTTACCCTTTTTATTTCCATTCCTATTTAATGTTATACCTATTTATGTCTTTTTTTCCTTTTTGTCATTATTTTAATTCTTTTTTTCAAAATTTAAATTGAACCGGTTCAACCGGATCGGTCCAACCGGTTTTCCCCGGTTCAACATCAAAACCAATTTTGTACCTTGACCGGACCGGATCACCGACCGATTCGCGGTTGAACCGGTTGAACCTGTCGGTCCGGTCCGTTCAAAACATTAATATTGGCTTTGTATGATAAAAAAATATTTATATATAATTTTTCTTTGTATAAAAAATATAAAATCCATCTATTTATAATATTGATTGCTTGGTTCATTGTAATCTTGAGGTTGATATTTCGCTGTCATGAAATTTCGTTTGATCTCGTTTCTTTGATTATCATATATTGTTCCGATCATTCAAAGCATTGTTCTTGAGTATCATATCAACACGCTTGTGTCTTACCGAATCAATCGATCATTCTCATTGAATTGGTCGACCGCTCTTGACATGGCACGCATGTACCTTACCGAATCGGTCGACCATTCTCATTAAATCAGTCGACCGCTCCTGACAAGGGACGCCTGTGCCTTACCGAATCGGTCGACCGTTCTCTTGAACCGGTCGACAGCTCCTAACAGGGCATTCCTGTGCCACTTAACTGGCACGCCGTGCCGTCGTGACCAGAAATAGGGCGCGGCCTGCACCCATCGTCTTCTCCTTCTCCGGCCATCCTTCGACCGTAGGATCATGATGATTACAATATGAAAAGTAAAATTCATCGACTCTAGGTCAATATGGAGTCATCACATGCATCATATGATTAACAATTTATTGCCTAAGGGGATTTGACATCTAAGGTACCTTTCCGATCGCTTTCCGTTCACCGGTGGTTCCTGCGTCATCTGCTTAGACTCCAATCCTTCCTCGCCGGCGGGGGAGGCGCGGCCTACCTTCACGGATGTCGAGGAAGGCTGCTGTGTGCCGGACGCTTGTCGGTTGCCCTGACGTTCGTGCGCGCGCTTCGTCGGAGCCGAGGAAGAAGAACAGAGGAGGTGGTGGCGGCGGCTGTTCGCAAGAGGGTTCAGGGGGTGTGAGGGTTCCTCCTCGTGCCCTCTTATAGCTTCAGGTCGGCCGAAATCAAGAAGGGATTTGGGGGATCCAATTTGGAGAAGGAAATCGGGGGAGAAATCTCTCCCCTGATTTCCTGTTCTTCGTTTCCTTTTTTTTCATTTTGATTTGAATTCAAATCCTTCCCTTTTCTTCCTTTTTCCATGTTTGATTCTTTGTTTCCAATTCGATTTTTGCCAGTTTCTGCTTCCTTTCGAAGTTTGATTTTTGCCGGTTGTTACATAAGTATTTCTTTTCTCACGCACAAACCTCTATTTCTCGGTCCACACATACTCTTTGCCTTCAAAGAAGACATTGAGTATGAAAATGAAAATTGAAAGATCCTCTATTTATAGTTGCAAACATTGAATTTAAAAGTATAAATAAATAAAATTAGATATTTTTAACAACTAACTTTTGAATATCCATAAATATATAACTAAAATATTATCATTTTATACATTCAATTTATGACGGCTCGACATGTGGCACTTTCAACTTCTGCTTTTATATATAACTAGTATAAGGCCCCCTATGATGCACGGGAACATAACAAATTGATCATATAAAAAAGTTTAAACTGATATTAATTGTATAAAAAAGTCATGCAACTATAAACAAAAAAATATAATAAATGAAGAAAAAATATTATAATGTCTCAATATAAATTTCAAAAAAAAATTATACAATATAGTTGTGACCTCATTTGTTATTTATCTATCATCAATTCATCATCATAGAACAAAATTTTAAAAACTTTTTTATTTGTCACCTGTGAAATTACTTTTTTTAGAAATACTCTCACATAAGATAATGAACACGACCTTCTTGCAAAATGGAAAAAAGTAGTCCAAAATATATAGATTTTAAAATGTACTTTTATATTTTTAATATAATAATATATTTCTATTGATATTTTCATTTTATAATATCATCTTGTTGGAGTGCGTATTGTTCAAATTATGATAATCACGAACATTGTAATCACACAAACTTTGAAATTTCATTGCATCTTAATTAGATTTACATAAGAGATGAAGTCAATATTTTCAGTCACACTACATCAAAAAATATTGAAAAAGGTATTAAATTTATCAAATAATTTTAAATCATATACAACTTATGTGCTATCAATTAAAAACATCATATCACATGGTGAAAACAATGTGGCAACTCGTTCTCTTTTCTCAATTTAACGTTAAAAATTTTTCATGTATACTTATATAAAAAATATGCACCATCAATTTATTAACATCACTATAAAATATTTTATAGAAAATTTGAATATAAGATACCTTATTTATTGAAACATAAATTATTCATATCCTAGTTTTACTTATAGACAATTGTTATCAAAGAAAGAAAATAAAAATGAAAAAACTTCTAATGAAAAATTCATAGATAACTCATTAGAAAATGCTCGCTTGATATTCAAATATAGAAAGTTGTGACTAAATTTTAAAAACACAAGTTGTGAGAGCAATGTAAAAAAATATAATTTCAAAGATGATGTAGAAAACTTATCGATAACTATTGTTCCATAGGAAAAAAATATAAAGTTGTATAAATTATGTAAAAAAAATACTAATATATATGACAATGTTTCTTTCTATTCTCCTTTGTTGGAGCTAATAACAGTTATTAAGGATTTTATAGATCAGGTAGATAATGAAAGATTTTTTCATTTATAGTAGTTGAATAATTTATTACAAAAAATTTTTCATTTAAAATAGTTGAATAATTTATTATTAGTTCATTAGAATATCTTAATTATTTAACAAATTGTTAGTAAAAGTAACAAAATATTTAAGTTTAGTTGAATACTTTATTATTAACTGATTACATATCAATTTATAACAAACTATCTAATAATAATAAAATTATCATGAAACCTAGTTATTTGATATTATAAAATGATTGATATATTAAGTTTTCTATTTCCTTGATAGAATAACAAAAACAATAACTATATACAACTAAATATTTTTTATCATAAATAATATATATGATTATAAATATTATTAGAATTAAAATATATCATTTATTTCATATATTATTGATTATCTGGTTACTGAAAAATCTTTCATTTATAATAGTTAATTTTTTTGTTAGCTTATATATAATAAAAGATAACGGATCGTAATTATTTGATATTATAAAATTGTTGACACACGTGAGTCTTCTATCTTCTTAAGTTTTATAGAATAACAAATTGATAACAACAAAAAAATAATTATACACAACTAAAAATTCATACCATAAATAATATATGATTATAAATAATATTAGCACAAAATATACATTTATTTCATATATTATTATCATATTATTGTTTATAGAAAATATCTTTCATTTATAGCAGTTGAAAATTATGTTATTAGTTCATTAGAATATCTTAATCAATTAAAAAATTATTAATAATAATAACATAATGAGTAAATTTGGTTGAATATTTTGTTATTAATTGATTATATATCGTATATTGGTTTATAACGACATATCCAATAACAATAAAGTGATTACGAACTAAGTTGTTTAATATTTTAAAATGATTCATATACTTAAGTCTTTTATCACAATGACAACTTGACAACAATAAAATATAATTGTATACAATTAAATATTGTTAGCATAAATAATATATGATTATAAATATTATTAGCACAAAATTATATCATCTACTTATAGTAATTGAATAATTTGTTTAACTTCTACTTATATATATAAACATAGATGACGATGATGATGATGATGATGATGATGATGATGATGATGATGATGATGATGATGATGATGATGATGATGATAATAATAATAATAATAATAATAATAATAATAATAATAATAATAATAATAATAATAATAATAAAATGCTAATAATAATAACAAAATTATTAAATTTGGTTGATTATTTTATTGTTATCTGATTAATCCTATATCAATTTATAATGAATTATGACATATAGATATACACATAATAATAAATTAATAAACTCTTAGTAATAATAAAATAACTAAATTTGGTTGATTATTTTATTATGAGCTTAGTAGGCATCATGTAATGATTATAACGAACTATTCAATAATAATAAAATAATTACAAATTCTAGTTATTTTGATATTGTAAAATATTGATATATGTAAGTCTTTTGCCTTCTTGATAGAATAAGATCATGATAGCAACAAAACATAACTATATACAAATAAAAATTATTAGTATTCATAATATATTAGTATAAATATTAGTACAAAATATATATCATTTATTTCATATTAATATTTTAAAATGATTCATATACTTAAGTCTTTTATCACTTTAATAGAATGACAACTTGACAGCAATAAAATATAATTGTATACAATTAAA
Organism: Pontederia crassipes; assembly: GCA_030549335.1. NCBI lineage: Eukaryota > Viridiplantae > Streptophyta > Magnoliopsida > Commelinales > Pontederiaceae > Pontederia > Pontederia crassipes. The sequence goes on along the minus strand of CM060194.1, from coordinate 23,129,688 downwards.
AATTTTTAGCATAAATAATATATGATTATAAATAGCCAACCTTGCAAGAGTTCCCTCACAGCAAAATCAATTAAGCCATAATTCAATAGATTCAAAGATGTCTCGAATAACAATGAAGACCAGTATTTATAGACCCTAGGAATAGACTTTGGGCTGAAAGTAAATACCCTAACTTAGCCCACAAGTAACCTAACTAATTTAGGAAAATAATAAACTCAATTTCTGTTACAATACTCATCAGCATATTCCATAATTAATTACTTCCAAAAATTCCAAATAAATATGGTTAAATCATAATTTATTTGACCCAAGTTATGTTGACTCTTCATGCGGCCCAATTTATAACACATTGAGAAGTTGTCTTTGATGCAACTTGATCTTGTAATTTGATCAATTGTAAATCCCAAACATTCATGATTATCTTCAATTTTCTTATGCCTGAGATTCATACCATTATCTTGATCATCCAACTTTGCTATTTCTATTGCCAGCTGATAGTGATATATTGTAAGAGTCATATTAAAGCAAATAACTCGGCCCATGAAAGGAATCATGCCAGTCCTCACTACAACTCAAGACATCACCAAAATATTTATGCAAATGATTGCTATAAATAAAAATATCACTAAAGAAAATAATGCCATATCTTCTATGACAAACATAAAATCCAACTAATGCACATGCTAATGATTTTTGAAAATGACATGGAAGATTATAACAATCATCAGAATAAATGATTTTAGTTGAGCACAAGGTTTGATTTAAGGAAATGAATAAGGTTTTAGGCTCATAAAAGAATCTTGACATTATAATCAACCCATCAAAAGTGTTCAGTTCTAGAAAATATTCATTCCAAAATTTCAACATATGGCTCAAATAAAGTGTTTCAGCACTCAATGAAGAATAAAATGGAATAGAAAATTCAGATCTAATGTTTGCATATCATTCAATTCTTCTCTCAACTAAAACCTCAGACATATCCAACAAATATAAACTTTGAAAAGTAAGAACTAGCCTTTTCAAACTATGTGTCATAAACTCAATACCTCTTTCAAATCCTTGCAAGAGGGAATTTAGAACTTCATTTACTCCACTCAAATGATCATGTAAATGATTAATATAAATCAAAATACCTCCTAAGAAAATAATCACAGATCTTTTGTCGGAACCACATAAAGTCTTAACGGATGCAAATTTCTCATTTGTGATGTAAAAATCATATGACAAGCTGCAATAATTATTTGAAAAATGCTCTTAGTAAGACACAATGGTTGGTTCAAGGAAATGAATAAGATTATACTCTTATTAGAAAATCTAAAAATCAAAATAAGCCAATCAAAGATGCTCAATATTAGAAAATATTCATTCTAGAAATTCATTGTAAGGCATAAATAAAATGAGCCAGTACCCGACAAATATGAAAATGAAAAGGATGAATAGCATTGAACACCTCTCTCAACTAAACTTTGCAAACTAGTCACATCAAATAAATATAAAGTTTCAAAACAAGGAAATGGACCTTTCAAACATCTTGTCATACACTCACTACAGCCTCTTTTAGATCCTTGAATGATAGGAATTATAACTTCATGTATTCCACTCCAACATACCTGCAAGGAAAAATCAGAATCAAAAGACAAAAGATGATTAGTGTTAGGAGAAAAATTACTGAATTATCTTTCTTTTGCCTTAACACTCAAATCTTTTTTGCTCATATCTCTCTAGAGGTGGCCTTTTTAAACACTCAAGATCTAATCTTCTCTCATTCTCACAACTCTCATAATACTCAGCATCTAAATGTTGCATCTCAATACTTTCAGAAAGTGGCCTTTCTAAGCACTCAAAATTTTTGTGGCTCTCATTTTCATCACTCAAATTGTGGCACTCATATTTTTCATCTTTGTCTTTCTCACAACTCTCAGAATTATTTGGAGTTGCCGTACAATCAGCTTCCTCTTTCTTCAAGTGATGTTGTGCAACCAAGTTTTTTTCTCTCGTTGTTGTAGGCTGCTACACGCTCTTTAAGTTGCACCTGCTCTTCGTATGCTTCTTGTAGTGGCAATGGTGCTAAAGTGCATTTTCTCCCATCTTTGTGACATTTATAACGGTTGGTAGCACCATCATGTGTCACGCATCGATCATATTTCCATGGTTGCCCCAAAAGGATATGACAAACATGCATTGATACAACATCACATAATACTTCATCAGTAAATATTCTAATTTTAAATGACACAAGCACCTGTTTGGTCACTTTGACTTCTTCTCCATCGTTTATCCACCGAAGTTTGTAAGGTTTTGAGTGCTTTAAGGTTGGTAGCCCCAACTTCTCCACCATGTAATGGCTAGCAAAATTGACGCAGCTTTCACTATCAATAATTAGTCTACAAGTTCTGTCTAAAACACAACAACGCGCATAGAAAATATTTTCTCGTTCATGTGTTCTCCCTCCAATCTGAACACTCCTATCCCTTCTCACACTTTTATCATCTTTCGATTCCATCTCCTTATCATCTTGCCCATCATCATCAAGAGCACACTGTCTTTGGCGATCTCTTCTATGGTTTGGTTGTATAACTTGTTGTAGCTATGCAATTTGCACATCTACCTGATCGTGCAGTTCAGTAATCATATGTCCAAAATGATGAAACTGTTATGTCATGACCTCCATCATTCTTTCCTGATTAATTGCTTCTTTTCTAAAATTAATCTCTTTGTCATTTCCTGTTGTTATTGTGAGAAATTTCTACAACAAATGTTAATGATAAAAGTAATCTCAATACCTCACGTGGTGACCCTCGTATTTTACCTCAACTCTATTTGACTTTTTTCTTAATTGTACTCACCACAGCTTTTTTCCTCTCTTGAACCCTCCAACAAGTTCTTGGAGAGCTAATGCAAGTCAATACAAAGGTAATGAGTGATTGAATCAACTTGATTTATCAATATAATTGCAAGATCAAAAGAATACTTGAAGTTGATTTTAGAATAAAAATCAGAAAAAAGATTGCCAAATAAGGATAGATGTGTAATGAATTGATTTGGAATAGAAATCAGGAAAATGTTGTCAAATAAGGACATATATCAAAAAATTCAGAATTGGAATGAAATCAAAGATCACACTTCCTCGAGTCAAATTGCTCTATTCTCAAATTTCTTTGCACTTTTCTCCAGAAATAATCCTTCCTTTTTTTTTCTTCTCTACTCTTTCTTTTGAATCCTTTTTTTCTTCTTTTTTTTGGATTTTTTTCAGATTTTCTCCTATTTTTTCTCTTTCCTCCTTTCTTGCACTTTCCTTTTCATCTTTTTTCTATTTTCAGATTTATTTTTTTTGAATTTTTTCGAGAAATTTTCTTTCTTGTCTTCTCTTCTCCTTTCTTGCACTTTCCTTTTTAGTTTTTTTTAATTTTCGAATTTTTTTTTGAAACTGTAACAAAACTTGAGACAAATAAGGATGACGACTAGGGTTTCAACAACAAATAACTAGATTTTTATGATTTTTTTTTCAAAACTGCACCAGATTTTGAATAATAGATTACGACAGCTAGGGTTTGAAGAACAAAAGAAAGCAAATAAGGAAGTCGGCTAGGATTTGAAGAACCAAATCAGATTTTTTTGTGTTGTTTTTTTCAGAAACTGAAATAGGGGAAAAACTAGAATAATGGAAGATAACTAGAAAATTGAATCAAAAACGCAGCTCTAATATCAACTGATACGATACTCAAGAACAATGCCTTAAATGACCGGAACAATATATGATAATTAAAGAAATGAGATCAAACGAATTTTCAAGGCAGCGGAATATCAACCTCAAGATTACAATGAATCAAGCAATCGATATTATAAATAGATGGATTTAATCACAAGATAGCCAACCTTGTAATTAACGGTGAAAGTTTTCGAAGAACGGGTTGCAGGAGTTCCCTTACAGCAAAAGCAATTAAGCCATAATTCAATAGATTCAAAGATGTCTCAAATAACAATGAAGACTAGTATTTATAAACCCTAGAAATAGATTTTGGACTGAAAGAAAATACCCTAACTTAGCCCACAAGTAAATTTAGGAAAATAACAAGCTCAATTTCTGTTACAATACTCATCAGCGTATTTCATAATTAATTAATTCCAAAAATTCCAAATAAATATGGTTAAACCATGATTTATTTGGCCCAAGTTATGCTGACTCTTCATGCGGCCCAATTTATAACACATTGAGAAGTTGTCTTTGATGCAACTTGATCTTGTAATTTGATCAATTGTAAATCCCAAACATTCTTGATTATCTTTAATTTCCTTATGCCTGAGATCCTCACCATTATCTTGATCATCCAACTTTGCTAGAGCATTCTTCTATTACCAGCTACAATTGTAAGCATTTCCTGGTTCATATCACGTGCCCTATTAGGAGAACGGTCGACCGGTTCAATGGGAATGGTCAACTGACTCGGTTAAGATACGGGCGTGCCATATGTAGGCACGATCATGACATGGTTGTCATGGGCGTGCCAGACAATGGCATGGCCGTGACAGAGAGGTTCCGGACTGATTTCAATGCACGAACGCTGATCCGGCCCGAGTGAACCCCGACTTGGCCCGAGTCATGCGCATGGACTCTGGACAAAAGACCCGGCCCGGGTTCTCCTTACCTGGCCCGAGTTTCCCTTACCTAGCCCGAGTTCTGTTAGTTGGGCCCCGCTTTCGACATGCCCACTTGAGACCATGTCCAATAGTGTAAAAGACCCTATTGAGCCCTTCCCACCTCATAGGACGGGTTGGGACTTGACATAAAGGAACAAAGAGATAGAACATAATGTTGTTACCTCAGGGAAAAGGGATCCGACTCTACCCTTTCTCTGATCTAATTCTAAACTCCATAGATGATAAACAAGATAAGTAAGCAAAGATGAAACTACAGGATTGCTATGTGCTGCTCAAAGTACAGAGTAAAGATCATGATATAATATAGAAGAAGGGCAAGTAGCTGAGCTGAGGAGACAGTGAACTTAAAGGTCAACAACGATCACTACTCCTGTGATACAGGTCCTCTCTCACCTGTATTTCGAGAATAGTGATGCATTGACATCTCTCCTTCCCTAAAGAATGCATCATACGGATTAGGATTACAGATTTATAGTGCCAAAGGGACAAGTAGCTTAGCTGAGGAGACAACGAACTTACGGATCTTTAATGACCACTGTTCCTGAGGTACAGGTTGTCTCCCACCTGTATTCCGAAAAGGGTATGCTTTGGCATCACACTTTCCCCAAAGTGGGCATCCCTGACTTCACAAATGCATAGAGGCACCTTTGGCTTCCCAACCTAATAAAGTTGAACTCGCATAGGACAATGAACTTCAAGGACTGCTTAGTAATGTAAAAGATATAGTATAACTCATGGTAAGTAAAGCATAGTAAAGTATGGCATGGTAAAGTACAGAACATGACATAATAAAGACAAAGTATTATTATAGTAAAGTACGGAGCATGACATACACTACAAGAAAATCGTGATTTTCCGACGGATAATTTTCGACGATTCAAAATCCGTCGCAATTTGCGATGGATTTTTCGACGGTTCCGTTTCCGACAGATTTTTCGACGGTTATGACCGTCGGAAATAATTTATATTATTATTTATTTTTTTGACGATTAGGAACGTCGATATTTTTGACGGATATCCATCCGTCACAATTTTCGACGACTTTTCCGACAGTTACGACCGTCGAAAATAAAAAAATTAAATTATGTATTTTTTATATTATTATTAAATTTTTTCGACGGATTTTCTGACGGTCACGACCATCAGAAATAAAAAAATTAATTATATAATTAATTATATTATTATTTAATTTTTCGACAATTAGGAACGTCGATATTTCCGACGGATATCCATCCGTCGCAAAATCCGCCGCAATTTCCGAAGGTCGTAACCGTCGGTAAATGTATAATAATATCATATAAAGAGTATTTTATTAATATAACTAACGACGGTCCAAACCGTCGCAATTACCGACAGTTTTGACCGTCGGTAACGATTACCGACGGTTCAAATCGTCGATAAAATAAAAAATAAATATTATATATAACTAAATATATTTTCGACGGTCACAACCGTCGGTAATTATAAAAATATTTAATATTTACATTTTCGACGGCCGAAACCATCAGTAATTAAAATTTCGTTATCCCACTTTTTTTTTCTTTTCCCGCTTTCTTTCCACTTTTTCCCTTTATATATATTCCTCCTCCCTCTTCTCTCTCCCTCCTCCCTCCACTCCTCTCTCTCTCCCTCCTCTCCTCTCTCTCTCCCCCGGCCGCAAGCACCCTCTCCCGCGCGCCGGACGCCGGCGACCCTCCCACGCACCGGCGTATCTCTCTCCCGCTCCGCACCGGCGTCTCTCTCTCTCTGCTGTCGGCCAGATCCGGCCGTGGCCGTTCGGATCGCCAGGCGGGCCGGTTCCGGCCTCCAGCGTCCGGATCGGAGGCCGGATTCGGTCGCCTGGCGGCGGATCCGACCTCCAGAGCGGCCGAATCCGAACGCCAGGCGGCCGGATCCGGCCGCTAATTTTTTTTATATTTAAAAAATTATTTGCGATGGTTGCGACCGTCAAAAGATCGACGGTTACGACGCCCGTCCAAAGTTTCGACTGTTGCGACCGTCGAAAAGTTGCGACGGCTCGAATCGCCGACCTTTTTCGACGGTTGCAAGCGTCGGAAATTTCGATGGTTCGGACCGCGGCGGTTGCAACCGTCGGAAATATCGACGGTTCGAACCGTCGGGGACTTTTCCGACGGTTGCAACCGTCAAAAAATTTTGACGGGTCGAACCGCCGGGGACTGTTCCGACGCCCAGAACCGTCGATATTTTCGACGAATTTTTTCAACCGTCGCAAATCCGTTTGCGATGAGCGTTTTTTCGACGGATCGATTCCGACTGAAAAACCGTCGGTAATTGTGTTACCGACGATTTTCGGGCTGATTACCGACGGTCCGGACCGTCGGTAATTCACGTTTTTCTAGTAGTGATAGTAAAGATAAAATATTGTCATAGTAAAGATCAGAGCATGAACATGATAAAGAACAAAGTATAGACATGGTAAAGAATAATTCATTGCCTTTGTGCAACCAAAGTATTGATTATGATAAGGAAAAGATGGGAGCACTTGTTCATAGTAAAGCATGTTATCTTTTGATTATCAATTTATAACATATGATTCTATTGTACTGGGCATTTTCGCTCACGAGTATTTGATGCCTCTGCATTTGGGATTTTGCAGGTGAGAACCCTGCCTAGAAAGGAGTGATGGATGACGCAGAGCTCATGCAAGGATCGTAGCACATGACTCACCAAGTTCAATAGTGTCATTTCCTTTCATTTGCATTAGTTTGATAATTTGTTTCCGCATCAAATAGATAATTTGGTCTTTTCCCTTTAAACTAGCTATATGGTCATTTGCTTGGACCTATTGGATACTGTTGTCATTTCCTTTTCCAGTATGATTGCATTAGATATTGGTGTCTTGACATTTTAGCATTTCATTCTTCCGCAATAAAGTTCTTACTTAGCTTATTATTACTTTATTCATTGCCACGTATACTATTTGTTGAATGGTCAAAGTTATAGCATGGTCAAGAGTGTAGCAGGCAGTGTAGCGTCTCCGGGATCAACCTGACTGTCTACGTGACGGGAGGACTGATTTTGAAGGCGTTACAACTTACATATAATTTTTTATGTATGATAAAAATATTAAATATTATAAAGAAAAATACTTATATATAATTTCTCTTCGTCTCATAAAAAATATTAAATGTGATAAGGGGTTTTCATATTCCATTTGCATACTGGATGCACTTTTTGAAAGCAAATATTATCTTATAATTTGAAGTTTGACTCAAAGACATGCATTCCATACTCTAATGACAATATTTATTGATAATTAATATAAGTATCATCAAAGTTTTAAATATTATTATGATAATATGTATCTACATCTTATATATTTATTTATTTGTATATGCATGTATGTACATATTTATATTAAAATACATATATATATATGGGTTTTATGCCCATACGTCACATGACATTGACGTAGGCATGCGGAACGGTTATCCACTGTCCATGCGTAGATCCACGACCATCTTTATCCTAACCGATCATGATCATCAGATTGAGACACAATTGTCATGATTGAAGAAGAAATTAAATCCCCACCGCATCTCTCTTCTTGCTTGCCTAGGAAATTTGTCTGTCTCCTTGCATCCTCAACATCTGCAAATCCTCCACCCCACGCTCTTCTGGCTTGTCTGTAGGAATCATGGGGTGAATGAAGGAGACTCGATCAGCTTATAACTAGCAGAAGTTGGCCTTTCGTCTGGATTTGCCCAAGTTTCATTAATGATTAACAATTTTGGCAATAAAATTTCGCCTGTTTTTCCAATCTTTACCCACACAACATGATCTGTGCAAAGAAACTTTGGATGCAAGGAAATGGCACAAAGCAGCAATTCTAGGGAGG